>CAKAJA020000550.1:0-125209 GCA_916610235.2 Lasioglossum morio
TGCGTTATGCGTTATGCGTTATGCGTGATGCGTTATGCGTAATGCGTTATGCGTAATGCGTTATGCGTTATGCGTTATGCGTTATGCGTTATGCGTTATGCGTTATGCGTTATGCGTTATGCGTTATGCGTTATGCGTTATGCGTTATGCGTTATGCGTTATGCGTTATGCGTTATGCGTTATGCGTTATGCGTTATGCGTTATGCGTTATGCGTTATGCGTTATGCGTTAAGCGTTACGCGTTACGCGTTACGCGTTACGCGTTACGCGTTACGCGTTATGCGTTATGCGTTATGCGTTATGCGTTATGCGTTATGCGTTATGCGTTATGCGTTTGCGTTATGCGTTATGCGTTATGCGTTATGCGTTATGCGTTATGCGTTATGCGTTATGCGTTATGCGTTATGCGTTATGCGTGATCCGTTATGCGTTAAGCATTATGCGTTTTGCTGTATTCGTTATGCGTTGTGCGTTATACGTTTGCGTTATGCGTTATGCGTTATACGGTATGCGTTATGCGTTATACGTAATGCGTTATGCGTTATGCGATATGCGTTATGCGTTATGCGTTATGCGTTATGCTTTATGCGTTATGCGTTATGCGTTATGCGTTATGCTTTATGCGTTATGCTTTATGCGTTATGCGTGATCCGTTATGCGTTAGGCGTTATGCGTTATGCGTTAACGTTATGCGTTATGCCTTATGCGTTATGCGTTATGGGTTATGCGTTATGTGTTATGCGATATAAGGTATGCGTTATGCGTTATGCGTTATGCGTTATGCGTTAAACGTTGTACGTTATGCTTTATGCGTTATGTTTTATGCGATATGCGTTATGCGTTATGCGTTATGCGTTATGCGTGATGCGTTATGCGTAATGCGTTATGCGTTATGTGTTATACTTTATGCGTTATGCGTTATGCGTTATTCGTTATGCGTTATGCGTTATGCGTTATGCTTTATGCGTTATGCGTTATGCGTTATGCTTTATGCGTTATGCGTTATGCTTTATGCGTTATGCATTAGGCGTTATGCGTTATGCGTTAGGCGTTATGGGTTTTCCGGTGTTCGTTATGCGTTGTGCATTATGCGTTAGGCGTTATGAAGTATGGGTTATGGTTTATGCGTTATGCGTTGTGCGCTATACGTTTGCGTTATGCGTTATGCGTTATACGTTATGCGTTATGCTTTATGCGTGATCCGTTATGTGTTAGGCGATATACGTTTTGCGGTATTCGTTATGCGTTATGCGTTATGCGTTATCCGTTGTTCGTTATGCATTATGCGTTGTGCGTTATACGTTTGCGTTATGCATTATGCATTATGCGTTATACGGTATGCGTTATGCGTTATACGTTATACGTTATGCGTTATGCGTTATGCGATATGCGTTATGCGTTATGCGTTATGCGTTATGCTTTATGCGTTATGCGTTATGAGTTACACGTTATGCGTTATTCGATATGCGTTATGCGTTATGCGTTATGCGTTATGCGTTATGCGTTATGCGTGATGCGTTATGCGTTATGCGTTATGCGTTATGCGTTATGCGTTATGCATTATGCGTTATGCGTTATGCGTTATGCGTTATACGTTATGAGTTATGCGTTATGCGTTATGCGATATGCGTCATGCATCAAGCCTTATGCTGTAACGTTATGCGTTATGCGTTTTGCGTTATACGTTATGCAATATGCGTAATGCGTTATGCGTTATGTGTTATACTTTATGCGTTATGCGTTATGTGTTATACTTTATGCGTTATGCGTAATGCGTTATGCGTTATGCGTAATGCGTTATGCGTTATGTGTTATACTTTATGCGTTATGCGTTATGTGTTATACTTTATGCGTTATGCGTAATGCGTTATGCGTTATGCGTTATGCGTTATGCGTTATGCGTTATGCGTTATGCGTTATGGGTTATGCGTTATGTGTTATGCGATATGCGTTATGCGTTATGCGTTATGCGTTATGCGTTATGCGTTATGCGTTATGCGTTATGCGTTATGCGTTGTGCGTTATACGTTTGCGTTATGCGTAATGCGTTATGCGTTATACGGTATGCGTTATGCGTTATACGTTATGCGTTATGCGTTATGCGTTATGCGATATGCGTTATGCGTTATGCGGTATGCGTTATGCTTTACGCGTTATGCGTTATGCGTTATGCGTTATGCGTTATGCTTTATGCGTTATGCTTTATGCGTTATGCGTGATCCGTTATGCGTTAGGCGTTATGCGTTATGCGTTAACGTTATGCGTTATGCCTTATGCGTTATGCGTTATGGGTTATGCGTTATGTGTTATGCGATATACGTTATGCGTTATGCGTAATGCGTTATGCGTTATGTGTTATACTTTATGCGTTATGCGTAATGCGTTATGCGTTATGCGTTATACGTTTGCGTTTTGCATTATGCGTTATGCGTTATACGGTATGCGTTATGCGTTATACGTTATGCGTTATGCGTTATGCGATATGCGTTATGCGTTATGCGTTATGCATTATGCTTTATGCGTTATGCGTTATGAGTTACACGTTATGCGTTATTCGATATGCGTTATGCGTTATGCGGTGTGCGTTATGCGTTATGCGTTATGGGTTATGCGTTATGTGTTAAGCATTATGCGTTTTGCTGTATTCGTTATGCGTTGTGCGTTATACGTTTGCGTTATGCGTTATGCGTTATGCGTTATGCGTTATGCGTTATGCGTTATGCGTTATGCGTTATGGGTTATGCGTTATGTGTTATGCGATATGCGTTATGCGTTATGCGTTATGCGTTATGCGTTATGCGTTATGCGTTATGCGTTATGCGTTATGCGTTATGCGTTATACGTTTGCGTTATGCGTAATGCGTTATGCGTTATACGGTATGCGTTATGCGTTATACGTTATGCGTTATGCGTTATGCGTTATGCGATATGCGTTATGCGTTATGCGGTATGCGTTATGCTTTACGCGTTATGCGTTATGCGTTATGCGTTATGCGTTATGCTTTATGCGTTATGCTTTATGCGTTATGCGTGATCCGTTATGCGTTAGGCGTTATGCGTTATGCGTTAACGTTATGCGTTATGCCTTATGCGTTATGCGTTATGGGTTATGCGTTATGTGTTATGCGATATACGTTATGCGTTATGCGTTATGCGTTATGCGTTATGCGTTATGCGTTATGCGTTATGCGTTATACGTTGTACGTTATGCGTGATGCGTTATGTTTTATGCGATATGCGTTATGCGTTATGCGTTATGCGTTATGCGTGATGCGTTATGCGTAATGCGTTATGCGTAATGCGTTATGCGTTATGCGTTATGCGTTATGCGTTATGCGTTATGCGTTATGCGTTATGCGTTATGCGTTATGCGTTATGCGTTATGCGTTATGCGTTATGCGTTATGCGTTATGCGTTATGCGTTATGCGTTATGCGTTATGCGTTATGCGTTATGCGTTATGCGTTATGCGTTAAGCGTTACGCGTTACGCGTTACGCGTTACGCGTTATGCGTTATGCGTTATGCGTTATGCGTTATGCGTTATGCGTTATGCGTTATGCGTTTGCGTTATGCGTTATGCGTTATGCGTTATGCGTTATGCGTTATGCGTTATGCGTTATGCGTTATGCGTTATGCGTTATGCGTTATGCGTTATGCGTGATCCGTTATGCGTTAAGCATTATGCGTTTTGCTGTATTCGTTATGCGTTGTGCGTTATACGTTTGCGTTATGCGTTATGCGTTATACGGTATGCGTTATGCGTTATACGTAATGCGTTATGCGTTATGCGATATGCGTTATGCGTTATGCGTTATGCGTTATGCTTTATGCGTTATGCGTTATGCGTTATGCGTTATGCTTTATGCGTTATGCTTTATGCGTTATGCGTGATCCGTTATGCGTTAGGCGTTATGCGTTATGCGTTAACGTTATGCGTTATGCCTTATGCGTTATGCGTTATGGGTTATGCGTTATGTGTTATGCGATATAAGGTATGCGTTATGCGTTATGCGTTATGCGTTATGCGTTATACGTTGTACGTTATGCTTTATGCGTTATGTTTTATGCGATATGCGTTATGCGTTATGCGTTATGCGTTATGCGTGATGCGTTATGCGTAATGCGTTATGCGTTATGTGTTATACTTTATGCGTTATGCGTTATGTGTTATACTTTATGCGTTATGCGTAATGCGTTATGCGTTATGCGTTATGCGTTATGCGTTATGCGTTATGCGTTATGCGTTATGCGTTATGCGTTATGCGTTATTCGTTATGCGTTATGCGTTATGCGTTATGCTTTATGCGTTATGCGTTATGCGTTATGCTTTATGCGTTATGCGTTATGCTTTATGCGTTATGCATTAGGCGTTATGCGTTATGCGTTAGGCGTTATGGGTTTTCCGGTGTTCGTTATGCGTTGTGCATTATGCGTTAGGCGTTATGAAGTATGGGTTATGGTTTATGCGTTATGCGTTGTGCGCTATACGTTTGCGTTATGCGTTATGCGTTATACGTTATGCGTTATGCTTTATGCGTGATCCGTTATGTGTTAGGCGATATACGTTTTGCGGTATTCGTTATGCGTTATGCGTTATGCGTTATCCGTTGTTCGTTATGCATTATGCGTTGTGCGTTATACGTTTGCGTTATGCATTATGCATTATGCGTTATACGGTATGCGTTATGCGTTATACGTTATACGTTATGCGTTATGCGTTATGCGATATGCGTTATGCGTTATGCGTTATGCGTTATGCTTTATGCGTTATGCGTTATGAGTTACACGTTATGCGTTATTCGATATGCGTTATGCGTTATGCGTTATGCGTTATGCGTTATGCGTTATGCGTTATGCGTTATGCGTTATGCGTTATGCGTGATTCGTTATGCGTTAAGCATTATGCGTTTTGCTGTATTCGTTATGCGTTGTGCGTTATACGTTTGCGTTATGCGTTATGCGTTATACGGTATGCGTTATGCGTTATACGTTATGCGTTATGCGTTATGCGTTATGCGTTATGCGTTATGCGTTATTCGTTATGCGTTATGCGTTATGCGTTATGCTTTATGCGTTATGCGTTATGCGTTATGCGTTATGCGTTATGCTTTATGCGTTATGCGTTATGCTTTATGCGTTATGCATTAGGCGTTATGCGTTATGCGTTAGGCGTTATGGGTTTTCCGGTGTTCGTTATGCGTTGTGCATTATGCGTTAGGCGTTATGAAGTATGGGTTATGGTTTATGCGTTATGCGTTGTGCGCTATACGTTTGCGTTATGCGTTATGCGTTATACGTTATGCGTTATGCTTTATGCGTGATCCGTTATGTGTTAGGCGATATACGTTTTGCGGTATTCGTTATGCGTTATGCGTTATGCGTTATCCGTTGTTCGTTATGCATTATGCGTTGTGCGTTATACGTTTGCGTTATGCATTATGCATTATGCGTTATACGGTATGCGTTATGCGTTATACGTTATGCGTTATGCGTTATGCGATATGCGTTATGCGTTATGCGTTATGCGTTATGCGTTATGCGTTATGCTTTATGCGTTATGCGTTATGAGTTACACGTTATGCGTTATTCGATATACGTTATGCGTTATGCGTTATGCGTTATGCGTTATGCGTTATGCGTTATGCGTTATGCATTATGCGTGATTCGTTATGCGTTAAGCATTATGCGTTTTGCTGTATTCGTTATGCGTCGTGCGTTATACGTTTGCGTTATGCGTTATGCGTTATACGGTATGCGTTATGCGTTATACGTTATGCGTTATGCGTTATGCGATATGTGTTATGCGTTATGCGTTATGCGTTATGCTTTATGCGTTATGCGTTATGCGTTATGCGTTATGCTTTATGCGTTATGCTTTATGCGTTATGCGTGATCCGTTATGCGTTAGGCGTTATGCGTTATGCGTTAACGTTATGCGTTATGCCTTATGCGTTATGGGTTATGCGTTATGTGTTATGCGATATACGTTATGCGTTATGCGTTATGCGTTATGCGTTATGCGTTATGCGTTATACGTTGTACGTTATGCTTTATGCGTTATGTTTTATGCGATATGCGTTATGCGTTATGCGTTATGCGTTATGCGTTATGCGTGATGCGTTATGCGTAATGCGTTATGCGTTATGTGTTATACTTTATGCGTTATGCGTTATGTGTTATACTTTATGCGTTATGCGTAATGCGTAATGCGTTATGCGTTATGCGTTATGCGTTATGCGTCATGCGTTATGCGTTATGCGTTATGCGTTATGCGTTGTGCGTTATAAGTTTGCGTTATGCGTTATGCGTTATGCGTTATGCTTTATGCGTTATGCGTTATGCGTTATGCGTTATACGTTATGCGTTATGCGTTATGCGTGATCCGTTATGTGTTAGACGATATACGTTATGCGGTATTCGTTATGCGTTATGCGTTATGCGTTATCCGTTGTTCGTTATGCGTTATGCATTATGCTTTATGCGTTATGCGTTATGAGTTACACGTTATGCGTTATTCGATATGCGTTATGCGTTATGCGTTATGCGTTATGCGTTATGCGTTATGCGTTTGCGTTATGCGTCATGCGTTATGCGTTATGCGTTATACGGTATGCGTTATGCGTTATACGTTATGCGGTATGCGTTATGCTTTATGCGTTATGCGTGATCCGTTATGCGTTAAGCATTATGCGTTTTGCTGTATTCGTTATGCGTTGTGCGTTATACGTTTGCGTTATGCGTCATGCGTTATGCGTTATGCGTTATACGGTATGCGTTATGCGTTATACGTTATGCGGTATGCGTTATGCTTTATGCGTTATGCGTGATCCGTTATGCGTTAAGCATTATGCGTTTTGCTGTATTCGTTATGCGTTGTGCGTTATACGTTTGCGTTATGCGTTATGCGTTATGCGTTATACGGTATGCGTTATGCGTTATACGTTATGCGTTATGCGTTATGCGTTATGCGATATGCGTTATGCGTTATGCGGTATGCGTTATGCTTTATGCGTTATGCGTTATGCGTTATGCGTTATGCTTTATGCGTTATGCTTTATGCGTTATGCGTGATCCGTAATGCGTTAGGCGTTATGCGTTATGCGTTAACGTTATGCATTATGCCTTATGCGTTATGGGTTATGCGTTATGCGTTAAC
The DNA here is from genome assembly GCA_916610235.2 of Lasioglossum morio. Lineage (NCBI taxonomy): Eukaryota > Metazoa > Arthropoda > Insecta > Hymenoptera > Halictidae > Lasioglossum > Lasioglossum morio. The sequence goes on from CAKAJA020000550.1 coordinate 7,158, forward strand.
GTTATGCATTATGCCTTATGCGTTATGGGTTATGCGTTATGTGTTATGCGATATACGTTATGCGTTATGCGTTATGCGTTATGCGTTATGCGTTATGCGTTATACGTTGTACGTTATGCGTGATGCGTTATGTTTTATGCGATATGCGTTATGCGTTATGCGTTATGCGTTATGCGTGATGCGTTATGCGTAATGCGTTATGCTTTATGTGTTATACTTTATGCGTTATGCGTAATGCGTTATGCGTTATGCATTATGCGTTATGCGTTATGCGTTATGCGGTATGCGTTATGCGTTATGCGTTATGCGTTATGCATTATGCGTTATGCGTTATGCGTTATGCGTTATACGTTATGAGTTATGCGTTATGCGTTATGCGATATGCGTCATGCATCAAGCCTTATGCGGTAACGTTATGCGTTATGCGTTTTGCGTTATATGTTATGCAATATGCGTAATGCGTTATGCGTTATGTGTTATACTTTATGCGTTATGCGTTATGTGTTATGCGTTATGCGTTATGCGTTATGCGTTATGCGTTATGCGTTATGCGTTATGCGTTATGCGTTATGCATTATGCGTTATGCGTTATGCGTTATGCGTTATACGTTATGAGTTACGCGTTATGCGTTATGCGATATGCGTCATGCATCAAGCCTTATGCGGTAACGTTATGCGTTATGCGTTTTGCGTTATACGTTATGCAATATGCGTAATGCGTTATGCGTTATGTGTTATACTTTATACGTTATGCGTTATGTGTTATACTTTATGCGTTATGCGTAATGCGTTATGCGTTATGCGTTATGCGTTATGCGTTATGCGTTATGCGTTATGCGTTATGCGTTATGGGTTATGCGTTATGTGTTATGCGATATGCGTTATGCGTTATGCGTTATGCGTTATGCGTTATGCGTTATGCGTTATGCGTTATGCGTTATGCGTTATGCGTTATGCGTTATGCGTTATGCGTTATACGTTGTACGTTATGCTTTATGCGTTATGTTTTATGCGATATGCGTTATGCGTTATGCGTTATGCGTTATGCGTTATGCGTGATGCGTTATGCGTTATTCGTTATGCGTTATGCGTTATGCGTTATGCTTTATGCGTTATGCGTTATGCGTTATGCGTAATGCTTTATGCGTTATGCGTTATGCTTTATGCGTTATGCATTAGGCGTTATGCGTTATGCGTTAGGCGTTATGGGTTTTCCGGTGTTCGTTATGCGTTGTGCATTATGCGTTAGGCGTTATGAAGTATGGGTTATGGTTTATGCGTTATGCGTTGTGCGCTATACGTTTGCGTTATGTGTTATGCGTTATACGTTATGCGTTATGCTTTATGCGTGATCCGTTATGTGTTAGGCGATATACGTTTTGCGGTATTCGTTATGCGTTATGCGTTATGCGTTATCCGTTGTTCGTTATTCATTATGCGTTGTGCGTTATACGTTTGCGTTATGCATTATGCGTTATGCGTTATACGGTATGCGTTATGCGTTATACGTTATCCGTTATGCGTTATGCGATATGCGTTATGCGTTATGCGTTATGCATTATGCTTTATGCGTTATGCGTTATGAGTTACACGTTATGCGTTATTCGATATGCGTTATGCGTTATGCGTTATGCGTTATGCGTTATGCGTTATGCGTTATGCGTGATTCGTTATGCGTTAAGCATTATGCGTTTTGCTGTATTCGTTATGCGTTGTGCGTTATACGTTATGCTTTATGCGTTATGCGTTATGTGTTATACTTTATGCGTTATGCGTAATGCGTTATGCGTTATGCGTTATGCGTTATGCGTTATGCGTTATGCGTTATGCGTTATGCGTTATGCGTTATGCGTTGTGCGTTATAAGTTTGCGTTATGCGTTATGCGTTATGCGTTATGCGTTATACGGTTTGCGTTATGCGTTATACGTTATGCGTTATGCGTACTGCGTTATGCGTTATGCGTTATGCGATATACGTTTTGCGGTATTCGTTATGCGTTATGCGTTATGCGTTATCCGTTGTTCGTTATGCGTTATGCATTATGCTTTATGCGTTATGCGTTATGAGTTACACGTTATGCGTTATTCGATATGCGTTATGCGTTATGCGTTATGCGTTATGCGTGATCCGTTATGCGTTAAGCATTATGCGTTTTGCTGTATTCGTTATGCGTTGTGCGTTATACGTTTGCGTTATGCGTCATGCGTTATGCGTTATACGGTATGCGTTATGCGTTATACGTTATGCGTTATGCGTTATGCGATATGCGTTATGCGTTATGCGTTATGCGTTATACGTTGTACGTTATGCGTGATGCGTTATGTTTTATGCGATATGCGTTATGCGTTATGCGTTATGCGTTATGCCTTATGCGTTATGCGTTATGCGTTATGCGTTATGCGTTATGCGTTATGCGTTATGCGTTATGCGTTATGCGTTATGCGTTATGCGTTATGCGTTATGCGTTATGCGTTATGCGTTATGCGTTATGCGTTATGCGTTATGCGTTCTGCGTTATGCGTTGTGCGTTATAAGTTTGCGTTATGCGTTATGCGTTATGCGTTATGCATTTTGCATTATGCGCCATGCGTTATGCGTTATGCGTTATGCGTTATGCATTATGCGTTGTGCGTTATACGTTTGCGTTATGCGTTATGCGTTATGCGTTATGCGTTATGCGTTATGCGTTATGCGTTATGCGTTATGCATTATGCGTTATGAGTTATGCGTTATGCGTTATGCATTTTGCATTATGCGCCATGCGTTATGCGTTATGCGTTATGCGTTATGCATTATGCGTTGTGCGTTATACGTTTGCGTTATGCGTTATGCGTTATGCGTTATGCGTTATACGTTATGCGTTATGCGTTATGCGTTATGCGTTATGCATTATGCGTTATGCGTTATGCGTCATACGGTATGCGTTATGCGTTATACGTTATGCGTTATGCGGTATGCGATATGCGTTATGCGTTATGCGTTATGCGTTATGCGTTATGCGTTATGCGTTATACGTTATGCGTTATGCGTTATGCGTGATCCGTTATGTGTTAGGCGATATACGTTTTGCGGAATTCGTTATGCGTTATGCGTTATGCGTTATCCGTTGTTCGTTATGCGTTATGCGTTGTGCGTTATACGTTTGCGTTATGCATTATGCGTTATGCGTTATGCGTTATGCGTTATGCATTATGCTTTATGCGTTATGCGTTATGAGTTACACGTTATGCGTTATTCGATATGCGTTATGCGTTATGCGTTATGCGTTATGCGTGATCCGTTATGCGTTAAGCATTATGTGTTTTGCTGTATTCGTTATGCGTTGTGCGTTATACGTTTGCGTTATGCGTTATGCGTTATGCGGTATGCGTTATGCGTTATACGTTATGCGTTATGCGTTATGCGATATGCGTTATGCGTTATGCGTTATGCGTTATGCTTTATGCGTTATGCGTTATGCGTTATGCGTTATGCTTTATGCGTTATGCTTTATGCGTTATGCGTGATCCGTTATGCGTTAGGCGTTATGCGTTATGCGTTAACGTTATGCGTTATGCCTTATGCGTTATGCGTTATGGGTTATGCGTTATGTGTTATGCGATATACGTTATGCGTTATGGGTTATGCGTTATACGTTATGCGTTATGCGTTATACGTTGTACGTTATGCTTTATGCGTTATGTTTTATGCGATATGCGTTATGCGTTATGCGTTATGCGTGATGCGTTATGCGTAATGCGTTATGCGTTATGTGTTATACTTTATGCGTTATGCGTTATGTGTTATACTTTATGCGTTATGCGTAATGCGTTATGCGTTATGCGTTATGCGTTATGCGTTATGCGTTATGCGTTATGCGTTATGCGTTATGCGTTATGCGTTATGCGTTATGCGTTATCCGTTGTTCGTTATGCGTTATGCATTATGCTTTATGCGTTATGCGTTATGAGTTACACGTTATGCGTTATTCGATATGCGTTATGCGTTATGCGTTATGCGTTATGCGTTATGCGTTATGCGTGATCCGTTATGCGTTAAGCATTATGCGTTTTGCTGTATTCGTTATGCGTTGTGCGTTATACGTTTGCGTCATGCGTTATGCGTTATGCGTTATACGGTATGCGTTATACGTTATGCGTTATGCGTTATGCGATATGCGTTATGCGTTATGCGGTATGCGTTATGCGTTATGCGTTATGGGTTATGCGTTATGTGTTATGCGATATACGTTATGCGTGATGCGTTATGCGTAATGCGTTATGCGTTGTGTGTTATACTTTATGCGTTATGCGTAATGCGTTATGCGTTATGCGTTATGCGTTATGCGTTATGCGTTATGCGTTATGCGTTAAGCATTATAAGTTTTGCTGTATTCGTTATGCGTTGTGCGTTATACGTTTGCGTTATGCGTTATGCGTTATGCGTTATACGGTATGCGTTATGCGTTATACGTTATGCGTTATGCGTTATGCGATATGCGTTATGCGTTATGCGGTATGCGTTATGCGTTATGCGTTATGGGTTATGCGTTATGTGTTATGCGATATACGTTATGCGTGATGCGTTATGCGTAATGCGTTATGCGTTATGTGTTATACTTTATGCGTTATGCGTAATGCGTTATGCGTTATGCGTTATGCGTTATGCGTTATGCGTTATACGTTATGCGTTATGCGTTATGCGTTATCCGTTGTTCGTTATGGATTATGCGTTGTGCGTTATACGTTTGCGTTATGCATTATGCGTTATGCGTTATACGGTATGCGTTATGCGTTATACGTTATGCGTTATGCGTTATGCGATATGCGTTATGCGTTATGCGTTATGCATTATGCTTTATGCGTTATGCGTTATGAGTTACACGTTATGCGTTATTCGATATGCGTTATGCGTTATGCGTTATGCGTTATGCGTTATGCGTTATGCGTGATTCGTTATGCGTTAAGCATTATGCGTTTTGCTGTATTCGTTATGCGTTGTGCGTTATACGTTTGCGTTATGCGTTATGCGTTATACGGTTTGCGTTATGCGTTATACGTTATGCGTTATGCGTTATGCGATATGCGTTATGCGTTATGCGTTATGCGTTATGCGTTATGCTTTATGCGTTATGCGTTATGCGTTATGCGTTATGCGTTATGCTTTATGCGTTATGCGTTATGTGTTATACTTTATGCGTTATGCGTAATGCGTTATGCGTTATGCGTTATGCGTTATGCGTTATGCGTTATGCGTTATGCGTTATGCGTTATGCGTTATGCGTTACGCGTTACGCGTTACGCGTTACGCGTTACGCGTTATGCGTTATGCGTTATGCGTTATGCGTTATGCGTTATGCGTTATGCGTTATGCGTTATGCGTTATGCGTTATGCGTTATGCGTTATGCGTTATGCGTTATGCGTTATGCGTTATGCGTTATGCGTTATGCGTTATGCGTTATACGTTATGCGTTGTGCGTTATAAGTTTGCGTTATGCGTTATGCGTTATGCTTTATGCGTTATGCGTTATGCGTTATGCGTTATGCGTTATGCGTTATGCGTTATGCGTTATGCATTATGCGTTATGCGTTATGCGTTATGCGTTATACGTTATGAGTTATGCGTTATGCGTTATGCGATATGCGTCATGCATCAAGCCTTATGCTGTAACGTTATGCGTTATGCGTTTTGCGTTATACGTTATGCAATATGCGTAATGCGTTATGCGTTATGTGTTATACTTTATGCGTTATGCGTTATGTGTTATACTTTATGCGTTATGCGTAATGCGTTATGCGTTATGCGTTATGCGTTATGCGTTATGCGTTATGCGTTATGGGTTATGCGTTATGTGTTATGCGATATGCGTTATGCGTTATGCGTTATGCGTTATGCGTTATGCGTTATGCGTTATGCGTTGTGCGTTATACGTTTGCGTTATGCGTAATGCGTTATGCGTTATACGGTATGCGTTATGCGTTATACGTTATGCGTTATGCGTTATGCGTTATGCGATATGCGTTATGCGTTATGCGGTATGCGTTATGCTTTACGCGTTATGCGTTATGCGTTATGCGTTATGCGTTATGCTTTATGCGTTATGCTTTATGCGTTATGCGTGATCCGTTATGCGTTAGGCGTTATGCGTTATGCGTTAACGTTATGCGTTATGCCTTATGCGTTATGCGTTATGGGTTATGCGTTATGTGTTATGCGATATACGTTATGCGTTATGCGTAATGCGTTATGCGTTATGTGTTATACTTTATGCGTTATGCGTAATGCGTTATGCGTTATGCGTTATACGTTTGCGTTATGCATTATGCGTTATGCGTTATACGGTATGCGTTATGCGTTATACGTTATGCGTTATGCGTTATGCGATATGCGTTATGCGTTATGCGTTATGCATTATGCTTTATGCGTTATGCGTTATGAGTTACACGTTATGCGTTATTCGATATGCGTTATGCGTTATGCGTTATGCGTTATGCGTTATGCGTTATGCGTTATGCGTTATGCTTTATGCGTTATGCGTTATGCGTTATGCGTTATGCGTTATGCGTTATGCGTTGTGCGTTATGCATTATGCGTTATGCGTTATGCGTTATGCGTTATACGTTATGAGTTATGCGTTATGCGTTATGCGATATGCGTCATGCATCAAGCCTTATGCTGTAACGTTATGCGTTATGCGTTTTGCGTTATACGTTATGCAATATGCGTAATGCGTTATGCGTTATGTGTTATACTTTATGCGTTATGCGTTATGTGTTATACTTTATGCGTTATGCGTAATGCGTTATGCGTTATGCGTTATGCGTTATGCGTTATGCGTTATGCGTTATGGGTTATGCGTTATGTGTTATGCGATATGCGTTATGCGTTATGCGTTATGCGTTATGCGTTATGCGTTATGCGTTATGCGTTGTGCGTTATACGTTTGCGTTATGCGTAATGCGTTATGCGTTATACGGTATGCGTTATGCGTTATACGTTATGCGTTATGCGTTATGCGTTATGCGATATGCGTTATGCGTTATGCGGTATGCGTTATGCTTTACGCGTTATGCGTTATGCGTTATGCGTTATGCGTTATGCTTTATGCGTTATGCTTTATGCGTTATGCGTGATCCGTTATGCGTTAGGCGTTATGCGTTATGCGTTAACGTTATGCGTTATGCCTTATGCGTTATGCGTTATGGGTTATGCGTTATGTGTTATGCGATATACGTTATGCGTTATGCGTAATGCGTTATGCGTTATGTGTTATACTTTATGCGTTATGCGTAATGCGTTATGCGTTATGCGTTATGCGTTATGCGTTATGCGTTATACGTTATGCGTTATGCGTTATGCGTTATCCGTTGTTCGTTATGCATTATGCGTTGTGCGTTATACGTTTGCGTTATGCATTATGCGTTATGCGTTATACGGTATGCGTTATGCGTTATACGTTATGCGTTATGCGTTATGCGATATGCGTTATGCGTTATGCGTTTTGCATTATGCTTTATGCGTTATGCGTTATGAGTTACACGTTATGCGTTATTCGATATGCGTTATGCGTTATGCGTTATGCGTTATGCGTTATGCGTTATGCGTGATTCGTTATGCGTTAAGCATTATGCGTTTTGCTGTATTCGTTATGCGTTGTGCGTTATACGTTTGCGTTATGCGTTATGCGTTATACGGTTTGCGTTATGCGTTATACGTTATGCGTTATGCGTTATGCGATATGCGTTATGCGTTATGCGTTATGCGTTATGCGTTATGCTTTATGCGTTATGCGTTATGCGTTATGCGTTATGCGTTATGCGTTATGCTTTATGCGTGATGCGTTATGTTTTATGCGATATGCGTTATGCGTTATGCGTTATGCGTTATGCGTTATGCGTGATGCGTTATGCGTAATGCGTTATGCGTTATGTGTTATACTTTATGCGTTATGCGTAATGCGTTATGCGTTATGCGTTATGCGTTATGCGTTATGCGTTATGCGTTATGCGTTATGCGTTATGCGTTATGCGTTATGCGTTATGCGTTATGCGTTATGCGTTATGCGTTATGCGTTATGCGTTATGCGTTATGCGTTATGCGTTATGCGTTATGCGTTACGCGTTATGCGTTACGCGTTATGCGTTACGCGTTATGCGTTACGCGTTATGCGTTACGCGTTACGCGTTACGCGTTATGCGTTATGCGTTATGCGTTATGCGTTATGCGTTATGCGTTATGCGTTATGCGTTATGCGTTATGCGTTATGCGTTATGCGTTATGCGTTATGCGTTATGCGTTATGCGGTATGCGTTATGCGTTATGCGTTATGCGTTATGCATTATGCGTTATGCGTTATGCGTTATGCGTTATACGTTATGAGTTATGCGTTATGCGTTATGCGATATGCGTCATGCATCAAGCCTTATGCGGTAACGTTATGCGTTATGCGTTTTGCGTTATATGTTATGCAATATGCGTAATGCGTTATGCGTTATGTGTTATACTTTATGCGTTATGCGTTATGTGTTATACTTTATGCGTTATGCGTAATGCGTTATGCGTTATGCGTTATGCGTTATGCGTTATGCGTTATGCGTTATGCGTTATGCGTTATGGGTTATGCGTTATGTGTTATGCGATATGCGTTATGCGTTATGCGTTATGCGTTATGCGTTATGCGTTATGCGTTATGCGTTATGCGTTATGCGTTGTGCGTTATACGTTTGCGTTATGCGTTATGCGTTATGCGTTATACGGTATGCGTTATGCGTTATACGTTATGCGTTATGCGTTATGCGTTATGCGATATGCGTTATGCGTTATGCGGTATGCGATATGCTTTACGCGTTATGCGTTATGCGTTATGCGTTATGCTTTATGCGTTATGCTTTATGCGTTATGCGTGATCCGTTAAGCGTTAGGCGTTATGCGTTATGCGTTAACGTTATGCGTTATGCCTTATGCGTTATGCGTTATGGGTTATTCGTTATGTGTTATGCGATATACGTTATGCGTTATGCGTTATGCGTTATGCGTTATGCGTTATGCGTTATACGTTGTACGTTATGCGTGATGCGTTATGTTTTATGCGATATGCGTTATGCGTTATGCGTTATGCGTTATGCGTGATGCGTTATGCGTAATGCGTTATGCGTTATGTGTTATACTTTATGCGTTATGCGTAATGCGTTATGCGTTATGCGTTATGCGTTATGCGTTATGCGTTATGCGTTATGCGTTATGCGTTATGCGTTATGCGTTATGCGTTATGCGTTATGCGTTATGCGTTATGCGTTATGCGTTATGCGTTATGCGTTATGCGTTATGCGTTACGCGTTATGCGTTACGCGTTACGCGTTATGCGATATGCGTTATGCGTTATGCGGTATGCGTTATGCTTTACGCGTTATACTTTATGCGTTATGCGTAATGCGTTATGCGTTATGCGTTATGCGTTATGCGTTATGCGTTATGCGTTATGGGTTATGCGTTATGTGTTATGCGATATGCGTTATGCGTTATGCGTTATGCGTTATGCGTTATGCGTTATGCGTTATGCGTTGTGCGTTATACGTTTGCGTTATGCGTAATGCGTTATGCGTTATACGGTATGCGTTATGCGTTATACGTTATGCGTTATGCGTTATGCGTTATGCGATATGCGTTATGCGTTATGCGGTATGCGTTATGCTTTACGCGTTATGCGTTATGCGTTATGCGTTATGCGTTATGCTTTATGCGTTATGCTTTATGCGTTATGCGTGATCCGTTATGCGTTAGGCGTTATGCGTTATGCGTTAACGTTATGCGTTATGCCTTATGCGTTATGCGTTATGGGTTATGCGTTATGTGTTATGCGATATACGTTATGCGTTATGCGTTATGCGTTATGCGTTATGCGTTATGCGTTATGCGTTATGCGTTATACGTTGTACGTTATGCGTGATGCGTTATGTTTTATGCGATATGCGTTATGCGTTATGCGTTATGCGTTATGCGTGATGCGTTATGCGTAATGCGTTATGCGTTATGTGTTATACTTTATGCGTTATGCGTAATGCGTTATGCGTTATGCGTTATGCGTTATGCGTTATGCGTTATGCGTTATGCGTTATGCGTTATGCGTTATGCGTTATGCGTTATGCGTTATGCGTTATGCGTTATGCGTTATGCGTTATGCGTTACGCGTTATGCGTTACGCGTTATGCGTTACGCGTTATGCGTTACGCGTTATGCGTTACGCGTTACGCGTTACGCGTTATGCGTTATGCGTTATGCGTTATGCGTTATGCGTTATGCGTTATGCGTTATGCGTTATGCGTTATGCATTATGCGTTATGCGTTATGCGTTATGCGTTATACGTTATGAGTTATGCGTTATGCGTTATGCGATATGCGTCATGCATCAAGCCTTATGCGGTAACGTTATGCGTTATGCGTTTTGCGTTATATGTTATGCAATATGCGTAATGCGTTATGCGTTATGTGTTATACTTTATGCGTTATGCGTTATGTGTTATACTTTATGCGTTATGCGTAATGCGTTATGCGTTATGCGTTATGCGTTATGCGTTATGCGTTATGCGTTATGCTTTATGCGTTATGGGTTATGCGTTATGTGTTATGCGATATGCGTTATGCGTTATGCGTTATGCGTTATGCGTTATGCGTTATGCGTTATGCGTTATGCGTTATGCGTTGTGCGTTATACGTTTGCGTTATGCGTTATGCGTTATGCGTTATACGGTATGCGTTATGCGTTATACGTTATGCGTTATGCGTTATGCGTTATGCGATATGCGTTATGCGTTATGCGGTATGCGATATGCTTTACGCGTTATGCGTTATGCGTTATGCGTTATGCTTTATGCGTTATGCTTTATGCGTTATGCGTGATCCGTTAAGCGTTAGGCGTTATGCGTTATGCGTTAACGTTATGCGTTATGCCTTATGCGTTATGCGTTATGGGTTATTCGTTATGTGTTATGCGATATACGTTATGCGTTATGCGTTATGCGTTATGCGTTATGCGTTATGCGTTATGCGTTATACGTTGTACGTTATGCGTGATGCGTTATGTTTTATGCGATATGCGTTATGCGTTATGCGTTATGCGTTATGCGTGATGCGTTATGCGTAATGCGTTATGCGTTATGTGTTATACTTTATGCGTTATGCGTAATGCGTTATGCGTTATGCGTTATGCGTTATGCGTTATGCGTTATGCGTTATGCGTTATGCGTTATGCGTTATGCGTTATGCGTTATGCGTTATGCGTTATGCGTTATGCGTTATGCGTTATGCGTTATGCGTTATGCGTTATGCGTTATGCGTTATGCGTTATGCGTTACGCGTTATGCATTACGCGTCATGCGTTATGCGTTATGCGTTATGCGTTATGCGTTATGCGTTATGCGTTATACGTTATGCGTTGTGCGTTATAAGTTTGCGTTATGCGTTATGCGTTATGCGTTATGCGTTATGCTTTATGCGTTATGCGTTATGCGTTATGCGTTATGCGTTATGCGTTATGCGTTATGCGTTATGCGTTATGCATTATGCGTTATGCGTTATGCGTTATGCGTTATACGTTATGAGTTACGCGTTATGCGTTATGCGATATGCGTCATGCATCAAGCCTTATGCGGTAACGTTATGCGTTATGCGTTTTGCGTTATACGTTATGCAATATGCGTAATGCGTTATGCGTTATGTGTTATACTTTATGCGTTATGCGTTATGTGTTATACTTTATGCGTTATGCGTAATGCGTTATGCGTTATGCGTTATGCGTTATGCGTTATGCGTTATGCGTTATGCGTTATGCGTTATGGGTTATGCGTTATGTGTTATGCGATATGCGTTATGCGTTATGCGTTATGCGTTATGCGTTATGCGTTATGCGTTATGCGTTATGCGTTATGCGTTATGCGTTATACGTTGTACGTTATGCTTTATGCGTTATGTTTTATGCGATATGCGTTATGCGTTATGCGTTATGCGTTATGCGTTATGCGTGATGCGTTATGCGTTATTCGTTATGCGTTATGCGTTATGCGTTATGCTTTATGCGTTATGCGTTATGCGTTATGCGTAATGCTTTATGCGTTATGCGTTATGCTTTATGCGTTATGCATTAGGCGTTATGCGTTATGCGTTAGGCGTTATGGGTTTTCCGGTGTTCGTTATGCGTTGTGCATTATGCGTTAGGCGTTATGAAGTATGGGTTATGGTTTATGCGTTATGCGTTGTGCGCTATACGTTTGCGTTATGCGTTATGCGTTATACGTTATGCGTTATGCTTTATGCGTGATCCGTTATGTGTTAGGCGATATACGTTTTGCGGTATTCGTTATGCGTTATGCGTTATGCGTTATCCGTTGTTCGTTATGCATTATGCGTTGTGCGTTATACGTTTGCGTTATGCATTATGCGTTATGCGTTATACGGTATGCGTTATGCGTTATACGTTATCCGTTATGCGTTATGCGATATGCGTTATGCGTTATGCGTTATGCATTATGCTTTATGCGTTATGCGTTATGAGTTACACGTTATGCGTTATTCGATATGCGCTATGCGTTATGCGTTATGCGTTATGCGTTATGCGTTATGCGTTATGCGTTATGCGTGATTCGTTATGCGTTAAGCATTATGCGTTTTGCTGTATTCGTTATGCGTTGTGCGTTATACGTTTGCGTTATGCGTAATGCGTTATACGGTTTGCGTTATGCGTTATACGTTATGCGTTATGCGTTATGCGATATGCGTTATGCGTTATGCGTTATGCGTTATGCGTTATTCTTTATGCGTTATGCGTTATGCGTTATGATTTATGCGTTATGCGTTATGTGTTATATTTTATGCGTTATGCGTAATGCGTTATGCGTTATGCGTTATGCGTTATGCGTTATGCGTTATGCGTTATGCGTTGTGCGTTATGCGTTATGCGTTATGCGTTATGCGTTATGCGTTATGCGTTGTGCGATATAAGTTTGCGTTATGCGTGATTCGTTATGCGTTAAGCATTATGCGTTTTGCTGTATTCGTTATGCGTTGTGCGTTATACGTTTGCGTTATGCGTTATGCGTTATACGGTTTGCGTTATGCGTTATACGTTATGCGTTATGCGTTATGCGTTATGCGTTATGCGTTATGCGTTATGCGTTATGCGTTGTGCGTTATAAGTTTGCGTTATGCGTTATGCGTTATGCGTTATGCTTTATGCGTTATGCGTTATGCGTTATGCTTTATGCGTTATGCGTTATGCGTTATGCGTTATACGTTATGCGTTATGCGTTATGCGTGATCCGTTATGTGTTAGGCGATATACGTTTTGCGGTATTCGTTATGCGTTATGCGTTATGCGTTATCCGTTGTTCGTTATGCGTTATGCATTATGCTTTATGCGTTATGCGTTATGAGTTACACGTTATGCGTTATTCGATATGCGTTATGCGTTATGCGTTATGCGTTATGCGTTATGCGTGATCCGTTATGCGTTAAGCATTATGCGTTTTGCTGTATTCGTTATGCGTTGTGCGTTATACGTTTGCGTTATGCGTCATGCGTTATGCGTTATACGGTATGCGTTATGCGTTATACGTTATGCGTTATGCGTTATGCGATATGCGTTATGCGTTATGCGTTATGCGTTATACGTTGTACGTTATGCGTGATGCGTTATGTTTTATGCGATATGCGTTATGCGTTATGCGTTATGCGTTATGCGTTATGCCTTATGCGTTATGCGTTATGCGTTATGCGTTATGCGTTATGCGTTATGCGTTATGCGTTATGCGTTATGCGTTATGCGTTATGCGTTATGCGTTATGCGTTATGCGTTATGCGTTATGCGTTATGCGTTATGCGTTATGCGTTCTGCGTTATGCGTTGTGCGTTATAAGTTTGCGTTATGCGTTATGCGTTATGCGTTATGCATTTTGCATTATGCGCCATGCGTTATGCGTTATGCGTTATGCGTTATGCATTATGCGTTGTGCGTTATACGTTTGCGTTATGCGTTATGCGTTATGCGTTATGCGTTATGCGTTATGCGTTATGCGTTATGCGTTATGCATTATGCGTTATGAGTTATGCGTTATGCGTTATGCATTTTGCATTATGCGCCATGCGTTATGCGTTATGCGTTATGCGTTATGCATTATGCGTTGTGCGTTATACGTTTGCGTTATGCGTTATGCGTTATGCGTTATGCGTTATGCGTTATGCGTTATGCGTTATGCGTTATGCGTTATGCATTATGCGTTATGCGTTATGCGTTATGCGTCATACGGTATGCGTTATGCGTTATACGTTATGCGTTATGCGGTATGCGATATGCGTTATGCGTTATGCGTTATGCGTTATGCGTTATGCGTTATGCGTTATACGTTATGCGTTATGCGTTATGCGTGATCCGTTATGTGTTAGGCGATATACGTTTTGCGGTATTCGTTATGCGTTATGCGTTATGCGTTATCCGTTGTTCGTTATGCGTTATGCGTTGTGCGTTATACGTTTGCGTTATGCATTATGCGTTATGCGTTATGCGTTATGCGTTATGCATTATGCTTTATGCGTTATGCGTTATGAGTTACACGTTATGCGTTATTCGATATGCGTTATGCGTTATGCGTTATGCGTGATCCGTTATGCGTTAAGCATTATGCGTTTTGCTGTATTCGTTATGCGTTGTGCGTTATACGTTTGCGTTATGCGTTATGCGTTATGCGGTATGCGTTATGCGTTATACGTTATGCGTTATGCGTTATGCGATATGCGTTATGCGTTATGCGTTATGCGTTATGCTTTATGCGTTATGCGTTATGCGTTATGCGTTATGCTTTATGCGTTATGCTTTATGCGTTATGCGTGATCCGTTATGCGTTAGGCGTTATGCGTTATGCGTTAACGTTATGCGTTATGCCTTATGCGTTATGCGTTATGGGTTATGCGTTATGTGTTATGCGATATACGTTATGCGTTATGCGTTATGCGTTATACGTTATGCGTTATGCGTTATACGTTGTACGTTATGCTTTATGCGTTATGTTTTATGCGATATGCGTTATGCGTTATGCGTTATGCGTGATGCGTTATGCGTAATACGTTATGCGTTATGTGTTATACTTTATGCGTTATGCGTTATGTGTTATACTTTATGCGTTATGCGTAATGCGTTATGCGTTATGCGTTATGCGTTATGCGTTATGCGTTATGCGTTATGCGTTATGCGTTATGCGTTATGCGTTATGCGTTATGCGTTATGCGATATCCGTTGTTCGTTATGCGTTATGCATTATGCTTTATGCGTAATGCGTTATGAGTTACACGTTATGCGTTATTCGATATGCGTTATGCGTTATGCGTTATGCGTTATGCGTTATGCGTGATCCGTTATGCGTTAAGCATTATGCGTTTTGCTGTATTCGTTATGCGTTGTGCGTTATACGTTTGCGTTATGCGTTATGCGTTATGCGTTATACGGTATGCGTTATGCGTTATACGTTATACGTTATGCGTTATGCGTTATGCGATATGCGTTATGCGTTATGCGGTATGCGTTATGCGTTATGCGTTATGGGTTATGCGTTATGTGTTATGCGATATACGTTATGCGTGATGCGTTATGCGTAATGCGTTATGCGTTATGTGTTATACTTTATGCGTTATGCGTAATGCGTTATGCGTTATGCGTTATGCGTTATGCGTTATGCGTTATGCGTTATGCGTTATGCGTTAAGCATTATGCGTTTTGCTGTATTCGTTATGCGTTGTGCGTTATACGTTTGCGTTATGCGTTATGCGTTATGCGTTATATGGTATGCGTTATGCGTTATACGTTATGCGTTATGCGTTATGCGATATGCGTTATGCGTTATGCGGTATGCGTTATGCGTGATCCGTTATGCGTTAAGCATTATGCGTTTTGCTGTATTCGTTATGCGTTGTGCGTTATACGTTTGCGTTATGCGTTATGCGTTATGCGGTATGCGTTATGCGTTATACGTTATGCGTTATGCGTTATGCGATATGCGTTATGCGTTATGCGTTATGCGTTATGCTTTATGCGTTATGCGTTATGCGTTATGCGTTATGCTTTATGCGTTATGCTTTATGCGTTATGCGTGATCCGTTATGCGTTAGGCGTTATGCGTTATGCGTTAACGTTATGCGTTATGCCTTATGCGTTATGCGTTATGGGTTATGCGTTATGTGTTATGCGATATACGTTATGCGTTATGCGTTATGCGTTATACGTTATGCGTTATGCGTTATACGTTGTACGTTATGCTTTATGCGTTATGTTTTATGCGATATGCGTTATGCGTTATGCGTTATGCGTGATGCGTTATGCGTTATACGTTATGCGTTATGTGTTATACTTTATGCGTTATGCGTTATGTGTTATACTTTATGCGTTATGCGTAATGCGTTATGCGTTATGCGTTATGCGTTATGCGTTATGCGTTATGCGTTATGCGTTATGCGTTATGCGTTATGCGTTATGCGTTATGCGTTATGCGATATCCGTTGTTCGTTATGCGTTATGCATTATGCTTTATGCGTAATGCGTTATGAGTTACACGTTATGCGTTATTCGATATGCGTTATGCGTTATGCGTTATGCGTTATGCGTTATGCGTGATCCGTTATGCGTTAAGCATTATGCGTTTTGCTGTATTCGTTATGCGTTGTGCGTTATACGTTTGCGTTATGCGTTATGCGTTATGCGTTATACGGTATGCGTTATGCGTTATACGTTATACGTTATGCGTTATGCGTTATGCGATATGCGTTATGCGTTATGCGGTATGCGTTATGCGTTATGCGTTATGGGTTATGCGTTATGTGTTATGCGATATACGTTATGCGTGATGCGTTATGCGTAATGCGTTATGCGTTATGTGTTATACTTTATGCGTTATGCGTAATGCGTTATGCGTTATGCGTTATGCGTTATGCGTTATGCGTTATGCGTTATGCGTTATGCGTTAAGCATTATGCGTTTTGCTGTATTCGTTATGCGTTGTGCGTTATACGTTTGCGTTATGCGTTATGCGTTATGCGTTATATGGTATGCGTTATGCGTTATACGTTATGCGTTATGCGTTATGCGATATGCGTTATGCGTTATGCGGTATGCGTTATGCGTTATGCGTTATGGGTTATGCGTTATGTGTTATGCGATATACGTTATGCGTGATGCGTTATGCGTAATGCGTTATGCGTTATGTGTTATACTTTATGCGTTATGCGTAATGCGTTATGCGTTATGCGTTATGCGTTATGCGTTATGCGTTATACGTTATGCGTTATGCGTTATGCGTTATCCGTTGTTCGTTATGCATTATGCGTTGTGCGTTATACGTTTGCGTTATGCATTATGCGTTATGCGTTATACGGTATGCGTTATGCGTTATACGTTATGCGTTATGCGTTATGCGATATGCGTTATGCGTTATGCGTTATGCATTATGCTTTATGCGTTATGCGTTATGAGTTACACGTTATGCGTTATTCGATATGCGTTATGCGTTATGCGTTATGCGTTATGCGTTATGCGTTATGCGTTATGCGTGATTCGTTATGCGTTAAGCATTATGCGTTTTGCTGTATTCGTTATGCGTTGTGCGTTATACGTTTGCGTTATGCGTTATGCGTTATACGGTTTGCGTTATGCGTTATACGTTATGCGTTATGCGTTATGCGATATGCGTTATGCGTTATGCGTTATGCGTTATGCGTTATGCTTTATGCGTTATGCGTTATGCGTTATGCGTTATGCTTTATGCGTTATGCGTTATGTGTTATACTTTATGCGTTATGCGTAATGCGTTATGCGTTATGCGTTATGCGTTATGCGTTATGCGTTATGCGTTATGCGTTATGCGTTATGCGTTATGCGTTACGCGTTACGCGTTATGCGTTATGCGTTATGCGTTATGCGTTATGCGTTATGCGTTATGCGTTATGCGTTATACGTTATGCGTTGTGCGTTATAAGTTTGCGTTATGCGTTATGCGTTATGCGTTATGCTTTATGCGTTATGCGTTATGCGTTATGCGTTATGCGTTATGCGTTATGCGTTATGCGTTATGCGTTATGCATTATGCGTTATGCGTTATGCGTTATGCGTTATACGTTATGAGTTATGCGTTATGCGTTATGCGATATGCGTCATGCATCAAGCCTTATGCTGTAACGTTATGCGTTATGCGTTTTGCGTTATACGTTATGCAATATGCGTAATGCGTTATGCGTTATGTGTTATACTTTATGCGTTATGCGTTATGTGTTATACTTTATGCGTTATGCGTAATGCGTTATGCGTTATGCGTTATGCGTTATGCGTTATGCGTTATGCGTTATGCGTTATGGGTTATGCGTTATGTGTTATGCGATATGCGTTATGCGTTATGCGTTATGCGTTATGCGTTATGCGTTATGCGTTATGCGTTATGCGTTGTGCGTTATACGTTTGCGTTATGCGTAATGCGTTATGCGTTATACGGTATGCGTTATGCGTTATACGTTATGCGTTATGCGTTATGCGTTATGCGATATGCGTTATGCGTTATGCGGTATGCGTTATGCTTTACGCGTTATGCGTTATGCGTTATGCGTTATGCTTTATGCGTTATGCTTTATGCGTTATGCGTGATCCGTTATGCGTTAGGCGTTATGCGTTATGCGTTAACGTTATGCGTTATGCCTTATGCGTTATGCGTTATGGGTTATGCGTTATGTGTTATGCGATATACGTTATGCGTTATGCGTTATGCGTTATGCGTTATGCGTTATACGTTGTACGTTATGCGTGATGCGTTATGTTTTATGCGATATGCGTTATGCGTTATGCGTTATGCGTTATGCGTTATGCGTTATACGTTGTACGTTATGCGTGATGCGTTATGTTTTATGCGATATGCGTTATGCGTTATGCGTTATGCGTTATGCGTTATGCGTTATGCGTTATGCGTTATGCGTTATGCGTTATGCGTTACGCGTTATGCGTTACGCGTTATGCGTTACGCGTTATGCGTTACGCGTTATGCGTTACGCGTTACGCGTTATGCGTTATGCGTTATGCGTTATGCGTTATGCGTTATGCGTTATGCGTTATGCGTTATGCGTTATGCGTTATGCGTTATGCGTTATGCGTTATGCGTTATGCGTTATGCGTTATGCGTTATGCGTTATGCGTTATGCGTTATGCGTTATGCGTTATGCGTTATGCGTGATCCGTTATGCGTTAAGCATTATGCGTTTTGCTGTATTCGTTATGCGTTGTGCGTTATACGTTTGCGTTATGCGTTATGCGTTATACGGTATGCGTTATGCGTTATACGTAATGCGTTATGCGTTATGCGATATGCGTTATGCGTTATGCGTTATGCGTTATGCTGTATGCGTTATGCGTTATGCGTTATGCGTTATGCTTTATGCGTTATGCTTTATGCGTTATGCGTGATCCGTTATGCGTTAGGCGTTATGCGTTATGCGTTAACGTTATGCGTTATGCCTTATGCGTTATGCGTTATGGGTTATGCGTTATGTGTTATGCGATATAAGTTATGCGTTATGCGTTATGCGTTATGCGTTATGCGTTATGCGTTATGCGTTATACGTTGTACGTTATGCTTTATGCGTTATGTTTTATGCGATATGCGTTATGCGTTATGCGTTATGCGTTATGCGTGATGCGTTATGCGTAATGCGTTATGCGTTATGTGTTATACTTTATGCGTTATGCGTTATGTGTTATACTTTATGCGTTATGCGTAATGCGTTATGCGTTATGCGTTATGCGTTATGCGTTATGCGTTATGCGTTATGCGTTATGCGTTATGCGTTATTCGTTATGCGTTATGCGTTATGCGTTATGCTTTATGCGTTATGCGTTATGCGTTATGCGTTATGCTTTATGCGTTATGCGTTATGCTTTATGCGTTATGCATTAGGCGTTATGCGTTATGCGTTAGGCGTTATGGGTTTTCCGGTGTTCGTTATGCGTTGTGCATTATGCGTTAGGCGTTATGAAGTATGGGTTATGGTTTATGCGTTATGCGTTGTGCGCTATACGTTTGCGTTATGCGTTATGCGTTATACGTTATGCGTTATGCTTTATGCGTGATCCGTTATGTGTTAGGCGATATACGTTTTGCGGTATTCGTTATGCGTTATGCGTTATGCGTTATCCGTTGTTCGTTATGCATTATGCGTTGTGCGTTATACGTTTGCGTTATGCATTATGCATTATGCGTTATACGGTATGCGTTATGCGTTATACGTTATGAGTTATGCGTTATGCGATATGCGTTATGCGTTATGCGTTATGCGTTATGCTTTATGCGTTATGCGTTATGAGTTACACGTTATGCGTTATTCGATATGCGTTATGCGTTATGCGTTATGCGTTATGCGTTATGCGTTATGCGTTATGCGTTATGCGTTATGCGTTATGCGTGATTCGTTATGCGTTAAGCATTATGCGTTTTGCTGTATTCGTTATGCGTTGTGCGTTATACGTTTGCGTTATGCGTTATGCGTTATACGGTATGCGTTATGCGTTATACGTTATGCGTTATGCGTTATGCGATATGCGTTATGCGTTATGCGTTATGCGTTATGCTTTATGCGTTATGCGTTATGCGTTATGCGTTATGCTTTATGCGTTATGCTTTATGCGTTATGCGTGATCCGTTATGCGTTAGGCGTTATGCGTTATGCGTTAACGTTATGCGTTATGCCTTATGCGTTATGGGTTATGCGTTATGTGTTATGCGATATACGTTATGCGTTATGCGTTATGCGTTATGCGTTACGCGTTACGCGTTACGCGTTACGCGTTACGCGTTATGCGTTATGCGTTATGCGTTATGCGTTATGCGTTATGCGTTATGCGTTATGCGTTATGCGTTATGCGTTATGCGTTATGCGTTATGCGTTATGCGTTATGCGTTATGCGTTATGCGTTATGCGTTATGCGTTATGCGTTATACGTTATGCGTTGTGCGTTATAAGTTTGCGTTATGCGTGATGCGTTATGCGTAATGCGTTATGCGTTATGTGTTATACTTTATGCGTTATGCGTTATGTGTTATACTTTATGCGTTATGCGTAATGCGTTATGCGTTATGCGTTATGCGTTATGCGTTATGCGTTATGCGTTATGCGTTATGCGTTATGCGTTATGCGTTATTCGTTATGCGTTATGCGTTATGCGTTATGCTTTATGCGTTATGCGTTATGCGTTATGCGTTATGCTTTATGCGTTATGCGTTATGCTTTATGCGTTATGCATTAGGCGTTATGCGTTATGCGTTAGGCGTTATGGGTTTTCCGGTGTTCGTTATGCGTTGTGCATTATGCGTTAGGCGTTATGAAGTATGGGTTATGGTTTATGCGTTATGCGTTGTGCGCTATACGTTTGCGTTATGCGTTATGCGTTATACGTTATGCGTTATGCTTTATGCGTGATCCGTTATGTGTTAGGCGATATACGTGTTGCGGTATTCGTTATGCGTTATGCGTTATGCGTTATCCGTTGTTCG
The DNA here is from genome assembly GCA_916610235.2 of Lasioglossum morio. Taxonomy (NCBI): domain Eukaryota; kingdom Metazoa; phylum Arthropoda; class Insecta; order Hymenoptera; family Halictidae; genus Lasioglossum; species Lasioglossum morio. The sequence goes on from CAKAJA020000550.1 coordinate 28,699, forward strand.
TTATGCATTATGCGTTGTGCGTTATACGTTTGCGTTATGCATTATGCATTATGCGTTATACGGTATGCGTTATGCGTTATACGTTATGCGTTATGCGTTATGCGATATGCGTTATGCGTTATGCGTTATGCGTTATGCTTTATGCGTTATGCGTTATGAGTTACACGTTATGCGTTATTCGATATGCGTTATGCGTTATGCGTTATGCGTTATGCGTTATGCGTTATGCGTTATGCGTTATGCGTTATGCGTGATTCGTTATGCGTTAAGCATTATGCGTTTTGCTGTATTCGTTATGCGTTGTGCGTTATACGTTTGCGTTATGCGTTATGCGTTATACGGTATGCGTTATGCGTTATACGTTATGCGTTATGCGTTATGCGATATGCGTTATGCGTTATGCGTTATGCGTTATGCTTTATGCGTTATGCGTTATGCGTTATGCGTTATGCTTTATGCGTTATGCTTTATGCGTTATGCGTTATACGTTATGCGTTATGCGTTATGCGTGATCCGTTATGTGTTAGACGATATACGTTATGCGGTATTCGTTATGCGTTATGCGTTATGCGTTATCCGTTGTTCGTTATGCGTTATGCATTATGCTTTATGCGTTATGCGTTATGAGTTACACGTTATGCGTTATTCGATATGCGTTATGCGTTATGCGTTATGCGTTATGCGTTTGCGTTATGCGTCATGCGTTATGCATTATGCGTTATACGGTATGCGTTATGCGTTATACGTTATGCGGTATGCGTTATGCTTTATGCGTTATGCGTGATCCGTTATGCGTTAAGCATTATGCGTTTTGCTGTATTCGTTATGCGTTGTGCGTTATACGTTTGCGTTATGCGTCATGCGTTATGCGTTATGCGTTATACGGTATGCGTTATGCGTTATACGTTATGCGGTATGCGTTATGCTTTATGCGTTATGCGTGATCCGTTATGCGTTAAGCATTATGCGTTTTGCTGTATTCGTTATGCGTTGTGCATTATACGTTTGCGTTATGCGTTATGCGTTATGCGTTATACGGTATGCGTTATGCGTTATACGTTATGCGTTATGCGTTAACGTTATGCATTATGCCTTATGCGTTATGGGTTATGCGTTATGTGTTATGCGATATACGTTATGCGTTATGCGTTATGCGTTATGCGTTATGCGTTATGCGTTATGCGTTATGCGTTATGCGTTATACGTTGTACGTTATGCGTGATGCGTTATGTTTTATGCGATATGCGTTATGCGTTATGCGTTATGCGTTATGCGTGATGCGTTATGCGTAATGCGTTATGCTTTATGTGTTATACTTTATGCGGTATGCGTAATGCGTTATGCGTTATGCGTTATGCGTTATGCGTTATGCGTTATGCGTTATGCGTTATGCGTTATGCGTTATGCGTTATGCGTTATGCGTTATGCGTTATGCGTTATGCGTTATGCGTTATGCGTTATGCGTTATGCGTTATGCGTTATGCGTTATGCGTTATGCGTTATGCGTTATGCGTTATGCGTTATGCGTTATGCGTTATGCGTTATGCGTTATGCGTTATGCGTTATGCGTTATGCGTTATGCGTTATGCGTTATGCGTTATGCGTTATGCGTTATACGTTATGCGTTGTGCGTTATAAGTTTGCGTTATGCGTTATGCGTTATGCGTTATGCTTTATGCGTTATGCGTTATGCGTTATGCGTTATGCGTTATGCGTTATGCGTTATGCGTTATGCATTATGCGTTATGCTTTATGCGTTATGCGTTATACGTTATGAGTTATGCGTTATGCGTTATGCGATATGCGTCATGCATCAAGCCTTATGCGGTAACGTTATGCGTTATGCGTTTTGCGTTATACGTTATGCAATATGCGTAATGCGTTATGCGTTATGTGTTATACTTTATGCGTTATGCGTTATGTGTTATACTTTATGCGTTATGCGTAATGCGTTATGCGTTATGCGTTATGCGTTATGCGTTATGCGTTATGCGTTATGCGTTATGCGTTATGGGTTATGCGTTATGTGTTATGCGATATGCGTTATGCGTTATGCGTTATGCGATATGCGTTATGCGTTGTGCGTTATACGTTTGCGTTATGCGTTATGCGTTATGCGTTATACGGTATGCGTTATGCGTTATACGTTATGCGTTATGCGTTATGCGTTATGCGATATGCGTTATGCGTTATGCGGTATGCGTTATGCTTTACGCGTTATGCGTTATGCGTTATGCTTTATGCGTTATGCTTTATGCGTTATGCGTGATCCGTTATGCGTTAGGCGTTATGCGTTATGCGTTAACGTTATGCGTTATGCCTTATGCGTTATGCGTTATGGGTTATGCGTTATGTGTTATGCGATATACGTTATGCGTTATGCGTTATGCGTTATGCGTTGTGCGTTATGCGTTATGCGTTATGCGTTATGCGTTATGCGTTATGCTTTATGCGTTATGCGTTATGCGTTATGCGTTATGCTTTATGCGTTATGCTTTATGCGTTATGCGTGATCCGTTATGCGTTAGGCGTTATGCGTTATGCGTTATACGGTATGCGTTATGCGTTATACGTTATGCGTTATGCGTTATGCGATATGCGTTATGCGTTATGCGTTATGCGTTATGCTTTATGCGTTATGCGTTATGCGTTATGCGTTATGCTTTATGCGTTATGCTTTATGCGTTATGCGTGATCCGTTATGCGTTAGGCGTTATGCGTTATGCGTTAACGTTATGCGTTATGCCTTATGCGTTATGGGTTATGCGTTATGTGTTATGCGATATACGTTATGCGTTATGCGTTATGCGTTATGCGTTATGCGTTATGCGTTATGCGTTATGCGTTATACGTTGTACGTTATGCTTTATGCGTTATGTTTTATGCGATATGCGTTATGCGTTATGCGTTATGCGTTATGCGTGATGCGTTATGCGTAATGCGTTATGCGTTATGTGTTATACTTTATGCGTTATGTGTTATACTTTATGCGTTATGCGTAATGCGTTATGCGTTATGCGTTATGCGTTATGCGTTATGCGTTATGCGTTATGCGTTATGCGTTATGCGTTGTGCGTTATAAGTTTGCGTTATGCGTTATGCGTTATGCTTTATGCGTTATGCGTTATGCGTTATGCGTTATACGTTATGCGTTATGCGTTATGCGTGATCCGTTATGTGTTAGACGATATACGTTATGCGGTATTCGTTATGCGTTATGCGTTATGCGTTATCCGTTGTTCGTTATGCGTTATGCATTATGCTTTATGCGTTATGCGTTATGAGTTACACGTTATGCGTTATTCGATATGCGTTATGCGTTATGCGTTATGCGTTATGCGTTTGCGTTATGCGTCATGCGTTATGCGTTATGCGTTATACGGTATGCGTTATGCGTTATACGTTATGCGGTATGCGTTATGCTTTATGCGTTATGCGTGATCCGTTATGCGTTAAGCATTATGCGTTTTGCTGTATTCGTTATGCGTTGTGCGTTATACGTTTGCGTTATGCGTCATGCGTTATGCGTTATGCGTTATACGGTATGCGTTATGCGTTATACGTTATGCGGTATGCGTTAAGCTTTATGCGTTATGCGTGATCCGTTATGCGTTAAGCATTATGCGTTTTGCTGTATTCGTTATGCGTTGTGCATTATACGTTTGCGTTATGCGTTATGCGTTATGCGTTATACGGTATGCGTTATGCGTTATACGTTATGCGTTATGCGTTATGCGTTATGCGATATGCGTTATGCGTTATGCGGTATGCGTTATGCTTTATGCGTTATGCGTTATGCGTTATGCGTTATGCTTTATACGTTATGCTTTATGCGTTATGCGTGATCCGTTATGCGTTAGGCGTTATGCGTTATGCGTTAACGTTATGCGTTAACGTTATGCATTATGCCTTATGCGTTATGGGTTATGCGTTATGTGTTATGCGATATACGTTATGCGTTATGCGTTATGCGTTATGCGTTATGCGTTATGCGTTATGCGTTATGCGTTATACGTTGTACGTTATGCGTGATGCGTTATGTTTTATGCGATATGCGTTATGCGTTATGCGTTATGCGTGATGCGTTATGCGTAATGCGTTATGCTTTATGTGTTATACTTTATGCGTTATGCGTAATGCGTTATGCGTTATGCGTTATGCGTTATGCGTTATGCGTTATGCGTTATGCGTTATGCGTTATGCGTTATGCGTTATGCGTTATGCGTTATGCGTTATGCGTTATGCGTTGTGCGTTATGCGTTATGCGTTATGCGTTATGCGTTATGCGTTATGCGTTATGCGTTATGCGTTATGCGTTATGCGTTATGCGTTTTGCGTTATGCGTTATGCGTTATGCGTTATGCGTTATGCGTTATGCGTTATGCGTTATGCGTTATGCGTTATGCGTTATGCGTTATGCGTTATGCGTTATGCGTTATGCGTTATGCGTTATGCGTTATGCGTTATGCGTTATGCGTTATACGTTGTACGTTATGCGTGATGCGTTATGTTTTATGCGATATGCGTTATGCGTTATGCGTTATGCGTTATGCGTGATGCGTTATGCGTAATGCGTTATGCTTTATGTGTTATACTTTATGCGTTATGCGTAATGCGTTATGCGTTATGCGTTATGCGTTATGCGTTATGCGTTATGCGTTATGCGTTATGCGTTATGCGTTATGCGTTATGCGTTATGCGTTATGCGTTATGCGTTATGCGTTGTGCGTTATGCGTTATGCGTTATGCGTTATGCGTTATGCGTTATGCGTTATGCGTTATGCGTTATGCGTTATGCGTTATGCGTTATGCGTTATGCGTTATGCGTTATGCGTTATGCGTTATGCGTTATGCATTATGCGTTATGCGTTATGCGTTATGCGTTATACGTTATGAGTTATGCGTTATGCGTTATGCGATATGCGTCATGCATCCAGCCTTATGCGGTAACGTTATGCGTTATGCGTTTTGCGTTATGCGTTATGCGTTATGCGTTATGCGTTATGCGATATGCGTTATGCGTTGTGCGTTATACGTTTGCGTTATGCGTTATGCGTTATGCGTTATACGGTATGCGTTATGCGTTATACGTTATGCGTTATGCGTTATGCGTTATGCGATATGCGTTATGCCTTATGCGTTATGCGTTATGGGTTATGCGTTATGTGTTATGCGATATACGTTATGCGTTATGCGTTATGCGTTATGCGTAGTGCGTTATGCGTTATGCGTTATACGTTGTACGTTATGCGTGATGCGTTATATTTTATGCGATATGCGTTATGCGTTATGCGTTATGCGTTATGCGTGATGCGTTATGCGTAATGCGTTATGCGTTATGTGTTATACTTTATGCGTTATGCGTAATGCGTTATGCGTTATGCGTTATGCGTTATGCGTTATGCGTTATGCGTTGTGCGTTATGCGTTATGCGTTATGCGTTATGCGTTATGCGTTATGCTTTATGCGTTATGCGTTATGCGTTATGCGTTATGCGTTATGCGTTATGCGTTATGCGTTATGCGTTATGCGTTATGCGTTATGCGTTATGCGTTATGCGTTACGCGTTATGCGTTACGCGTTACGCGTTATGCGTTATGCGTTATGCGTTATGCGTTATGCGTTATGCGTTATGCGTTATGCGTTATGCGTTATGCGTTATGCGTTATGCGTTATGCGTTATGCGTTATGCGTTATGCGTTATGCGTTATGCGTTATGCGTTATGCGTTATGCTTTATGCGTTATGTTTTATGCGATATGCGTTATGCGTTATGCGTGATCCGTTATGCGTTAAGCATTATGCGTAATGCGTTATGCGTTATGTGTTATACTTTATGCGTTATGCGTTATGTGTTATACTTTATGCGTTATGCGTAATGCGTTATGCGTTATGCGTTATGCGTTATGCGTTATGCGTTATGCGTTATGCGTTATGCGTTATGCGTTATTCGTTATGCGTTATGCGTTATGCGTTATGCTTTATGCGTTATGCGTTATGCGTTATGCTTTATGCGTTATGCGTTATGCGTTATGCGTTATGCTTTATGCGTTATGCGTTATGCTTTATGCGTTATGCATTAGGCATTATGCGTTATGCGTTAGGCGTTATGGGTTTTCCGGTGTTCGTTATGCGTTGTGCATTATGCGTTAGGCGTTATGAAGTATGGGTTATGGTTTATGCGTTATGCGTTGTGCGCTATACGTTTGCGTTATGCGTTATGCGTTATACGTTATGCGTTATGCTTTATGCGTGATCCGTTATGTGTTAGGCGATATACGTTTTGCGGTATTCGTTATGCGTTATGCGTTATGCGTTATCCGTTGTTCGTTATGCATTATGCGTTGTGCGTTATACGTTTGCGTTATGCATTATGCATTATGCGTTATACGGTATGCGTTATGCGTTATACGTTATGCGTTATGCGTTATGCGATATGCGTTATGCGTTATGCGTTATGCGTTATGCTTTATGCGTTATGCGTTATGAGTTACACGTTATGCGTTATTCGATATGCGTTATGCGTTATGCGTTATGCGTTATGCGTTATGCGTGATTCGTTATGCGTTAAGCATTATGCGTTTTGCTGTATTCGTTATGCGTTGTGCGTTATACGTTTGCGTTATGCGTTATGCGTTATACGGTATGCGTTATGCGTTATACGTTATGCGTTATGCGTTATGCGATATGCGTTATGCGATATGCGTTATGCGTTATGCGTTATGCGTTATGCTTTATGCGTTATGCGTTATGCGTTATGCGTTATGCTTTATGCGTTATGCTTTATGCGTTATGCGTGATCCGTTATGCGTTAGGCGTTATGCGTTATGCGTTAACGTTATGCGTTATGCCTTATGCGTTATGGGTTATGCGTTATGTGTTATGCGATATACGTTATGCGTTATGCGTTATGCGTTATGCGTTATGCGTTATGCGTTATACGTTGTACGTTATGCTTTATGCGTTATGTTTTATGCGATATGCGTTATGCGTTATGCGTTATGCGTTATGCGTGATGCGTTATGCGTAATGCGTTATGCGTTATGTGTTATACTTTATGCGTTATGCGTTATGTGTTATACTTTATGCGTTATGCGTAATGCCTTATGCGTTATGCGTTATGCGTTATGCGTTATGCGTTATGCGTTATGCGTTATGCGTTATGCGTTATGCGTTGTGCGTTATAAGTTTGCGTTATGCGTTATGCGTTATGCGTTATGCTTTATGCGTTATGCGTTATGCGTTATGCGTTATACGTTATGCGCTATGCGTTATGCGTGATCCGTTATGTGTTAGACGATATACGTTATGCGGTATTCGTTATGCGTTATGCGTTATGCGTTATCCGTTGTTCGTTATGCGTTATGCATTATGCTTTATGCGTTATGCGTTATGAGTTACACGTTATGCGTTATTCGATATGCGTTATGCGTTATGCGTTATGCGTTATGCGTTTGCGTTATGCGTCATGCGTTATGCGTTATGCGTTATACGGTATGCGTTATGCGTTATACGTTATGCGGTATGCGTTATGCTTTATGCGTTATGCGTGATCCGTTATGCGTTAAGCATTATGCGTTTTGCTGTATTCGTTATGCGTTGTGCGTTATACGTTTGCGTTATGCGTCATGCGTTATGCGTTATGCGTTATACGGTATGCGTTATGCGTTATACGTTATGCGGTATGCGTTATGCTTTATGCGTTATGCGTGATCCGTTATGCGTTAAGCATTATGCGTTTTGCTGTATTCGTTATGCGTTGTGCATTATACGTTTGCGTTATGCGTTATGCGTTATCCGTTATACGGTATGCGTTATGCGTTATACGTTATGCGTTATGCGTTATGCGTTATGCGATATGCGTTATGCGTTATGCGGTATGCGTTATGCTTTATGCGTTATGCGTTATGCGTTATGCTTTATGCGTTATGCTTTATGCGTTATGCGTGATCCGTTATGCGTTAGGCGTTATGCGTTATGCGTTAACGTTATGCATTATGCCTTATGCGTTATGGGTTATGCGTTATGTGTTATGCGATATACGTTATGCGTTATGCGTTATGCGTTATGCGTTATGCGTTATGCGTTATGCGTTATGCGTTATACGTTGTACGTTATGCGTGATGCGTTATGTTTTATGCGATATGCGTTATGCGTTATGCGTTATGCGTTATGCGTTATGCGTTATGCGTTATGCGTGATGCGTTATGCGTAATGCGTTATGCTTTATGTGTTATACTTTATGCGTTATGCGTAATGCGTTATGCGTTATGCGTTATGCGTTATGCGTTATGCGTTATGCGTTATGCGTTATGCGTTATGCGTTATGCGTTATGCGTTATGCGTTATGCGTTATGCGTTATGCGTTATGCGTTATGCGTTATGCGTTATGCGTTATGCGTTATCCGTTATGCGTTATGCGTTATGCGTTATGCGTTATGCGTTATGCGTTATGCGTTATGCGTTATACGTTATGCGTTGTGCGTTATAAGTTTGCGTTATGCGTTATGCGTTATGCTTTATGCGTTATGCGTTATGCGTTATGCGTTATGCGTTATGCGTTATGCGTTATGCGTTATGCGTTATGCGTTATGCGTTATACGTTATGAGTTATGCGTTATGCGATATGCGTCATGCATCAAGCCTTATGCGGTAACGTTATGCGTTATGCGTTTTGCGTTATACGTTATGCAATATGCGTAATGCGTTATGCGTTATGTGTTATACTTTATGCGTTATGCGTTATGTGTTATACTTTATGCGTTATGCGTAATGCGTTATGCGTTATGCGTTATGCGTTATGCGTTATGCGTTATGCGTTATGCGTTATGCGTTATGCGTTATGCGTTATGCGTTATGGGTTATGCATTATGTGTTATGCGATATGCGTTATGCGTTATGCGTTATGCGTTATGCGTTGTGCGTTATACGTTTGCGTTATGCGTTATGCGTTATGCGTTATACGGTATGCGTTATGCGTTATACGTTATGCGTTATGCGTTATGCGTTATGCGATATGCGTTATGCGTTATGCGGTATGCGTTATGCTTTACGCGTTATGCGTTATGCGTTATGCTTTATGCGTTATGCTTTATGCGTTATGCGTGATCCGTTATGCGTTAGGCGTTATGCGTTATGCGTTAACGTTATGCGTTATGCCTTATGCGTTATGCGTTATGGGTTATGCGTTATGTGTTATGCGATATACGTTATGCGTTATGCGTTATGCGTTATGCGTTATGCGTTATGCGTTATGCGTTATACGTTGTACGTTATGCGTGATGCGTTATATCTTATGCGATATGCGTTATGCGTTATGCGTTATGCGTTATGCGTGATGCGTTATGCGTAATGCGTTATGCGTTATGTGTTATACTTTATGCGTTATGCGTAATGCGTTATGCGTTATGCGTTATGCGTTATGATTTATGCGTTATGCGTTGTGCGTTATGCGTTATGCGTTGTGCGTTATGCGTTATGCGTTATGCGTTATGCGTTATGCGTTATGCGTTATGCGTTATGCGTTATGCGTTATGCGTTATGCGTTACGCGTTATGCGTTATGCGTTATGCGTTATGCGTTATGCGTTATGCGTTATGCGTTATGCGTTATGCGTTATGCGTTATGCGTTATGCGTTATGCGTTATACGTTATGCGTTGTGCGTTATAAGTTTGCGTTATGTGTTATGCGATATGCGTTATGCGTTATGCGTTATGCGTTATGCGTTGTGCGTTATACGTTTGCGTTATGCGTTATGCGTTATGCGTTATACGGTATGCGTTATGCGTTATACGTTATGCGTTATGCGTTATGCGTTATGCGATATGCGTTATGCGTTATGCGGTATGCGTTATGCTTTACGCGTTATGCGTTATGCGTTATGCTTTATGCGTTATGCTTTATGCGTTATGCGTGATCCGTTATGCGTTAGGCGTTATGCGTTATGCGTTAACGTTATGCGTTATGCCTTATGCGTTATGCGTTATGGGTTATGCGTTATGTGTTATGCGATATACGTTATGCGTTATGCGTTATGCGTTATGCGTTATGCGTTATGCGTTATGCGTTATACGTTGTACGTTATGCGTGATGCGTTATATCTTATGCGATATGCGTTATGCGTTATGCGTTATGCGTTATGCGTGATGCGTTATGCGTAATGCGTTATGCGTTATGTGTTATACTTTATGCGTTATGCGTAATGCGTTATGCGTTATGCGTTATGCGTTATGATTTATGCGTTATGCGTTGTGCGTTATGCGTTATGCGTTGTGCGTTATGCGTTATGCGTTATGCGTTATGCGTTATGCGTTATGCGTTATGCGTTATGCGTTATGCGTTATGCGTTATGCGTTATGCGTTACGCGTTATGCGTTATGCGTTATGCGTTATGCGTTATGCGTTATGCGTTATGCGTTATGCGTTATGCGTTATGCGTTATGCGTTATGCGTTATACGTTATGCGTTGTGCGTTATAAGTTTGCGTTATGCGTTATGCGTTATGCGTTATGCTTTATGCTTTATGCGTTATGCGTTATGCGTTATGCGTTATGCGTTATGCGTTATGCGTTATGCATTATGCGTTATGCGTTATGCGTTATGCGTTATACGTTATGAGTTACGCGTTATGCGTTATGCGATATGCGTCATGCATCAAGCCTTATGCGGTAACGTTATGCGTTATGCGTTTTGCGTTATACGTTATGCAATATGCGTAATGCGTTATGCGTTATGTGTTATACTTTATGCGTTATGCGTTATGTGTTATACTTTATGCGTTATGCGTAATGCGTTATGCGTTATGCGTTATGCGTTATGCGTTATGCGTTATGCGTTATGCGTTATGCGTGATGCGTTATGCGTTATTCGTTATGCGTTATGCGTTATGCGTTATGCTTTATGCGTTATGCGTTATGCGTTATGCGTTATGCGTTATGCTTTATGCGTTATGCGTTATGCTTTATGCGTTATGCATTAGGCGTTATGCGTTATGCGTTAGGCGTTATGGGTTTTCCGGTGTTCGTTATGCGTTGTGCATTATACGTTTGCGTTATGCGTTATGCGTTATGCGTTATACGGTATGCGTTATGCGTTATACGTTATGCGTTATGCGTTATGCGTTATGCGATATGCGTTATGCGTTATGCGTTATGCATTATGCGTTGTGCGTTATACGTTTGCGTTATGCGTTATGCGTTATGCGTTATGCGTTATGTGTTATGCGTTATGCATTATGCGTTATGAGTTATGCGTTATGCGTTATGCATTTTGCATTATGCGCCATGCGTTATGCGTTATGTGTTATGCGTTATGCATTATGCGTTGTGCGTTATACGTTTGCGTTATGCGTTATGCGTTATGCGTTATGCGTTATACGTTATGCGTTATGCGTTATGCGTTATGCGTTATGCATTATGCGTTATGCGTTATGCGTTATGCGTCATACGGTATGCGTTATGCGTTATACGTTATGCGTTATGCGGTATGCGATATGCGTTATGCGTTATGCGTTATGCGTTATGCGTTATGCGTTATACGTTATGCGTTATGCGTTATGCGTGATCCGTTATGTGTTAGGCGATATACGTTTTGCGGTATTCGTTATGCGTTATGCGTTATGCGTTATCCGTTGTTCGTTATGCGTTATGCGTTGTGCGTTATACGTTTGCGTTATGCATTATGCGTTATGCGTTATGCGTTATGCGTTATGCATTATGCTTTATGCGTTATGCGTTATGAGTTACACGTTATGCGTTATTCGATATGCGTTATGCGTTATGCGTTATGCGTTATGCGTTATGCGTGATCCGTTATGCGTTAAGCATTATGCGTTTTGCTGTATTCGTTATGCGTTGTGCGTTATACGTTTGCGTTATGCGTTATGCGTTATACGGTATGCGTTATGCGTTATACGTTATGCGTTATGCGTTATGCGATATGCGTTATGCGTTATGCGTTATGCGTTATGCTTTATGCGGTATGCGTTATGCGTTATGCGTTATGCTTTATGCGTTATGCTTTATGCGTTATGCGTGATCCGTTATGCGTTAGGCGTTATGCGTTATGCGTTAACGTTATGCGTTATGCCTTATGCGTTATGCGTTATGGGTTATGCGTTATGTGTTATGCGATATACGTTATGCGTTATGCGTTATGCGTTATGCGTTATGCGTTATACGGTATGCGTTATGCGTTATACGTTATGCGTTATGCGTTATGCGATATGCGTTATGCGTTATGCGGTGTGCGTTATGCGTTATGCGTTATGGGTTATGCGTTATGTGTTATGCGATATACGTTATGCGTGATGCGTTATGCGTAATGCGTTATGCGTTATGTGTTATACTTTATGCGTTATGCGTAATGCGTTATGCGTTATGCGTTATGCGTTATGCGTTATGCGTTATGCGTTATGCGTTATGCGTTATGCGTTATCCGTTGTTCGTTATGCATTATGCGTTGTGCGTTATACGTTTGCGTTATGCATTATGCGTTATGCGTTATACGGTATGCGTTATGCGTTATACGTTATGCGTTATGCGTTATACGTTTGCGTTATGCGTTATGCGTTATACGGTTTGCCTTATGCGTTATACGTTATGCGTTATGCGTTATGCGTTATTCGATATGCGTTATGCGTTATGCGTTATGCGTGATTCGTTATGCGTTAAGCATTATGCGTTTTGCTGTATTCGTTATGCGTTGTGCGTTATACGTTTGCGTTATGCGTTATGCGTTATACGGTTTGCGTTATGCGTTATACGTTATGCGTTATGCGTTATGCGATATGCGTTATGCGTTATGCGTTATGTGTTATGCTTTATGCGTTATGCGTTATGCGTTATGCGTTATGCTTTATGCGTTATGCGTTATGTGTTATACTTTATGCGTAATGCGTTATGCGTTATGCGTTATGCGTTATGCGTTATGCGTTATGCGTTATGCGTTATGCGTTATGCATTATGCGTTATGCGTTATGCGTTATGCGTTGTGCGTTATAAGTTTGCGTTATGCGTTATGCGTTATGCGTTATGCGTTATACGGTTTGCGTTAAGCGTTATACGTTATGCGTTATGCGTTATGCGTTATGCGTTATCCGTTGTTCGTTATGCGTTATGCATTATGCTTTATGCGTTTTGCGTTATGAGTTACACGTTATGCGTTATTCGATATGCGTTATGCGTTATGCGTTATGCGTGATCCGTTATGCGTTAAGCATTATGCGTTTTGCTGTATTCGTTATGCGTTGTGCGTTATACGTTTGCGTTATGCGTTATGCGTTATGCGTTATACGGTATGCGTTATGCGTTATACGTTATGCGTTATGCGTTATGCGATATGCGTTATGCGTTATGCGGTATGCGTTATGCGTTATGCGTTATGGGTTATGCGTTATGTGTTATGCGATATACGTTATGCGTGAAGCGTTGTGCGTAATGCGTTATGCGTTATGTGTTATACTTTATGCGTTATGCGTAATGCATTATGCGTTATGCGTTATGCGTTATGCGTTATGCGTTATGCGTTATGCGTTATGCGTTATCCGTTGTTCGTTATGCATTATGCGTTGTGCGTTATACGTTTGCGTTATGCATTATGCGTTATGCGTTATACGGTATGCGTTATGCGTTATACGTTATGCGTTATGCGTTATGCGTTATGCGATATGCGTTATGCGTTATGCGTTATGCATTATGCTTTATGCGTTATGCGTTATGAGTTACACGTTATGCGTTATTCGATATGCGTTATGCGTTATGCGTTATGCGTTATGCGTTATGCGTTATGCGTTATGCGTGATTCGTTATGCGTTAAGCATTATGCGTTTTGCTGTATTCGTTATGCGTTGTGCGTTATACGTTTGCGTTATGCGTTATGCGTTATACGGTTTGCGTTATGCGTTATACGTTATGCGTTATGCGTTATGCGATATGCGTTATGCGTTATGCGTTATGCGTTATGCGTTATGCGTTATGCATTATGCGTTATGCGTTATGCGTTATGCGTTATGCTTTATGCGTTATGCGTTATGTGTTATACTTTATGCGTTATGCGTTATGCGTTATGCGTTATGCGTTATGCGTTATGTGTTATGCGATATGCGTTATGCGTTATGCGTTATGCATTATGCTTTATGCGTTATGCGTTATGAGTTACACGTTATGCGTTATTCGATATGCGTTATGCGTTATGCGTTATGCGTTATGCGTTATGCGTGATTCGTTATGCGTTAAGCATTATGCGTTTTGCTGTATTCGTTATGCGGTATGCGTTATGCGTTATGCGTTATGGGTTATGCGTTATGTGTTATGCGATATACGTTATGCGTGAAGCGTTATGCGTAATGCGTTATGCGTTATGTGTTATACTTTATGCGTTATGCGTAATGCGTTATGCGTTATGCGTTATGCGTTATGCGTTATGCGTTATGCGTTATGCGTTATGCGTTATCCGTTGTTCGTTATGCATTATGCGTTGTGCGTTATACGTTTGCGTTATGCATTATGCGTTATGCGTTATACGGTATGCGTTATGCGTTATACGTTATGCGTTATGCGTTATGCGATATGCGTTATGCGTTATGCGTTATGCATTATGCTTTATGCGTTATGCGTTATGAGTTACACGTTATGCGTTATTCGATATGCGTTATGCGTTATGCGTTATGCGTTATGCGTTATGCGTTATGCGTGATTCGTTATGCGTTAAGCATTATGCGTTTTGCTGTATTCGTTATGCGTTGTGCGTTATACGTTTGCGTTATGCGTTATGCGTTATGCGTTATGCGTTATGCGTTATGCGTTATGCGTTATGCGTTATGCGTTATGCGTTATGCGTTGTGCGTTATAAGTTTGCGTTATGCGTTATGCGTTATGCGTTATGCGTTATACGGTTTGCGTTAAGCGTTATACGTTATGCGTTATGCGTTATGCGATATGCGTTATGCGTTATGCGTTATGCGTTATGCGTTATGCTTTATGCGTTATGCGTTATGTGTTATGCGTTATGCTTTATGCGTTATGCGTTATGTGTTATACTTTATGCGTTATGCGTAATGCGTTATGCGTTATGCGTTATGCGTTATGCGTTATGCGTTATGCGTTATGCGTTATGCGTTATGCGTTATGCGTTATGCGTTGTGCGTTATAAGTTTGCGTTATGCGTTATGCGTTATGCGTTATGCGTTATACGGTTTGCGTTAAGCGTTATACGTTATGCGTTATGCGTTATGCGTTATGCGTTATGCGTTATGCGTTATGCGTTATGCGTTATGCGTTATGCGTTATGCGTTATGCGTTATGCGTTATGCGTTATGCGTTATGCGTTGTGCGTTATAAGTTTGCGTTATGCGTGATTCGTTATGCGTTAAGCATTATGCGTTTTGCTGTATTCGTTATGCGTTGTGCGTTATACGTTTGCGTTATGCGTTATGCGTTATACGGTTTGCGTTATGCGTTATACGTTATGCGTTATGCGTTATGCGTTATGCGTTATGCGTTATGCGTTATGCGTTATGCGTTATGCGTTATGCGTTATGCGTTATGCGTTGTGCGTTATAAGTTTGCGTTATGCGTTATGCGTTATGCGTTATGCTTTATGCGTTATGCGTTATGCGTTATGCTTTATGCGTTATGCGTTATGCGTTATGCGTTATACGTTATGCGTTATGCGTTATGCGTGATCCGTTATGTGTTAGGCGATATACGTTTTGCGGTATTCGTTATGCGTTATGCGTTATGCGTTATGCGTTATCCGTTGTTCGTTATGCGTTATGCATTATGCTTTATGCGTTATGCGTTATGAGTTACACGTTATGCGTTATTCGATATGCGTTATGCGTTATGCGTTATGCGTTATGCGTTATGCGTGATCCGTTATGCGTTAAGCATTATGCGTTTTACTGTATTCGTTATGCGTTGTGCGTTATACGTTTGCGTTATGCGTCATGCGTTATGCGTTATACGGTATGCGTTATGCGTTATACGTTATGCGTTATGCGTTATGCGATATGCGTTATGCCTTATGCGTTATGCGTTATACGTTGTACGTTATGCGTGATGCGTTATGTTTTATGCGATGTGCGTTATGCGTTATGCGTTATGCGTTATGCGTTATGCGTTATGCATTATGCGTTATGCGTTATGCGTTATGCGTTATGCATTATGCGTTATGCGTTATGCGTTATGCGTTATGCGTTATGCGTTATGCGTTATGCGTTATGCGTTATGCGTTATGCGTTATGCGTTATGCGTTATGCGTTATGCGTTATGCGTTATGCGTTATGCGTTCTGCGTTATGCGTTCTGCGTTATGCGTTGTGCGTTATAAGTTTGCGTTATGCGTTATGCGTTATGCATTTTGCATTATGCGCCATGCGTTATGCGTTATGCGTTATGCGTTATGCATTATGCGTTGTGCGTTATACGTTTGCGTTATGCGTTATGCGTTATGCGTTATGCGTTATGCGTTATGCGTTATGCGTTATGCGTTATGCGTTATGCGTTATGCATTGTGCGTTATGAGTTATGCGTTATGCGTTATGCATTTTGCATTATGCGCCATGCGTTATGCGTTATGCGTTATGCGTTATGCATTATGCGTTGTGCGTTATACGTTTGCGTTATGCGTTATGCGTTATGCGTTATGCGTTATACGTTATGCGTTATGCGTTATGCGTTATGCATTATGCGTTATGCGTTATGCGTTATGCGTCATACGGTATGCGTTATGCGTTATACGTTATGCGTTATGCGGTATGCGATATGCGTTATGCGTTATGCGTTATGCGTTATGCGTTATGCGTTATACGTTATGCGTTATGCGTTATGCGTGATCCGTTATGTGTTAGGCGATATACGTTTTGCGGTATTCGTTATGCGTTATGCGTTATGCGTTATCCGTTGTTCGTTATGCGTTATGCGTTGTGCGTTATACGTTTGCGTTATGCATTATGCGTTATGCGTTATACGGTATGCGTTATGCGTTATACGTTATGCGTTATGCGTTATGCGATATGCGTTATGCGTTATGCGTTATGCATTATGCTTTATGCGTTATGCGTTATGAGTTACACGTTATGCGTTATTCGATATGCGTTATGCGTTATGCGTTATGCGTTCTGCGTTATGCGTGATCCGTTATGCGTTAAGCATTATGCGTTTTGCTGTATTCGTTATGCGTTGTGCGTTATACGTTTGCGTTATGCGTTATGCGTTATACGGTATGCGTTATGCGTTATACGTTATGCGTTATGCGTTATGCGATATGCGTTATGCGTTATGCGTTATGCTTTATGCGTTATGCGTTATGCGTAATGCGTTATGCTTTATGCGTTATGCTTTATGCGTTATGCGTGATCCGTTATGCGTTAGGCGTTATGCGTTATGCGTTAACGTTATGCGTTATGCCTTATGCGTTATGCGTTATGGGTTATGCGTTATGTGTTATGCGATATACGTTATGCGTTATGCGTTATGCGTTATACGTTATGCGTTATGCGTTATACGTTGTACGTTATGCTTTATGCGTTATGTTTTATGCGATATGCGTTATGCGTTATGCGTGATGCGTTATGCGTAATGCGTTATGCGTTATGTGTTATACTTTATGCGTTATGCGTTATGTGTTATACTTTATGCGTTATGCGTAATGCGTTATGCGTTATGCGTTATGCGTTATGCGTGATCCGTTATGCGTTAAGCATTATGCGTTTTGCTGTATTCGTTATGCGTTGTGCGTTATACGTTTGCGTTATGCGTTATGCGTTATACGGTATGCGTTATGCGTTATACGTTATGCGTTATGCGTTATGCGATATGGGTTATGCGTTATGCGGTATGCGTTATGCGTTATGCGTTATGGGTTATGCGTTATGTGTTATGCGATATACGTTATGCGTGATGCGTTATGCGTAATGCGTTATGCGTTATGTGTTATACTTTATGCGTTATGCGTAATGCGTTATGCGTTATGCGTTATGCGTTATGCGTTATGCGTTATGCGTTATGCGTTATGCGTTATGCGTTATGCGTCATACGGTATGCGTTATGCGTTATACGTTATGCGTTATGCGGTATGCGATATGCGTTATGCGTTATGCGTTATGCGTTATGCGTTATGCGGTATACGTTATGCGTTATGCGTTATGCGTGATCCGTTATGTGTTAGGCGATATACGTTTTGCGGTATTCGTTATGCGTTATGCGTTATGCGTTATCCGTTGTTCGTTATGCGTTATGCGTTGTGCGCTATACGTTTGCGTTATGCATTATGCGTTATGCGTTATACGGTATGCGTTATGCGTTATACGTTATGCGTTATGCGTTATGCGATATGCGTTATGCGTTATGCGTTATGCATTATGCTTTATGCGTTATGCGTTATGAGTTATACGTTATGCGTTATTCGATATGCGTTATGCGTTATGCGTTATGCGTTATGCGTTATGCGTGATCCGTTATGCGTTAAGCATTATGCGTTTTGCTGTATTCGTTATGCGTTGTGCGTTATACGTTTGCGTTATGCGTTATGCGTTATACGGTATGCGTTATGCGTTATACGTTATGCGTTATGCGTTATGCGATATGCGTTATGCGTGATCCGTTATGCGTTAAGCATTATGCGTTTTGCTGTATTCGTTATGCGTTGAGCGTTATACGTTTGCGTTATGCATTATGCGTTATACGGTATGCGTTATGGGTTATACGTTATGCGTTATGCGTTATGCGATATGCGTTATGCGTTATGCGTTATGCGTTATGCGTTATGCTTTATGCGTTATGCGTTATGCGTAATGCGTTATGCTTTATGCGTTATGCTTTATGCGTTATGCGTGATCCGTTATGCGTTAGGCGTTATGCGTTATGCGTTAACGTTATGCGTTATGCCTTATGCGTTATGCGTTATGGGTTATGCGTTACGTGTTATGCGATATACGTTATGCGTTATGCGTTATGCGTTATACGTTATGCGTTATGCGTTATACGTTGTACGTTATGCTTTATGCGTTATGTTTTATGCGATATGCGTTATGCGTTATGCGTTATGCGTGATGCGTTATGCGTAATGCGTTATGCGTTATGTGTTATACTTTATGCGTTATGCGTTATGTGTTATACTTTATGCGTTATGCGTAATGCGTTATGCGTTATGCGTTATGCGTTATGCGTTATGCGTTATGCGTTATGCGTTATGCGTTATGCGTTATGCGTTATCCGTTGTTCGTTATGCGTTATGCATTATGCTTTATGCGTTATGCGTTATGAGTTACACGTTATGCGTTATTCGATATGCGTTATGCGTTATGCGTTATGCGTTATGCGTGATCCGTTATGCGTTAAGCATTATGCGTTTTGCTGTATTCGTTATGCGTTGTGCGTTATACGTTTGCGTTATGCGTTATGCGTTATGCGTTATACGGTATGCGTTATGCGTTATACGTTATGCGTTATGCGTTATGCGATATGCGTTATGCGTTATGCGGTATGCGTTATGCGTTATGCGTTATGGGTTATGCGTTATGTGTTATGCGATATACGTTATGCGTGATGCGTTATGCGTAATGCGTTATGCGTTATGTGTTATACTTTATGCGTTATGCGTAATGCGTTATGCGTTATGCGTTATGCGTTATGCGTTATGCGTTATGCGTTATGCGTTATGCGTCATACGGTATGCGTTATGCGTTATACGTTATGCGTTATGCGGTATGCGATATGCGTTATGCGTTATGCGTTATGCGTTATGCGTTATGCGTTATACGTTATGCGTTATGCGTTATGCGTGATCCGTTATGTGTTAGGCGATATACGTTTTGCGGTATTCGTTATGCGTTATGCGTTATGCGTTATCCGTTGTTCGTTATGCGTTATGCGTTGTGCGCTATACGTTTGCGTTATGCATTATGCGTTATGCGTTATACGGTATGCGTTATGCGTTATACGTTATGCGTTATGCGTTATGCGATATGCGTTATGCGTTATGCGTTATGCATTATGCTTTATGCGTTATGCGTTATGAGTTATACGTTATGCGTTATGCGTTATGCTTTATGCGTTATGCGTTATGCGTTATGCGTTATGCTTTATGCGTTATGCGTTAGGCGTTATGCGTTATGCGTTAACGTTATGCGTTATGCCTTATGCGTTATGCGTTATGGGTTATGCGTTATGTGTTATGCGATATACGTTATGCGTTATGCGTTATGCGTTATACGTTATGCGTTATGCGTTATACGTTGTACGTTATGCTTTATGCGTTATGATTTATGCGATATGCGTTATGCGTTATGCGTTATGCGTGATGCGTTATGCGTAATGCGTTATGCGTTATGTGTTATACTTTATAAGTTATGCGTTATGTGTTATACTTTATGCGTTATGCGTAATGCGTTATGCGTTATGCGTTATGCGTTATGCGTTATGCGTTATGTGTTATGCGTTATGCGTTATGCGTTATGCGTTATCCGTTGTTCGTTATGCGTTATGCATTATGCTTTATGCGTTATGCGTTATGAGTTACACGTTATGCGTTATTCGATATGCGTTATGCGTTATGCGTTATGCGTTATGCGTTATGCGTGATCCGTTATGCGTTAAGCATTATGCGTTTTGCTGTATTCGTTATGCGTTGTGCGTTATACGTTTGCGTTATGCGTTATGCGTTATGCGTTATACGGTATGCGTTATGCGTTATACGTTATGCGTTATGCGTTATGCGATATGCGTTATGCGTTATGCGGTATGCGTTATGCGTTATGCGTTATGCGTTATGCGTTATGTGTTATGCGATATACGTTATGCGTGATGCGTTATGCGTAATGCGTTATGCGTTATGTGTTATACTTTATGCGTTATGCGTAATGCGTTATGCGTTATGCGTTATGCGTTATGCGTTATGCGTTATGCGTTATGCGTTATGCGTTATGCGTTATCCGTTGTTCGTTATGCATTATGCGTTGTGCGTTATACGTTTGCGTTATGCATTATGCGTTATGCGTTATACGGTATGCGTTATGCGTTATACGTTATGCGTTATGCGTTATGCGTTATGCTTTATGCGTTATGCGTTATGCGTTATGCTTTATGTGTTATGTGTCATGTGTTATACTTTATGCGTTATGCGTAATGCGTTATGCGTTATGCGTTATGCGTTATGCGTTATGCGTTATGCGTTATGCGTTATGCGTTATGCGTTATGCGTTATGCGTTGTGCGTTATAAGTTTGCGTTATGCGTTATGCGTTATACGTTATGCGTTATGCGTTATGCGTTATGCGTTATGCGTTATGCGTTATGCGTTATGCGTGATCCGTTATGCGTTAAGCATTATGCGTTTTGCTGTATTCGTTATGCGTTGTGCGTTATACGTTTGCGTTATGCGTTATGCGTTATGCGTTATACGGTATGCGTTATGCGTTATACGTTATGCGTTATGCGTTATGCGATATGCGTTATGCGTTATGCGGTATGCGTTATGCGTTATGCGTTATGGGTTATGCGTTATGTGTTATGCGATATAAGTTTGCGTTATGCGTGATTCGTTATGCGTTAAGCATTATGCGTTTTGCTGTATTCGTTATGCGTTGTGCGTTATACGTTTGCATTATGCGTTATGCGTTATACGGTTTGCGTTATGCGTTATACGTTATGCGTTATGCGTTATGCGTTATGCGTTATGCGTTATGCGTTATGCGTTATGCGTTATGCGTTATGCGTTATGCGTTGTGCGTTATAAGTTTGCGTTATGCGTTATGCGTTATGCGTTATGCTTTATGCGTTATGATTTATGCGATATGCGTTATGCGTTATGCGTTATGCGTGATGCGTTATGCGTAATGCGTTATGCGTTATGTGTTATACTTTATGCGTTATGCGTTATGTGTTATACTTTATGCGTTATGCGTAATGCGTTATGCGTTATGCGTTATGCGTTATGCGTTATGCGTTATGCGTTATGCGTTATGCGTTATGCGTTATGCGTTATGCGTTATGCGTTATGCGTTATGCGTTATGCGTTATCCGTTGTTCGTTATGCGTTATGCATTATGCTTTATGCGTTATGCGTTATGAGTTACACGTTATGCGTTATTCGATATGCGTTATGCGTTATGCGTTATGCGTTATGCGTTATGCGTGATCCGTTATGCGTTAAGCATTATGCGTTTTGCTGTATTCGTTATGCGTTGTGCGTTATACGTTTGCGTTATGCGTTATGCGTTATGCGTTATACGGTATGCGTTATGCGTTATACGTTATGCGTTATGCGTTATGCGATATGCGTTATGCGTTATGCGGTATGCGTTATGCGTTATGCGTTATGGGTTATGCGTTATGTGTTATGCGATATACGTTATGCGTGATGCGTTATGCGTAATGCGTTATGCGTTATGTGTTATACTTTATGCGTTATGCGTAATGCGTTATGCGTTATGCGTTATGCGTTATGCGTTATGCGTTATGCGTTATGCGTTATGCGTTATGCGTTATCCGTTGTTCGTTATGCATTATGCGTTGTGCGTTATACGTTTGCGTTATGCATTATGCGTTATGCGTTATACGGTATGCGTTATGCGTTATACGTTATGCGTTATGCGTTATGCGTTATGCTTTATGCGTTATGCGTTATGCGTTATGCTTTATGCGTTATGCGTTATGTGTTATACTTTATGCGTTATGCGTAATGCGTTATGCGTTATGCGTTATGCGTTATGCGTTATGCGTTATGCGTTATGCGTTATGCGTTATGCGTTGTGCGTTATAAGTTTGCGTTATGCGTTATGCGTTATGCGTTATGCGTTATACGGTTTGCGTTAAGCGTTATACGTTATGCGTTATGCGTTATGCGTTATGCGTTATGCGTTATGCGTTATGCGTTATGCGTTATGCGTTATGCGTTATGCGTTGTGCGTTATAAGTTTGCGTTATGCGTGATTCGTTATGCGTTAAGCATTATGCTTTTTGCTGTATTCGTTATGCGTTGTGCGTTATACGTTTGCATTATGCGTTATGCGTTATACGGTTTGCGTTATGCGTTATACGTTATGCGTTATGCGTTATGCGTTATGCGTTATGCGTTATGCGTTATGCGTTATGCGTTATGCGTTATGCGTTATGCGTTATGCGTTGTGCGTTATAAGTTTGCGTTATGCGTTATGCGTTATGCGTTATGCGTTATGCTTTATGCGTTATGCGATATGCGTTATGCTTTATGCGTTATGCGTTATGCGTTATGCGTTATACGTTATGCGTTATGCGTTATGCGTGATCCGTTATGTGTTAGGCGATATACGTTTTGCGGTATTCGTTATGCGTTATGCGTTATGCGTTATCCGTTGTTCGTTATGCGTTATGCATTATGCTTTATGCGTTATGCGTTATGAGTTACACGTTATGCGTTATTCGATATGCGTTATGCGTTATGCGTTATGCGTTATGCGTTATGCGTGATCCGTTATGCGTTAAGCATTATGCGTTTTGCTGTATTCGTTATGCGTTGTGCGTTATACGTTTGCGTTATGCGTCATGCGTTATGCGTTATACGGTATGCGTTATGCGTTATACGTTATGCGTTATGCGTTATGCGATATGCGTTATGCGTTATGCGTTATGCGTTATACGTTGTACGTTATGCGTGATGCGTTATGTTTTATGCGATATGCGTTATGCGTTATGCGTTATGCGTTATGCATTATGCGTTATGCGTTATGCGTTATGCGTTATGCGTTATGCGTTATGCGTTATGCGTTATGCGTTATGCGTTATGCGTTATGCGTTCTGCGTTATGCGTTGTGCGTTATAAGTTTGCGTTATGCGTTATGCGTTATGCGTTATGCGTTATGCGTTATGCATTATGCGCCATGCGTTATGCGTTATGCGTTATGCGTTATGCATTATGCGTTGTGCGTTATACGTTTGCGTTATGCGTTATGCGTTATGCGTTATGCGTTATGCGTTATGCATTGTGCGTTATGAGTTATGCGTTTTGCATTTTGCATTATGCGCCATGCGTTATGCGTTATGCGTTATGCGTTATGCATTATGCGTTGTGCGTTATACGTTTGCGTTATGCGTTATGCGTTATGCGTTATGCGTTATACGTTATGCGTTATGCGTTATGCGTTATGCGTTATGCATTATGCGTTATGCGTTATGCGTTATGCGTCATACGGTATGCGTTATGCGTTATACGTTATGCGTTATGCGGTATGCGATATGCGTTATGCGTTATGCGTTATGCGTTATGCGTTATGCGTTATGGGTTATGCGTTATGTGTTATGCGATATACGTTATGCGTGATGCGTTATGCGTAATGCGTTATGCGTTATGTGTTATACTTTATGCGTTATGCGTAATGCGTTATGCGTTATGCGTTATGCGTTATGCGTTATGCGTTATGCGTTATGCGTTATGCGTTATCCGTTGTTCGTTATGCATTATGCGTTGTGCGTTATACGTTTGCGTTATGCATTATGCGTTATGCGTTATACGGTATGCGTTATGCGTTATACGTTATGCGTTATGCGTTATGCGTTATGCTTTATGCGTTATGCGTTATGCGTTATGCTTTATGCGTTATGCGTTATGTGTTATACTTTATGCGTTATGCGTAATGCGTTATGCGTTATGCGTTATGCGTTATGCGTTATGCGTTATGCGTTATGCGTTATGCGTTATGCGTTATGCGTTGTGCGTTATAAGTTTGCGTTATGCGTTATGCGTTATGCGTTATGCGTTATACGGTTTGCGTTAAGCGTTATACGTTATGCGTTATGCGTTATGCGTTTTGCGTTATGCGTTATGCGTTATGCGTTATGCGTTATGCGTTATGCGTTATGCGTTATGCGTTGTGCGTTATAAATTTGCGTTATGCGTGATTCGTT
This sequence comes from Lasioglossum morio, assembly GCA_916610235.2. Classification (NCBI taxonomy): domain Eukaryota; kingdom Metazoa; phylum Arthropoda; class Insecta; order Hymenoptera; family Halictidae; genus Lasioglossum; species Lasioglossum morio. The sequence continues at coordinate 53,578 of CAKAJA020000550.1, forward strand.
ATGCGTTAAGCATTATGCGTTTTGCTGTATTCGTTATGCGTTGTGCGTTATACGTTTGCATTATGCGTTATGCGTTATACGGTTTGCGTTATGCGTTATACGTTATGCGTTATGCGTTATGCGTTATGCGTTATGCGTTATGCGTTATGCGTTATGCGTTATGCGTTATGCGTTATGCGTTATGCGTTATGCGTTATGCGTTATGCGTTGTGCGTTATAAGTTTGCGTTATGCGTTATGCGTTATGCGTTATGCGTTATGCTTTATGCGTTATGCGATATGCGTTATGCTTTATGCGTTATGCGTTATGCGTTATGCGTTATACGTTATGCGTTATGCGTTATGCGTGATCCGTTATGTGTTAGGCGATATACGTTTTGCGGTATTCGTTATGCGTTATGCGTTATGCGTTATCCGTTGTTCGTTATGCGTTATGCATTATGCTTTATGCGTTATGCGTTATGAGTTACACGTTATGCGTTATTCGATATGCGTTATGCGTTATGCGTTATGCGTTATGCGTTATGCGTTATGCGTGATCCGTTATGCGTTAAGCATTATGCGTTTTGCTGTATTCGTTATGCGTTGTGCGTTATACGTTTGCGTTATGCGTCATGCGTTATGCGTTATACGGTATGCGTTATGCGTTATACGTTATGCGTTATGCGTTATGCGATATGCGTTATGCGTTATGCGTTATGCGTTATACGTTGTACGTTATGCGTGATGCGTTATGTTTTATGCGATATGCGTTATGCGTTATGCGTTATGCATTATGCGTTATGCGTTATGCGTTATGCGTTATGCGTTATGCGTTATGCGTTATGCGTTATGCGTTATGCGTTATGCGTTATGCGTTATGCGTTATGCGTTATGCGTTATGCGTTATGCGTTATGCGTTATGCGTTATGCGTTATGCGTTATGCGTTATGCGTTATGCGTTATGCGTTCTGCGTTATGCGTTGTGCGTTATAAGTTTGCGTTATGCGTTATGCGTTATGCGTTATGCGTTATGCGTTATGCATTATGCGCCATGCGTTATGCGTTATGCGTTATGCGTTATGCATTATGCGTTGTGCGTTATACGTTTGCGTTATGCGTTATGCGTTATGCGTTATGCGTTATGCGTTATGCGTTATGCGTTATGCATTGTGCGTTATGAGTTATGCGTTTTGCATTTTGCATTATGCGCCATGCGTTATGCGTTATGCGTTATGCATTATGCGTTGTGCGTTATACGTTTGCGTTATGCGTTATGCGTTATGCGTTATGCGTTATACGTTATGCGTTATGCGTTATGCGTTATGCGTTATGCATTATGCGTTATGCGTTATGCGTTATGCGTCATACGGTATGCGTTATGCGTTATACGTTATGCGTTATGCGGTATGCGATATGCGTTATGCGTTATGCGTTATGCGTTATGCGTTATGCGTTATACGTTATGCGTTATGCGTTATGCGTGATCCGTTATGTGTTAGGCGATATACGTTTTGCGGTATTCGTTATGCGTTATGCGTTATGCGTTATCCGTTGTTCGTTATGCGTTATGCGTTGTGCGTTATACGTTTGCGTTATGCATTATGCGTTATGCGTTATACGGTATGCGTTATGCGTTATACGTTATGCGTTATGCGTTATGCGATATGCGTTATGCGTTATGCGTTATGCGTTATGCATTATGCTTTATGCGTTATGCGTTATGAGTTCCACGTTATGCCTTATTCGATATGCGTTATGCGTTATGCGTTATGCGTTATGCGTTATGCGTTATGCGTGATCCGTTATGCGTTAAGCATTATGCGTTTTGCTGTATTCGTTATGCGTTGTGCGTTATACGTTTGCGTTATGCGTTATGCGTTATACGGTATGCGTTATGCGTTATACGTTATGCGTTATGCGATATGCTTTATGCGTTATGCGTTATGCGTTATGCGTTATGCGTTATGCGTTATGCTTTATGCGTTATGCGTTATGCGTTATACGTTGTACGTTATGCTTTATGCGTTATGTTTTATGCGATATGCGTTATGCGTTATGCGTTATGCGTGATGCGTTATGCGTAATGCGATATGCTTTATGCGTTATGCGTTATGCGTTATGCGTTATACGGTATGCGTTATGCGTTATACGTTATGCGTTATGCGATATGCTTTATGCGTTATGCGTTATGCGTGATCCGTTATGCGTTAGGCGTTATGCGTTATGCGTTAACGTTATGCGTTATGCCTTGTGCGTTATGCGTTATGGGTTATGCGTTATGTGTTATGCGATATACGTTATGCGTTATGCGTTATGCGTTATACGTTATGCGTTATGCGTTATACGTTGTACGTTATGCTTTATGCGTTATGTTTTATGCGATATGCGTTATGCGTTATGCGTTATGCGTGATGCGTTATGCGTAATGCGTTATGCGTTATGTGTTATACTTTATGCGTTATGCGTTATGTGTTATACTTTATGCGTTATGCGTAATGCGTTATGCGTTATGCGTTATGCGTTATGCGTTATGCGTTATGCGTTATGCGTTATGCGTTATGCGTTATCCGTTGTTCGTTATGCGTTATGCGTTATGCGTTATGCGTTATGCTTTATGCGTTATGCGTTATGCGTTATGCGTTATGCTTTATGCGTAATGCTTTATGCGTTATGCGTGATCCGTTATGCGTTAGGCGTTATGCGTTATGCGTTAACGTTATGCGTTATGCCTTATGCGTTATGCGTTATGGGTTATGCGTTATGTGTTATGCGATATACGTTATGCGTTATGCGTTATGCGTTATGCGTTATGCGTTATGCGTTATGCGTTATACGTTGTACGTTATGCTTTATGCGTTATGTTTTATGCGATATGCGTTATGCGTTATGCGTTATCCGTTATGCGTGATGCGTTATGCGTAATGCGTTATGCGTTATGTGTTATACTTTATGCGTTATGCGTTATGTGTTATACTTTATGCGTTATGCGTAATGCGTTATGCGTTATGCGTTATGCGTTATGCGTTATGCGTTATGCGTTATGCGTTATGCGTTATGCGTTATGCGTTATGCGTTATGCGTTATGCGTTATGCGTTATTCGTTATCCGTTGTTCGTTATGCGTTATGCATTATGCTTTATGCGTTATGCGTTATGAGTTACACGTTATGCGTTATTCGATATGCGTTATGCGTTATGCGTTATGCGTTATGCGTTATGCGTTATGCGTTATGCGTTATGCGTTATGCGTGATCCGTTATGCGTTAAGCATTATGCGTTATGCGTTAACGTTATGAGTTATGCCTTATGCGTTATGCGTTATGGGTTATGCGTTATGTGTTATGCGATATACGTTATGCGTTATGCGTTATGCGTTATGCGTTATGCGTTATGCGTTATACGTTGTACGCTATGCGTGATGCGTTATGTTTTATGCGATATGCGTTATGCGTTATGCATTATGCGTGATGCGTTATGCGTAATGCGTTATGCGTTATGTATTATACTTTATGCGTTATGCGTTATGCGTGATCCGTTATGTGTTAGGCGATATACGTTTTGCGGTATTCGTTATGCGTTATGCGTTATGCGTTATCCGTTGTTCGTTATGCGTTATGCGTTGTGCGTTATACGTTTGCGTTATGCATTATGCGTTATGCGTTATACGGTATGCGTTATGCGTTATACGTTATGCGTTATGCGTTATGCGATATGCGTTATGCGTTATGCGTTATGCATTATGCGTTATGGGTTATGCGTTATGCGTTATGCATTTTGCATTATGCGCCATGCGTTATGCGTTATGCGTTATGCGTTATGCATTATGCGTTGTGCGTTATACGTTTGCGTTATGCGTTATGCGTTATGCGTTATGCGTTATACGTTATGCGTTATGCGTTATGCGTTATGCGTTATGCATTATGCGTTATGCGTTATGCGTTATGCGTCATACGGTATGCGTTATGCGTTATACGTTATGCGTTATGCGGTATGCGATATGCGTTATGCGTTATGCGTTATGCGTTATGCGTTATGCGTTATGCGTTATACGTTATGCGTTATGCGTTATGCGTGATCCGTTATGTGTTAGGCGATATACGTTTTGCGGTATTCGTTATGCGTTATGCGTTATGCGTTATCCGTTGTTCGTTATGCGTTATGCGTTGTGCGTTATACGTTTGCGTTATGCGTCATGCGTTATGCGTTATACGGTATGCGTTATGCGTTATACGTTATGCGTTATGCGTTATGCGATATGCGTTATGCGTTATGCGTTATGCGTTATACGTTGTACGTTATGCGTGATGCGTTATGTTTTATGCGATATGCGTTATGCGTTATGCGTTATGCATTATGCGTTATGCGTTATGCGTTATGCGTTATGCGTTATGCGTTATGCGTTATGCGTTATGCGTTATGCGTTATGCGTTATGCGTTATGCGTTATGCGTTATGCGTTATGCGTTATGCGTTATGCGTTATGCGTTATGCGTTATGCGTTATGCGTTATGCGTTCTGCGTTATGCGTTGTGCGTTATAAGTTTGCGTTATGCGTTATGCGTTATGCGTTATGCGTTATGCGTTATGCATTATGCGCCATGCGTTATGCGTTGTGCGTTATACGTTTGCATTATGCGTTATGCGTTATACGGTTTGCGTTATGCGTTATACGTTATGCGTTATGCGTTATGCGTTATGCGTTATGCGTTATGCGTTATGCGTTATGCGTTATGCGTTATGCGTTATGCGTTATGCGTTATGCGTTGTGCGTTATAAGTTTGCGTTATGCGTTATGCGTTATGCGTTATGCGTTATGCTTTATGCGTTATGCGATATGCGTTATGCTTTATGCGTTATGCGTTATGCGTTATGCGTTATACGTTATGCGTTATGCGTTATGCGTGATCCGTTATGTGTTAGGCGATATACGTTTTGCGGTATTCGTTATGCGTTATGCGTTATGCGTTATCCGTTGTTCGTTATGCGTTATGCATTATGCTTTATGCGTTATGCGTTATGAGTTACACGTTATGCGTTATTCGATATGCGTTATGCGTTATGCGTTATGCGTTATGCGTTATGCGTTATGCGTGATCCGTTATGCGTTAAGCATTATGCGTTTTGCTGTATTCGTTATGCGTTGTGCGTTATACGTTTGCGTTATGCGTCATGCGTTATGCGTTATACGGTATGCGTTATGCGTTATACGTTATGCGTTATGCGTTATGCGATATGCGTTATGCGTTATGCGTTATGCGTTATACGTTGTACGTTATGCGTGATGCGTTATGTTTTATGCGATATGCGTTATGCGTTATGCGTTATGCATTATGCGTTATGCGTTATGCGTTATGCGTTATGCGTTATGCGTTATGCGTTATGCGTTATGCGTTATGCGTTATGCGTTATGCGTTATGCGTTATGCGTTATGCGTTATGCGTTATGCGTTATGCGTTATGCGTTATGCGTTATGCGTTATGCGTTATGCGTTCTGCGTTATGCGTTGTGCGTTATAAGTTTGCGTTATGCGTTATGCGTTATGCGTTATGCGTTATGCGTTATGCATTATGCGCCATGCGTTATGCGTTATGCGTTATGCGTTATGCATTATGCGTTGTGCGTTATACGTTTGCGTTATGCGTTATGCGTTATGCGTTATGCGTTATGCGTTATGCGTTATGCGTTATGCATTGTGCGTTATGAGTTATGCGTTTTGCATTTTGCATTATGCGCCATGCGTTATGCGTTATGCGTTATGCATTATGCGTTGTGCGTTATACGTTTGCGTTATGCGTTATGCGTTATGCGTTATGCGTTATACGTTATGCGTTATGCGTTATGCGTTATGCGTTATGCATTATGCGTTATGCGTTATGCGTTATGCGTCATACGGTATGCGTTATGCGTTATACGTTATGCGTTATGCGGTATGCGATATGCGTTATGCGTTATGCGTTATGCGTTATGCGTTATGCGTTATACGTTATGCGTTATGCGTTATGCGTGATCCGTTATGTGTTAGGCGATATACGTTTTGCGGTATTCGTTATGCGTTATGCGTTATGCGTTATCCGTTGTTCGTTATGCGTTATGCGTTGTGCGTTATACGTTTGCGTTATGCATTATGCGTTATGCGTTATACGGTATGCGTTATGCGTTATACGTTATGCGTTATGCGTTATGCGATATGCGTTATGCGTTATGCGTTATGCGTTATGCATTATGCTTTATGCGTTATGCGTTATGAGTTCCACGTTATGCCTTATTCGATATGCGTTATGCGTTATGCGTTATGCGTTATGCGTTATGCGTTATGCGTGATCCGTTATGCGTTAAGCATTATGCGTTTTGCTGTATTCGTTATGCGTTGTGCGTTATACGTTTGCGTTATGCGTTATGCGTTATACGGTATGCGTTATGCGTTATACGTTATGCGTTATGCGATATGCTTTATGCGTTATGCGTTATGCGTTATGCGTTATGCGTTATGCGTTATGCTTTATGCGTTATGCGTTATGCGTTATACGTTGTACGTTATGCTTTATGCGTTATGTTTTATGCGATATGCGTTATGCGTTATGCGTTATGCGTGATGCGTTATGCGTAATGCGATATGCTTTATGCGTTATGCGTTATGCGTTATGCGTTATACGGTATGCGTTATGCGTTATACGTTATGCGTTATGCGATATGCTTTATGCGTTATGCGTTATGCGTGATCCGTTATGCGTTAGGCGTTATGCGTTATGCGTTAACGTTATGCGTTATGCCTTGTGCGTTATGCGTTATGGGTTATGCGTTATGTGTTATGCGATATACGTTATGCGTTATGCGTTATGCGTTATACGTTATGCGTTATGCGTTATACGTTGTACGTTATGCTTTATGCGTTATGTTTTATGCGATATGCGTTATGCGTTATGCGTTATGCGTGATGCGTTATGCGTAATGCGTTATGCGTTATGTGTTATACTTTATGCGTTATGCGTTATGTGTTATACTTTATGCGTTATGCGTAATGCGTTATGCGTTATGCGTTATGCGTTATGCGTTATGCGTTATGCGTTATGCGTTATGCGTTATGCGTTATCCGTTGTTCGTTATGCGTTATGCGTTATGCGTTATGCGTTATGCTTTATGCGTTATGCGTTATGCGTTATGCGTTATGCTTTATGCGTAATGCTTTATGCGTTATGCGTGATCCGTTATGCGTTAGGCGTTATGCGTTATGCGTTAACGTTATGCGTTATGCCTTATGCGTTATGCGTTATGGGTTATGCGTTATGTGTTATGCGATATACGTTATGCGTTATGCGTTATGCGTTATGCGTTATGCGTTATGCGTTATGCGTTATACGTTGTACGTTATGCTTTATGCGTTATGTTTTATGCGATATGCGTTATGCGTTATGCGTTATCCGTTATGCGTGATGCGTTATGCGTAATGCGTTATGCGTTATGTGTTATACTTTATGCGTTATGCGTTATGTGTTATACTTTATGCGTTATGCGTTATGCGTTATGCGTTATGCGTTATGCGTTATGCGTTATGCGTTATGCGTTATGCGTTATGCGTTATGCGTTATGCGTTATGCGTTATGCGTTATGCGTTATGCGTTATGCGTTATGCGTTATTCGTTATCCGTTGTTCGTTATGCGTTATGCATTATGCTTTATGCGTTATGCGTTATGAGTTACACGTTATGCGTTATTCGATATGCGTTATGCGTTATGCGTTATGCGTTATGCGTTATGCGTTATGCGTTATGCGTTATGCGTGATCCGTTATGCGTTAAGCATTATGCGTTATGCGTTAACGTTATGAGTTATGCCTTATGCGTTATGCGTTATGGGTTATGCGTTATGTGTTATGCGATATACGTTATGCGTTATGCGTTATGCGTTATGCGTTATGCGTTATGCGTTATACGTTGTACGCTATGCGTGATGCGTTATGTTTTATGCGATATGCGTTATGCGTTATGCATTATGCGTGATGCGTTATGCGTAATGCGTTATGCGTTATGTATTATACTTTATGCGTTATGCGTTATGCGTGATCCGTTATGTGTTAGGCGATATACGTTTTGCGGTATTCGTTATGCGTTATGCGTTATGCGTTATCCGTTGTTCGTTATGCGTTATGCGTTGTGCGTTATACGTTTGCGTTATGCATTATGCGTTATGCGTTATACGGTATGCGTTATGCGTTATACGTTATGCGTTATGCGTTATGCGATATGCGTTATGCGTTATGCGTTATGCATTATGCGTTATGGGTTATGCGTTATGCGTTATGCATTTTGCATTATGCGCCATGCGTTATGCGTTATGCGTTATGCGTTATGCATTATGCGTTGTGCGTTATACGTTTGCGTTATGCGTTATGCGTTATGCGTTATGCGTTATACGTTATGCGTTATGCGTTATGCGTTATGCGTTATGCATTATGCGTTATGCGTTATGCGTTATGCGTCATACGGTATGCGTTATGCGTTATACGTTATGCGTTATGCGGTATGCGATATGCGTTATGCGTTATGCGTTATGCGTTATGCGTTATGCGTTATGCGTTATACGTTATGCGTTATGCGTTATGCGTGATCCGTTATGTGTTAGGCGATATACGTTTTGCGGTATTCGTTATGCGTTATGCGTTATGCGTTATCCGTTGTTCGTTATGCGTTATGCGTTGTGCGTTATACGTTTGCGTTATGCATTATGCGTTATACGGTATGCGTTATGATTTATACGTTATGCGTTATGCGTTATGCGATATGCGTTATGCGTTATGCGTTATGCATTATGCTTCATGCGTTATGCGTTATGAGTTACACATTATGCGTTATTCGATATGCGTTATGCGTTATGCATTATGCGTTATGCGTTATGCGTTATGCGTGATCCGTTATGCGTTAAGCATTATGCGTTTTGCTGTATTCGTTATGCGTTGTGCGTTATACGTTTGCGTTAAGCGTTATGCGTTATACGGTATGCGTTATGCGTTATACGTTATGCGTTATGCGTTATGCGATATGCGTTATGCGTTATGCGTTATGCGTTATGCTTTATGCGTTATGCGTTATGCGTTATGCGTTATGCGTTATGCTTTATGCGTTATGCTTTATGCGTTATGCGTGATCCGTTATGCGTTAGGCGTTATGCGTTATGCGTTAACGTTATGCGTTATGCCTTATGCGTTATGCGTTATGGGTTATGCGTTATGTGTTATGCGATATACGTTATGCGTTATGCGTTATGCGTTATACGTTATGCGTTATGCGTTATACGTTGTACGTTATGCTTTATGCGTTATGTTTTATGCGATATGCGTTATGCGTTATGCGTGATGCGTTATGCGTAATGCGTTATGCGTTATGTGTTATACTTTATGCGTTATGCGTTATGTGTTATACTTTATGCGTTATGCGTAATGCGTTATGCGTTATACGTTATGCGTTATGCGTTATGCGTTATGCGTTATGCGTTATGCGTTATGCGTCATGCGTTATTCGATATGCGTTATGCGTTATGCGTTATGCGTTATGCGTTATGCGTGATCCGTTATGCGTTAAGCATTATGCGTTTTGCTGTATTCGTTATGCGTTGTGCGTTATACGTTTGCGTTATGCGTTATGCGTTATGCGTTATACGGTATGCGTTATGCGTTATGCGTTATGCGTTATGGGTTATGCGTTATGTGTTATGCGATATGCGTTATGCGTTATGCGTTATGCGTTATGCGTTATGCGTTATGCGTTATACGGTATGCGTTATGCGTTATACGTTATGCGTTATGCGTTATGCGATATGCGTTATGCGTTATGCGTTATGCGTTATGCTTTATGCGTTATGCGTTATGCGTTATGCGTTATGCGTTATGCTTTATGCGTTATGCTTTATGCGTTATGCGTGATCCGTTATGCGTTAGGCGTTATGCGTTATGCGTTAACGTTATGCGTTATGCCTTATGCGTTATGCGTTATGGGTTATGCGTTATGTGTTATGCGATATACGTTATGCGTTATGCGTTATGCGTTATACGGTATGCGTTATGCGTTATACGTTATGCGTTATGCGTTATGCGATATGCGTTATGCGTTATGCGTTATGCGTTATACGTTGTACGTTATGCGTGATGCGTTATGTTTTATGCGATATGCGTTATGCGTTATGCGTTATGCATTATGCGTTATGCGTTATGCGTTATGCGTTATGCGTTATGCGTTATGCGTTATGCGTTATGCGTTATGCGTTATGCGTTATGCGTTATGCGTTATGCGTTATGCGTTATGCGTTATGCGTTATGCGTTATGCGTTATGCGTTATGCGTTATGCGTTATGCGTTCTGCGTTATGCGTTGTGCGTTATAAGTTTGCGTTATGCGTTATGCGTTATGCGTTATGCGTTATGCGTTATGCATTATGCGCCATGCGTTATGCGTTGTGCGTTATACGTTTGCATTATGCGTTATGCGTTATACGGTTTGCGTTATGCGTTATACGTTATGCGTTATGCGTTATGCGTTATGCGTTATGCGTTATGCGTTATGCGTTATGCGTTATGCGTTATGCGTTATGCGTTATGCGTTATGCGTTGTGCGTTATAAGTTTGCGTTATGCGTTATGCGTTATGCGTTATGCGTTATGCTTTATGCGTTATGCGATATGCGTTATGCTTTATGCGTTATGCGTTATGCGTTATGCGTTATACGTTATGCGTTATGCGTTATGCGTGATCCGTTATGTGTTAGGCGATATACGTTTTGCGGTATTCGTTATGCGTTATGCGTTATGCGTTATCCGTTGTTCGTTATGCGTTATGCATTATGCTTTATGCGTTATGCGTTATGAGTTACACGTTATGCGTTATTCGATATGCGTTATGCGTTATGCGTTATGCGTTATGCGTTATGCGTTATGCGTGATCCGTTATGCGTTAAGCATTATGCGTTTTGCTGTATTCGTTATGCGTTGTGCGTTATACGTTTGCGTTATGCGTCATGCGTTATGCGTTATACGGTATGCGTTATGCGTTATACGTTATGCGTTATGCGTTATGCGATATGCGTTATGCGTTATGCGTTATGCGTTATACGTTGTACGTTATGCGTGATGCGTTATGTTTTATGCGATATGCGTTATGCGTTATGCGTTATGCATTATGCGTTATGCGTTATGCGTTATGCGTTATGCGTTATGCGTTATGCGTTATGCGTTATGCGTTATGCGTTATGCGTTATGCGTTATGCGTTATGCGTTATGCGTTATGCGTTATGCGTTATGCGTTATGCGTTATGCGTTATGCGTTATGCGTTATGCGTTCTGCGTTATGCGTTGTGCGTTATAAGTTTGCGTTATGCGTTATGCGTTATGCGTTATGCGTTATGCGTTATGCATTATGCGCCATGCGTTATGCGTTATGCGTTATGCGTTATGCATTATGCGTTGTGCGTTATACGTTTGCGTTATGCGTTATGCGTTATGCGTTATGCGTTATGCGTTATGCGTTATGCGTTATGCATTGTGCGTTATGAGTTATGCGTTTTGCATTTTGCATTATGCGCCATGCGTTATGCGTTATGCGTTATGCATTATGCGTTGTGCGTTATACGTTTGCGTTATGCGTTATGCGTTATGCGTTATGCGTTATACGTTATGCGTTATGCGTTATGCGTTATGCGTTATGCATTATGCGTTATGCGTTATGCGTTATGCGTCATACGGTATGCGTTATGCGTTATACGTTATGCGTTATGCGGTATGCGATATGCGTTATGCGTTATGCGTTATGCGTTATGCGTTATGCGTTATACGTTATGCGTTATGCGTTATGCGTGATCCGTTATGTGTTAGGCGATATACGTTTTGCGGTATTCGTTATGCGTTATGCGTTATGCGTTATCCGTTGTTCGTTATGCGTTATGCGTTGTGCGTTATACGTTTGCGTTATGCATTATGCGTTATGCGTTATACGGTATGCGTTATGCGTTATACGTTATGCGTTATGCGTTATGCGATATGCGTTATGCGTTATGCGTTATGCGTTATGCGTTATGCTTTATGCGTTATGCGTTATGAGTTCCACGTTATGCCTTATTCGATATGCGTTATGCGTTATGCGTTATGCGTTATGCGTTATGCGTTATGCGTGATCCGTTATGCGTTAAGCATTATGCGTTTTGCTGTATTCGTTATGCGTTGTGCGTTATACGTTTGCGTTATGCGTTATGCGTTATACGGTATGCGTTATGCGTTATACGTTATGCGTTATGCGATATGCTTTATGCGTTATGCGTTATGCGTTATGCGTTATGCGTTATGCGTTATGCTTTATGCGTTATGCGTTATGCGTTATACGTTGTACGTTATGCTTTATGCGTTATGTTTTATGCGATATGCGTTATGCGTTATGCGTTATGCGTTATGCGTTATGCGTAATGCGATATGCTTTATGCGTTATGCGTTATGCGTTATGCGTTATACGGTATGCGTTATGCGTTATACGTTATGCGTTATGCGATATGCTTTATGCGTTATGCGTTATGCGTGATCCGTTATGCGTTAGGCGTTATGCGTTATGCGTTAACGTTATGCGTTATGCCTTGTGCGTTATGCGTTATGGGTTATGCGTTATGTGTTATGCGATATACGTTATGCGTTATGCGTTATGCGTTATACGTTATGCGTTATGCGTTATACGTTGTACGTTATGCTTTATGCGTTATGTTTTATGCGATATGCGTTATGCGTTATGCGTTATGCGTGATGCGTTATGCGTAATGCGTTATGCGTTATGTGTTATACTTTATGCGTTATGCGTTATGTGTTATACTTTATGCGTTATGCGTAATGCGTTATGCGTTATGCGTTATGCGTTATGCGTTATGCGTTATGCGTTATGCGTTATGCGTTATGCGTTATCCGTTGTTCGTTATGCGTTATGCGTTATGCGTTATGCGTTATGCTTTATGCGTTATGCGTTATGCGTTATGCGTTATGCTTTATGCGTAATGCTTTATGCGTTATGCGTGATCCGTTATGCGTTAGGCGTTATGCGTTATGCGTTAACGTTATGCGTTATGCCTTATGCGTTATGCGTTATGGGTTATGCGTTATGTGTTATGCGATATACGTTATGCGTTATGCGTTATGCGTTATGCGTTATGCGTTATGCGTTATGCGTTATACGTTGTACGTTATGCTTTATGCGTTATGTTTTATGCGATATGCGTTATGCGTTATGCGTTATCCGTTATGCGTGATGCGTTATGCGTAATGCGTTATGCGTTATGTGTTATACTTTATGCGTTATGCGTTATGTGTTATACTTTATGCGTTATGCGTAATGCGTTATGCGTTATGCGTTATGCGTTATGCGTTATGCGTTATGCGTTATGCGTTATGCGTTATGCGTTATGCGTTATGCGTTATGCGTTATGCGTTATGCGTTATGCGTTATGCGTTATTCTTTATCCGTTGTTCGTTATGCGTTATGCATTATGCTTTATGCGTTATGCGTTATGAGTTACACGTTATGCGTTATTCGATATGCGTTATGCGTTATGCGTTATGCGTTATGCGTTATGCGTTATGCGTTATGCGTTATGCGTGATCCGTTATGCGTTAAGCATTATGCGTTATGCGTTAACGTTATGAGTTATGCCTTATGCGTTATGCGTTATGGGTTATGCGTTATGTGTTATGCGATATACGTTATGCGTTATGCGTTATGCGTTATGCGTTATGCGTTATGCGTTATACGTTGTACGCTATGCGTGATGCGTTATGTTTTATGCGATATGCGTTATGCGTTATGCATTATGCGTGATGCGTTATGCGTAATGCGTTATGCGTTATGTATTATACTTTATGCGTTATGCGTTATGCGTGATCCGTTATGTGTTAGGCGATATACGTTTTGCGGTATTCGTTATGCGTTATGCGTTATGCGTTATCCGTTGTTCGTTATGCGTTATGCGTTGTGCGTTATACGTTTGCGTTATGCATTATGCGTTATGCGTTATACGGTATGCGTTATGCGTTATACGTTATGCGTTATGCGTTATGCGATATGCGTTATGCGTTATGCGTTATGCGTTATGCGTTATGGGTTATGCGTTATGCGTTATGCATTTTGCATTATGCGCCATGCGTTATGCGTTATGCGTTATGCGTTATGCATTATGCGTTGTGCGTTATACGTTTGCGTTATGCGTTATGCGTTATGCGTTATGCGTTATACGTTATGCGTTATGCGTTATGCGTTATGCGTTATGCATTATGCGTTATGCGTTATGCGTTATGCGTCATACGGTATGCGTTATGCGTTATACGTTATGCGTTATGCGGTATGCGATATGCGTTATGCGTTATGCGTTATGCGTTATGCGTTATGCGTTATGCGTTATACGTTATGCGTTATGCGTTATGCGTGATCCGTTATGTGTTAGGCGATATACGTTTTGCGGTATTCGTTATGCGTTATGCGTTATGCGTTATCCGTTGTTCGTTATGCGTTATGCGTTGTGCGTTATACGTTTGCGTTATGCATTATGCGTTATACGGTATGCGTTATGATTTATACGTTATGCGTTATGCGTTATGCGATATGCGTTATGCGTTATGCGTTATGCATTATGCTTCATGCGTTATGCGTTATGAGTTACACATTATGCGTTATTCGATATGCGTTATGCGTTATGCATTATGCGTTATGCGTTATGCGTTATGCGTGATCCGTTATGCGTTAAGCATTATGCGTTTTGCTGTATTCGTTATGCGTTGTGCGTTATACGTTTGCGTTAAGCGTTATGCGTTATACGGTATGCGTTATGCGTTATACGTTATGCGTTATGCGTTATGCGATATGCGTTATGCGTTATGCGTTATGCGTTATGCTTTATGCGTTATGCGTTATGCGTTATGCGTTATGCGTTATGCTTTATGCGTTATGCTTTATGCGTTATGCGTGATCCGTTATGCGTTAGGCGTTATGCGTTATGCGTTAACGTTATGCGTTATGCCTTATGCGTTATGCGTTATGGGTTATGCGTTATGTGTTATGCGATATACGTTATGCGTTATGCGTTATGCGTTATACGTTATGCGTTATGCGTTATACGTTGTACGTTATGCTTTATGCGTTATGTTTTATGCGATATGCGTTATGCGTTATGCGTGATGCGTTATGCGTAATGCGTTATGCGTTATGTGTTATACTTTATGCGTTATGCGTTATGTGTTATACTTTATGCGTTATGCGTAATGCGTTATGCGTTATACGTTATGCGTTATGCGTTATGCGTTATGCGTTATGCGTTATGCGTTATGCGTCATGCGTTATTCGATATGCGTTATGCGTTATGCGTTATGCGTTATGCGTTATGCGTGATCCGTTATGCGTTAAGCATTATGCGTTTTGCTGTATTCGTTATGCGTTGTGCGTTATACGTTTGCGTTATGCGTTATGCGTTATGCGTTATACGGTATGCGTTATGCGTTATGCGTTATGCGTTATGGGTTATGCGTTATGTGTTATGCGATATGCGTTATGCGTTATGCGTTATGCGTTATGCGTTATGCGTTATGCGTTATGCGTTATGCGTTATGCGTTATGCGTTATGCGTTATGCGTTATGCGTTATGCGTTATGCGTTATGCGTTATGCGTTATGCGTTATGCGTTATGCGTTATGCGTTATGCGTTATGCGTTATGCGTTATGCGTTATGCGTTATGCGTTATGCGTTATGCGTTATGCGTTATGCGTTATGCGTTGTGCGTTATAAGTTTGCGTTATGCGTTATGCGTTATGCGTTATGCGGTATGCGTTATGCTTTATGCGTTATGCGTTATGCGTTATGCGTTATGCTTTATGCGTTATGCTTTATGCGTTATGCGTGATCCGTTATGCGTTAGGCGTTATGCGTTATGCGTTAACGTTATGAGTTATGCCTTATGCGTTATGCGTTATGGGTTATGCGTTATGTGTTATGCGATATACGTTATGCGTTCTGCGTTATGCGTTATGCGTTATGCGTTATGCGTTATGCGTTATACGTTGTACGTTATGCGTGATGCGTTATGTTTTATGCGATATGCGTTATGCGTTATGCGTTATGCGTTATGCGTTATGCGTGATGCGTTATGCGTAATGCGTTATGCGTTATGTGTTATACTTTATGCGTTATGCGTAATGCGTTATGCGTTATGCGTTATGCGTTATGCGTTATGCGTTATGCGTTATGCGTTATGCGTTATGTGTTATGCGTTATGCGTTATGCGTTATGCGTTATGCGTTATGCGTTATGCGTTATGCGTTATGCGTTATGCGTTATACGTTGTACGTTATGCGTGATGCGTTATGTTTTATGCGATATGCGTTATGCGTTATGCGTTATGCGTTATGCGTTATGCGTGATGCGTTATGCGTAATGCGTTATGCGTTATGTGTTATACTTTATGCGTTATGCGTAATGCGTTATGCGTTATGCGTTATGCGTTATGCGTTATGCGTTATGCGTTATGCGTTATGCGTTATGCGTTATGCGTTATGCGTTATGCGTGATCCGTTATGCGTTAAGCATTATGCGTTTTGCTGTATTCGTTATGCGTTGTGCGTTATACGTTTGCGTTATGCGTTATGCGTTATGCGTTATACGGTATGCGTTATGCGTTATGCGTTATGCGTTATGGGTTATGCGTTATGTGTTATGCGATATGCGTTATGCGTTATGCGTTATGCGTTATGCGTTATGCGTTATGCGTTATGCGTTATGCGTTATGCGTTATGCGTTATGCGTTATGCGTTATGCGTTATGCGTTATGCGTTATGCGTTATGCGTTATGCGTTATGCGTTATGCGTTATGCGTTATGCGTTATGCGTTATGCGTTATGCGTTATGCGTTATGCGTTATGCGTTATGCGTTATGCGTTGTGCGTTATAAGTTTGCGTTATGCGTTATGCGTTATGCGTTATGCGGTATGCGTTATGCTTTATGCGTTATGCGTTATGCGTTATGCGTTATGCTTTATGCGTTATGCTTTATGCGTTATGCGTGATCCGTTATGCGTTAGGCGTTATGCGTTATGCGTTAACGTTATGAGTTATGCCTTATGCGTTATGCGTTATGGGTTATGCGTTATGTGTTATGCGATATACGTTATGCGTTCTGCGTTATGCGTTATGCGTTATGCGTTATGCGTTATGCGTTATACGTTGTACGTTATGCGTGATGCGTTATGTTTTATGCGATATGCGTTATGCGTTATGCCTTATGCATTATGCGTTATGCGTTATGCGTTATGCGTTATACGGTATGCGTTATGCGTTATACGTTATGCGTTATGCGGTATGCGATATGCGTTATGCGTTATGCGTTATGCGTTATGCGTTATGCGTTATGCGTTATGCGTTATCCGTTATGCGTTATGCGTTATGCGTTGTGCGTTATACGTTTGCGTTATGCGTTATGCGTTATGCGTTATGCGTTATACGTTATGCGTTATGCGTTATGCGTTATGCGTTATGCGTTATGCATTATGCGTTATGCGTTATGCGTTATGCGTTATACGGTATGCGTTATGCGTTATACGTTATGCGTTATGCGGTATGCGATATGCGTTATGCGTTATGCGTTATGCGTTATGCGTTATGCGTTATACGTTATGCGTTATGCGTTATGCGTGATCCGTTATGTGTTAGGCGATATACGTTTTGCGGTATTCGTTATGCGTTATGCGTTATGCGTTATCCGTTGTTCGTTATGCGTTATGCGTTGTGCGTTATACGTTTGCGTTATGCATTATGCATTATGCGTTATACGGTATGCGTTATGCGTTATACGTTATGCGTTATGCGTTATGCGATATGCGTTATGCGTTATGCGTTATGCATTATGCTTTATGCGTTATGCGTTATGAGTTACACGTTATGCGTTATTCGATATGCGTTATGCGTTATGCGTTATGCGTTATGCGTTATGCGTTATGCGTGATCCGTTATGCGTTAAGCATTATGCGTTTTGCTGTATTCGTTATGCGTTATGCGTTATGCGTTATACGGTATGCGTTATGCGTTATACGTAATGCGTTATGCGTTATGCGATATGCGTTATGCGTTATGCGTTATGCGTTATGCTTTATGCGTTATGCGTTATGCGTTATGCGTTATGCTTTATGTGTTATGCTTTATGCGTTATGCGTGATCCGTTATGCGTTAGGCGTTATGCGTTATGCGTTAACGTTATGCGTTATGCCTTATGCGTTATGCGTTATGGGTTATGCGTTATGTGTTATGCGATATACGTTATGCGTTATGCGTTATGCGTTATACGTTATGCGTTATGCGTTATACGTTGTACGTTATGCTTTATGCGTTATGTTTTATGCGATATGCGTTATGCGTTATGCGTTATGCGTGATGCGTTATGCGTAATGCGTTATGCGTTATGTGTTATACGTTGTACGTTATGCTTTATGCGTTATGTTTTATGCGATACGCGTTATGCGTTATGCGTTATGCGTTATGCGTGATGCGTTATGCGTAATGCGTTATGCGTTATGTGTTATACTTTATGCGTTATGCGTTATGTGTTATACTTTATGCGTTATGCGTAATGCGTTATACGTTATGCGTTATGCGTTATGCGATATGCGTTATGCGTTATGCGTTATGCATTATGCTTTATGCGTTATGCGTTATGAGTTACACGTTATGCGTTATTCGATATGCGTTATGCGTTATGCGTTATGCGTTATGCGTTATGCGTTATGCGTGATCCGTTATGCGTTAAGCATTATGCGTTTTGCTGTATTCGTTATGCGTTATGCGTTATGCGTTATACGGTATGCGTTATGCGTTATACGTTATGCGTTATGCGTTATGCGATATGCGTTATGCGTTATGCGTTATGCGTTATGCTTTATGCGTTATGCGTTATGCGTTATGCGTTATGCTTTATGTGTTATGCTTTATGCGTTATGCGTGATCCGTTATGCGTTAGGCGTTATGCGTTATGCGTTAACGTTATGCGTTATGCCTTATGCGTTATGCGTTATGGGTTATGCGTTATGTGTTATGCGATATACGTTATGCGTTATGCGTTATGCGTTATACGTTATGCGTTATGCGTTATACGTTGTACGTTATGCTTTATGCGTTATGTTTTATGCGATATGCGTTATGCGTTATGCGTTATGCGTGATGCGTTATGCGTAATGCGTTATGCGTTATGTGTTATACGTTGTACGTTATGCTTTATGCGTTATGTTTTATGCGATATGCGTTATGCGTTATGCGTTATGCGTTATGCGTTATGCGTAATGCGTTATGCGTTATGTGTTATACTTTATGCGTTATGCGTTATGTGTTATACTTTATGCGTTATGCGTAATGCGTTATGCGTTATGCGTTATGCGTTATGAGTTACACGTTATGCGTTATTCGATATGCGTTATGCGTTATGCGTTATGCGTTATGCGTTATGCGTTATGCGTGATCCGTTATGCGTTAAGCATTATGCGTTTTGCTGTATTCGTTATGCGTTGTGCGTTATACGTTTGCGTTATGCGTTATGCGTTATACGGTATGCGTTATGCGTTATACGTTATGCGTTATGCGTTATGCGATATGCGTTATGCGTTATGCGTTATGCGTTATGCTTTATGCGTTATGCGTTATGCGTAATGCGTTATGCTTTATGCGTTATGCTTTATGCGTTATGCGTGATCCGTTATGCGTTAGGCGTTATGCGTTATGCGTTAACGTTATGCGTTATGCCTTATGCGTTATGCGTTATGGGTTATGCGTTATGTGTTATGCGATATACGTTATGCGTTATGCGTTATGCGTTATACGTTATGCGTTATGCGTTATACGTTGTACGTTATGCTTTATGCGTTATGTTTTATGCGATATGCGTTATGCTTTATGCGTTATGCGTTATGCGTTATGCGTTATGCTTTATGTGTTATGCTTTATGCGTTATGCGTGATCCGTTATGCGTTAGGCGTTATGCGTTATGCGTTAACGTTATGCGTTATGCCTTATGCGTTATGCGTTATGGGTTATGCGTTATGTGTTATGCGATATACGTTATGCGTTATGCGTTATGCGTTATACGTTATGCGTTATTCGATATGCGTTATGCGTTATGCGTTATGCGTTATGCGTTATGCGTTATGCGTGATCCGTTATGCGTTAAGCATTATGCGTTTTGCTGTATTCGTTATGCGTTATGCGTTATGCGTTATACGGTATGCGTTATGCGTTATACGTTATGCGTTATGCGTTATGCGATATGCGTTATGCGTTATGCGTTATGCGTTATGCTTTATGCGTTATGCGTTATGCGTTATGCGTTATGCTTTATGTGTTATGCTTTATGCGTTATGCGTGATCCGTTATGCGTTAGGCGTTATGCGTTATGCATTAACGTTATGCGTTATGCCTTATGCGTTATGCGTTATGGGTTATGCGTTATGTGTTATGCGATATACGTTATGCGTTATGCGTTATGCGTTATACGTTATGCGTTATGCGTTATACGTTGTACGTTATGCTTTATGCGTTATGTTTTATGCGATATGCGTTATGCGTTATGCGTTATGCGTGATGCGTTATGCGTAATGCGTTATGCGTTATGTGTTATACGTTGTACGTTATGCTTTATGCGTTATGTTTTATGCGATATGCGTTATGCGTTATGCGTTATGCGTGATGCGTTATGCGTAATGCGTTATGCGTTATGTGTTATACTTTATGCGTTATGCGTTATGTGTTATACTTTATGCGTTATGCGTAATGCGTTATGCGTTATGCGTTATGCGTTATGAGTTACACGTTATGCGTTATTCGATATGCGTTATGCGTTATGCGTTATGCGTTATGCGTTATGCGTTATGCGTGATCCGTTATGCGTTAAGCATTATGCGTTTTGCTGTATTCGTTATGCGTTGTGCGTTATACGTTTGCGTTATGCGTTATGCGTTATACGGTATGCGTTATGCGTTATACGTTATGCGTTATGCGTTATGCGTTATGCGTTATGCGTTATGCGTTATGCGTTATGCTTTATGCGTTATGCGTTATGCGTAATGCGTTATGCTTTATGCGTTATGCTTTATGCGTTATGCGTGATCCGTTATGCGTTAGGCGTTATGCGTTATGCGTTAACGTTATGCGTTATGCCTTATGCGTTATGCGTTATGGGTTATGCGTTATGTGTTATGCGATATACGTTATGCGTTATGCGTTATGCGTTATACGTTATGCGTTATGCGTTATACGTTGTACGTTATGCTTTATGCGTTATGTTTTATGCGATATGCGTTATGCGTTATGCGTTATGCGTGATGCGTTATGCGTAATGCGTTATGCGTTATGTGTTATACGTTGTACGTTATGCTTTATGCGTTATGTTTTATGCGATACGCGTTATGCGTTATGCGTTATGCGTGATGCGTTATGCGTAATGCGTTATGCGTTATGTGTTATACTTTATGCGTTATGCGTTATGTGTTATACTTTATGCGTTATGCGTAATGCGTTATGCGTTATGCGTTATGCGTTATGAGTTACACGTTATGCGTTATTCGATATGCGTTATGCGTTATGCGTTATGCGTTATGCGTTATGCGTTATGCGTGATCCGTTATGCGTTAAGCATTATGCGTTTTGCTGTATTCGTTATGCGTTGTGCGTTATACGTTTGCGTTATGCGTTATGCGTTATACGGTATGCGTTATGCGTTATACGTTATGCGTTATGCGTTATGCGATATGCGTTATGCGTTATGCGGTATGCGTTATGCGTTATGCGTTATGGGTTATGCGTTATGTGTTATGCGATATACGTTATGCGTGATACGTTATGCGTAATGCGTTATGCATTATGTGTTATACTTTATGCGTTATGCGTAATGCGTTATGCGTTATGCGTTATGCGTTATGCGTTATGCGGTATGCGATATGCGTTATGCGTTATGCGTTATGCGTTATGCGTTATACGTTATGCGTTATGCGTTATGCGTGATCCGTTATGTGTTAGGCGATATACGTTTTGCGGTATTCGTTATGCGTTATGCGTTATGCGTTATCCGTTGTTCGTTATGCGTTATGCGTTGTGCGCTATACGTTTGCGTTATGCATTATGCGTTATGCGTTATACGGTATGCGTTATGCGTTATACGTTATGCGTTATGCGTTATGCGATATGCGTTATGCGTTATGCGTTATGCATTATGCTTTATGCGTTATGCGTTATGAGTTATACGTTATGCGTTATTCGATATGCGTTATGCGTTATGCGTTATGCGTTATGCGTTATGCGTTATGCGTGATCCGTTATGCGTTAAGCATTATGCGTTTTGCTGTATTCGTTATGCGTTGTGCGTTATACGTTTGCGTTATGCGTTATGCGTTATACGGTATGCGTTATGCGTTATACGTTATGCGTTATGCGTTATGCGATATGCGTTATGCGTTATGCGTTATGCGTTATGCGTTATGCTTTATGCGTTATGCGTTATGCGTTATGCGTTATGCTTTATGCGTTATGCTTTATGCGTTATGCGTGATCCGTTATGCGTTAGGCGTTATGCGTTATGCGTTAACGTTATGCGTTATGCCTTATGCGTTATGCGTTATGGGTTATGCGTTATGTGTTATGCGATATACGTTATGCGTTATGCGTTATGCGTTATACGTTATACGTTATGCGTTATGCGTTATACGTTGTACGTTATGCTTTATGCGTTATGATTTATGCGATATGCGTTATGCGTTATGCGTTATGCGTGATGCGTTATGCGTAATGCGTTATGCGTTATGTGTTATACTTTATGCGTTATGCGTTATGTGTTATACTTTATGCGTTATGCGTAATGCGTTATGCGTTATGCGTTATGCGTTATGCGTTATGCGTTATGCGTTATGCGTTATGCGTTATGCGTTATGCGTTATGCGTTATGCGTTATGCGTTATGCGTTATCCGTTGTTCGTTATGCGTTATGCATTATGCTTTATGCGTTATGCGTTATGAGTTACACGTTATGCGTTATTCGATATGCGTTATGCGTTATGCGTTATGCGTTATGCGTTATGCGTGATCCGTTATGCGTTAAGCATTATGCGTTTTGCTGTATTCGTTATGCGTTGTGCGTTATACGTTTGCGTTATGCGTTATGCGTTATGCGTTATACGGTATGCGTTATGCGTTATACGTTATGCGTTATGCGTTATGCGATATGCGTTATGCGTTATGCGGTATGCGTTATGCGTTATGCGTTATGGGTTATGCGTTATGTGTTATGCGATATACGTTATGCGTGATGCGTTATGCGTAATGCGTTATGCGTTATGTGTTATACTTTATGCGTTATGCGTAATGCGTTATGCGTTATGCGTTATGCGTTATGCGTTATGCGTTATGCGTTATGCGTTATCCGTTGTTCGTTATGCATTATGCGTTGTGCGTTATACGTTTGCGTTATGCATTATGCGTTATGCGTTATACGGTATGCGTTATGCGTTATACGTTATGCGTTATGCGTTATGCGTTATGCTTTATGCGTTATGCGTTATGCGTTATGCTTTATGCGTTATGCGTTATGTGTTATACTTTATGCGTTATGCGTAATGCGTTATGCGTTATGCGTTATGCGTTATGCGTTATGCTTTATGCGTTATGCTTTATGCGTTATGCGTGATCCGTTATGCGTTAGGCGTTATGCGTTATGCGTTAACGTTATGCGTTATGCCTTATGCGTTATGCGTTATGGGTTATGCGTTATGTGTTATGCGATATACGTTATGCGTTATGCGTTATGCGTTATACGTTATGCGTTATGCGTTATACGTTGTACGTTATGCTTTATGCGTTATGATTTATGCGATATGCGTTATGCGTTATGCGTTATGCG
Source organism: Lasioglossum morio (assembly GCA_916610235.2). Classification (NCBI taxonomy): domain Eukaryota; kingdom Metazoa; phylum Arthropoda; class Insecta; order Hymenoptera; family Halictidae; genus Lasioglossum; species Lasioglossum morio. Next base: position 77,478 of record CAKAJA020000550.1, read on the forward strand.
TGATGCGTTATGCGTAATGCGTTATGCGTTATGTGTTATACTTTATGCGTTATGCGTTATGTGTTATACTTTATGCGTTATGCGTAATGCGTTATGCGTTATGCGTTATGCGTTATGCGTTATGCGTTATGCGTTATGCGTTATGCGTTATGCGTTATGCGTTATGCGTTATGCGTTATGCGTTATGCGTTATGCGTTATGCGTTATGCGTTATCCGTTGTTCGTTATGCGTTATGCATTATGCTTTATGCGTTATGCGTTATGAGTTACACGTTATGCGTTATTCGATATGCGTTATGCGTTATGCGTTATGCGTTATGCGTTATGCGTGATCCGTTATGCGTTAAGCATTATGCGTTTTGCTGTATTCGTTATGCGTTGTGCGTTATACGTTTGCGTTATGCGTTATGCGTTATGCGTTATACGGTATGCGTTATGCGTTATACGTTATGCGTTATGCGTTATGCGATATGCGTTATGCGTTATGCGGTATGCGTTATGCGTTATGCGTTATGGGTTATGCGTTATGTGTTATGCGATATACGTTATGCGTGATGCGTTATGCGTAATGCGTTATGCGTTATTTGTTATAGTTTATGCGTTATGCGTAATGCGTTATGCGTTATGCGTTATGCGTTATGCGTTATGCGTTATGCGTTATGCGTTATCCGTTGTTCGTTATGCATTATGCGTTGTGCGTTATACGTTTGCGTTATGCATTATGCGTTATGCGTTATACGGTATGCGTTATGCGTTATACGTTATGCGTTATGCGTTATGCGTTATGCTTTATGCGTTATGCGTTATGCGTTATGCTTTATGCGTTATGCGTTATGTGTTATACTTTATGCGTTATGCGTAATGCGTTATGCGTTATGCGTTTGCGTTATGCGTTATGCGTTATGCGTTATGCGTTATGCGTTATGCGTTATGCGTTATGCGTTATGCGTTGTGCGTTATAAGTTTGCGTTATGCGTTATGCGTTATGCGTTATGCGTTATACGGTTTGCGTTAAGCGTTATACGTTATGCGTTATGCGTTATGCGTTATGCGTTATGCGTTATGCGTTATGCGTTATGCGTTATGCGTTGTGCGTTATAAGTTTGCGTTATGCGTGATTCGTTATGCGTTAAGCATTATGCGTTTTGCTGTATTCGTTATGCGTTGTGCGTTATACGTTTGCATTATGCGTTATGCGTTATACGGTTTGCGTTATGCGTTATACGTTATGCGTTATCTATTATGCTTTATGCGTTATGCGTTATGAGTTACACGTTATGCGTTATTCGATATGCGTTATGCGTTATGCGTTATGCGTTATGCGTTATGCGTTATGCGTTATGCGTGATCCGTTATGCGTTAAGCATTATGCGTTTTGCTGTATTCGTTATGCGTTGTGCGTTATACGTTTGCGTTATGCGTCATGCGTTATGCGTTATATGGTATGCGTTATGCGTTATACGTTATGCGTTATGCGTTATGCGATATGCGTTATGCGTTATGCGTTATGCGTTATACGTTGTACGTTATGCGTGATGCGTTATGTTTTATGCGATATGCGTTATGCGTTATGCGTTATGCGTTATGCATTATGCGTTATGCGTTATGCGTTATGCGTTATGCGTTATGCTTTATGCGTTATGCGTTATGCGTTATGCTTTATGCGTTATGCGTTATGTGTTATACTTTATGCGTTATGCGTAATGCGTTATGCGTTATGCGTTATGCGTTATGCGTTATGCGTTATGCTTTATGCGTTATGCTTTATGCGTTATGCGTGATCCGTTATGCGTTAGGCGTTATGCGTTATGCGTTAACGTTATGCGTTATGCCTTATGCGTTATGCGTTATGGGTTATGCGTTATGTGTTATGCGATATACGTTATGCGTTATGCGTTATGCGTTATACGTTATGCGTTATGCGTTATACGTTGTACGTTATGCTTTATGCGTTATGATTTATGCGATATGCGTTATGCGTTATGCGTTATGCGTGATGCGTTATGCGTAATGCGTTATGCGTTATGTGTTATACTTTATGCGTTATGCGTTATGTGTTATACTTTATGCGTTATGCGTAATGCGTTATGCGTTATGCGTTATGCGTTATGCGTTATGCGTTATGCGTTATGCGTTATGCGTTATGCGTTATGCGTTATGCGTTATGCGTTATGCGTTATGCGTTATGCGTTATCCGTTGTTCGTTATGCGTTATGCATTATGCTTTATGCGTTATGCGTTATGAGTTACACGTTATGCGTTATTCGATATGCGTTATGCGTTATGCGTTATGCGATATGCGTTATGCGTTATGCGGTATGCGTTATGCGTTATGCGTTATGCGTTATGCGTTATGCGTTATGCGTTATGCGTTATGCGTTATGCGTTATGCGTTATGCGTTATGCGTTATGCGTTATGCGTTATGCGTTATGCGTTATGCGTTATCCGTTGTTCGTTATGCGTTATGCATTATGCTTTATGCGTTATGCGTTATGAGTTACACGTTATGCGTTATTCGATATGCGTTATGCGTTATGCGTTATGCGTTATGCGTTATGCGTGATCCGTTATGCGTTAAGCATTATGCGTTTTGCTGTATTCGTTATGCGTTGTGCGTTATACGTTTGCGTTATGCGTTATGCGTTATGCGTTATACGGTATGCGTTATGCGTTATACGTTATGCGTTATGCGTTATGCGATATGCGTTATGCGTTATGCGGTATGCGTTATGCGTTATGCGTTATGGGTTATGCGTTATGTGTTATGCGATATACGTTATGCGTGATGCGTTATGCGTAATGCGTTATGCGTTATGTGTTATACTTTATGCGTTATGCGTAATGCGTTATGCGTTATGCGTTATGCGTTATGCGTTATGCGTTATGCGTTATGCGTTATGCGTTATGCGTTATGCGTTATGCGTTATGCGTTGTGCGTTATAAGTTTGCGTTATGCGTTATGCGTTATGCGTTATGCGTTATACGGTTTGCGTTAAGCGTTATACGTTATGCGTTATGCGTTATGCGTTATGCGTTATGCGTTATGCGTTATGCGTTATGCGTTGTGCGTTATAAGTTTGCGTTATGCGTGATTCGTTATGCGTTAAGCATTATGCGTTTTGCTGTATTCGTTATGCGTTGTGCGTTATACGTTTGCATTATGCGTTATGCGTTATACGTTATGCGTTATGCATTATGCTTTATGCGTTAGGCGTTATGAGTTACACGTTATGCGTTATTCGATATGCGTTATGCGTTATGCGTTATGCGTTATGCGTTATGCGTTATGCGTGATCCGTTATGCGTTAAGCATTATGCGTTTTGCTGTATTCGTTATGCGTTGTGCGTTATACGTTTGCGTTATGCGTCATGCGTTATGCGTTATACGGTATGCGTTATGCGTTATACGTTATGCGTTATGCGTTATGCGATATGCGTTATGCGTTATGCGTTATGCGTTATACGTTGTACGTTATGCGTGATGCGTTATGTTTTATGCGATATGCGTTATGCGTTATGCGTTATGCGTTATGCATTATGCGTTATGCGTTATGCGTTATGCGTTATGCGTTATGCGTTATGCGTTATGCGTTATGCGTTATGCGTTATGCGTTATGCGTTATGCGTTATGCGTTATGCGTTATGCGTTATGCGTTATGCGTTATGCGTTATGCGTTATGCGATATGCGTTATGCGTTATGCGTTATGCGTTATGCGTTATGCTTTATGAGTTATGCGTTATGCGTTATGCGTTATGCTTTATGCGTAATGCTTTATGCGTTATGCGTGATCCGTTATGCGTTAGGCGTTATGCGTTATGCGTTAACGTTATGCGTTATGCCTTATGCGTTATGCGTTATGGGTTATGCGTTATGTGTTATGCGATATACGTTATGCGTTATGCGTTATGCGTTATGCGTTATGCGTTATGCGTTATACGTTGTACGTTATGCTTTATGCGTTATGTTTTATGCGATATGCGTTATGCGTTATGCGTTATCCGTTATGCGTGATGCGTTATGCGTAATGCGTTATGCGTTATGTGTTATACTTTATGCGTTATGCGTTATGTGTTATACTTTATGCGTTATGCGTAATGCGTTATGCGTTATGCGTTATGCGTTATGCGTTATGCGTTATGCGTTATGCGTTATGCGTTATGCGTTATGCGTTATGCGTTATGCGTTATGCGTTATGCGTTATTCGTTATCCGTTGTTCGTTATGCGTTATGCATTATGCTTTATGCGTTATGCGTTATGAGTTACACGTTATGCGTTATTCGATATGCGTTATGCGTTATGCGTTATGCGTTATGCGTTATGCGTTATGCGTGATCCGTTATGCGTTAAGCATTATGCGTTATGCGTTAACGTTATGAGTTATGCCTTATGCGTTATGCGTTATGGGTTATGCGTTATGTGTTATGCGATATACGTTATGCGTTATGCGTTATGCGTTATGCGTTATGCGTTATGCGTTATACGTTGTACGTTATGCGTGATGCGTTATGTTTTATGCGATATGCGTTATGCGTTATGCGTTATGCGTTATGCGTGATGCGTTATGCGTAATGCGTTATGCGTTATGTGTTATACTTTATGCGTTATGCGTTATGCGTGATCCGTTATGTGTTAGGCGATATACGTTTTGCGGTATTCGTTATGCGTTATGCGTTATGCGTTATCCGTTGTTCGTTATGCGTTATGCGTTGTGCGTTATACGTTTGCGTTATGCATTATGCGTTATGCGTTATACGGTATGCGTAATGCGTTATACGTTATGCGTTATGCGTTATGCGATATGCGTTATGCGTTATGCGTTATGCATTATGCGTTATGAGTTATGCGTTATGCGTTATGCATTTTGCATTATGCGCCATGCGTTATGCGTTATGCGTTATGCGTTATGCATTATGCGTTGTGCGTTATACGTTTGCGTTATGCGTTATGCGTTATGCGTTATGCGTTATACGTTATGCGTTATGCGTTATGCGTTATGCGTCATACGGTATGCGTTATGCGTTATACGTTATGCGTTATGCGGTATGCGATATGCGTTATGCGTTATGCGTTATGCGTTATGCGTTATGCGTTATGCGTTATGCGTTATGCGTTATACGTTATGCGTTATGCGTTATGCGTGATCCGTTATGTGTTAGGCGATATACGTTTTGCGGTATTCGTTATGCGTTATGCGTTATGCGTTATCCGTTGTTCGTTATGCGTTATGCGTTGTGCGTTATACGTTTGCGTTATGCATTATGCGTTATACGGTATGCGTTATGATTTATACGTTATGCGTTATGCGTTATGCGATATGCGTTATGCGTTATGCGTTATGCATTATGCTTTATGCGTTATGCGTTATGAGTTACACGTTATGCGTTATTCGATATGCGTTATGCGTTATGCGTTATGCGTTATGCGTTATGCGTGATCCGTTATGCGTTAAGCATTATGCGTTTTGCTGTATTCGTTATGCGTTGTGCGTTATACGTTTGCGTTAAGCGTTATGCGTTATACGGTATGCGTTATGCGTTATACGTTATGCGTTATGCGTTATGCGATATGCGTTATGCGTTATGCGTTATGCGTTATGCTTTATGCGTTATGCGTTATGCGTTATGCGTTATGCGTTATGCTTTATGCGTTATGCTTTATGCGTTATGCGTGATCCGTTATGCGTTAGGCGTTATGCGTTATGCGTTAACGTTATGCGTTATGCGTTTTGCGTTATACGTTATGCAATATGCGTAATGCGTTATGCGTTATGTGTTATACTTTATGCGTTATGCGTTATGTGTTATACTTTATGCGTTATGCGTAATGCGTTATGCGTTATGCGTTATGCGTTATGCGTTATGCGTTATGCGTGATGCGTTATGCGTAATGCGTTATGCGTTATGTGTTATACTTTATGCGTTATGCGTAATGCGTTATGCGTTATGCGTTATGCGTTATGCGTTATGCGTTATGCGTTATGCGTTATGCGTTATGCGTTATGTGTTATGCGTTATGCGTTATGCGTTATGCGTTATGCGTTATGCGTTATGCGTTATGCGTTATGCGTTATGTGTTCTGCGTTATGCGTTATGCGTTATGCGTTATGCGTTATGCGTTATGCGTTATGCGTTATGCGTTATGCGTTATGCGTTATGCGTTATGCGTTATGCGTTATGCGTTGTGCGTTATAAGTTTGCGTTATGCGTTATGCGTTATGCTTTATGCGTTATGCGCTATGCGTTATGCGTTATGCGTTATGCGTTATCCGTTATGCGTTATGCGTTATGCGTTGTGCGTTATACGTTTGCGTTATGCGTTATGCGTTATGCGTTATGCGTTATACGTTATGCGTTATGCGTTATGCGTTATGCGTGATCCGTTATGTGTTAGGCGATATACGTTTTGCGGTATTCGTTATGCGTTATGCGTTATGCGTTATCCGTTGTTCGTTATGCGTTATGCGTTGTGCGTTATACGTTTGCGTTATGCATTATGCGTTATGCGTTATACGGTATGCGTTATGCGTTATACGTTATGCGTTATGCGTTATGCGATATGCGTTATGCGTTATGCGTTATGCATTATGCTTTATGCGTTATGCGTTATGAGTTACACGTTATGCGTTATTCGATATGCGTTATGCGTTATGCGTTATGCGTTATGCGTTATGCGTTATGCGTTATGCGTTATGCGTGATCCGTTATGCGTTAAGCATTATGCGTTTTGCTGTATTCGTTATGCGTTATGCGTTATGCGTTATACGGTATGCGTTATGCGTTATACGTTATGCGTTATGCGTTATGCGATATGCGTTATGCGTTATGCGTTATGCGTTATGCTTTATGCGTTATGCGTTATGCGTTATGCGTTATGCGTTATGCGTTATGCTTTATGCGTTATGCTTTATGCGTTATGCGTGATCCGTTATGCGTTAGGCGTTATGCGTTATGCGTTAACGTTATGCGTTATGCCTTATGCGTTATGCGTTATGGGTTATGCGTTATGTGTTATGCGATATACGTTATGCGTTATGCGTTATGCGTTATACGTTATGCGTTATGCGTTATACGTTGTACGTTATGCTTTATGCGTTATGTTTTATGCGATATGCGTTATGCGTTATGCGTTATGCGTGATGCGTTATGCGTAATGCGTTATGCGTTATGTGTTATACGTTGTACGTTATGCTTTATGCGTTATGTTTTATGCGATATGCGTTATGCGTTATGCGTTATGCGTGATGCGTTATGCGTAATGCGTTATGCGTTATGTGTTATACTTTATGCGTTATGCGTTATGTGTTATACTTTATGCGTTATGCGTAATGCGTTATGCGTTATGCGTTATGCGTTATGCGTTATGCGTTATGCGTTATGCGTTATGCGTTATGCGTTATGCGTTATCCGTTGTTCGTTATGCGTTATGCATTATGCTTTATGCGTTATGCGTTATGAGTTACACGTTATGCGTTATTCGATATGCGTTATGCGTTATGTGTTATGCGTTATGCGTTATGTGTGATCCGTTATGCGTTAAGCATTATGCGTTTTGCTGTATTCGTTATGCGTTGTGCGTTATACGTTTGCGTTATGCGTTATGCGTTATGCGTTATACGGTATGCGTTATGCGTTATACGTTATGCGTTATGCGTTATGCGATATGCGTTATGCGTTATGCGGTATGCGTTATGCTTTATGCGTTATGCGTTATGCGTTATGCGTTATGCTTTATGCGTTATGCTTTATGCGTTATGCGTGATCCGTTATGCGTTAGGCGTTATGCGTTCTGCGTTAACGTTATGCGTTATGCCTTATGCGTTATGCGTTATGGGATATGCGTTATGTGTTATGCGATATACGTTATGCGTTATGCGTTATGCGTTATGCGTTATGCGTTATGCGTTATACGTTGTACGTTATGCGTGATGCGTTATGTTTTATGCGATATGCGTTATGCGTTATGCGTTATGCGTTATGCGTGATGCGTTATGCGTAATGCGTTATGCGTTATGTGTTATACTTTATGCGTTATGCGTAATGCGTTATGCGTTATGCGTTATGCGTTATGCGTTATGCGTTATGCGTTATGCGTTATGCGTTATGCGTTATGCGTTATGCGTTATGCGTTATGCGTTATGCGTTATGCGTTATGCGTTATGCGTTATGCGTTATGCGTTATGCGTTATGCGTTATGCGTTATGCGTTATGCGTTATGCGTTATGCGTTATGCGTTATGCGTTATGCGTTATGCGTTATGCGTTATGCTTTATGCGTTATGCGTTGTGCGTTATAAGTTTGCGTTATGCGTTATGCGTTATGCGTTATGCTTTATGCGTTATGCGTTATGCGTTATGCGTTATGCGTTATGCGTTATGCATTATGCGTTATGCGTTATGCGTTATGCGTTATGCGTTATACGTTATGAGTTATGCGTTATGCGTTATGCGATATGCGTCATGCATCAAGCCTTATGCGGTAACGTTATGCGTTATGCGTTTTGCGTTATACGTTATGCAATATGCGTAATGCGTTATGCGTTATGTGTTATACTTTATGCGTTATGCGTTATGTGTTATGCGTTATGCGTAATGCGTAATGCGTTATGCGTTATGCGTTATGCGTTATGCGTTATGCGTTATGCGTTATGCGTTATGCGTTATGGGTTATGCGTTATGTGTTATGCGATATGCGTTATGCGTTATGCGTTATGCGTTATGCGTTATGCGTTATGCGTTATGCGTTATGCGTTATGTGTTATGCGTTATGCGTTATGCGTTATGCGTTATGCGTTATGCGTTATGCGTTATGCGTTATGCGTTATGCGTTATAAGTTTGCGTTATGCGTTATGCGTTATGCGTTATGCGGTATGCGTTATGCGTTATGCGTTATGCGTTATGCGTTATGCGTTATGCGTTATGCGTTATGCGTTATGCGTTATGCATTTTGCATTATGCGCCATGCGTTGTGCGTTATGCGTTATGCGTTATGCGTTATGCGTTATGCGTTAAGCATTATGCGTTATGCGTTATGCGTTATGCGTTATACGGTATGCGTTATGCGTTATACGTTATGCGTTATGCGGTATGCGATATGCGTTATGCGTTATGCGTTATGCGTTATGCGTTATGCGTTATGCGTTATGCGTTATGCGTTATGCGTTATACGTTATGCGTTATGCGTTATGCGTGATCCGTTATGTGTTAGGCGATATACGTTTTGCGGTATTCGTTATGCGTTATGCGTTATGCGTTATCCGTTGTTCGTTATGCGTTATGCGTTGTGCGTTATACGTTTGCGTTATGCATTATGCGTTATGCGTTATACGGTATGCGTTATGCGTTATGCGTTATGCGTTATACGTTGTACGTTATGCGTGATGCGTTATGTTTTATGCGTTATACGTTATGCGTTATGCGTTATGCGATATGCGTTATACGTTGTACGTTATGCGTGATGCGTTATGTTTTATGCGATATGCGTTATGCGTTATGCGTTATGCGTTATGCGTTATGCGTTATGCGTTATGCGTTATGCGTTATGCGTTATGCGTTATGCGTTATGCGTGATCCGTTATGCGTTAAGCATTATGCGTTTTGCTGTATTCGTTATGCGTTGTGCGTTATACGTTTGCGTTATGCGTCATGCGTTATGCGTTATACGGTATGCGTTATGCGTTATACGTTATGCGTTATGCGTTATGCGATATGCGTTATGCGTTATGCGTTATGCGTTATACGTTGTACGTTATGCGTGATGCGTTATGTTTTATGCGATATGCGTTATGCGTTATGCGTTATGCGTTATGCATTATGCGTTATGCGTTATGCGTTATGCGTTATGCGTTATGCGTTATGCGTTATGCGTTATGCGTTATGCGTTATGCGTTATGCGTTATGCGTTATGCGTTATGCGTTATGCGTTATGCGTTATGCGTTATGCGTTATGCGTTATGCGATATGCGTTATGCGTTATGCGTTATGCGTTATGCGTTATGCTTTATGAGTTATGCGTTATGCGTTATGCGTTATGCTTTATGCGTAATGCTTTATGCGTTATGCGTGATCCGTTATGCGTTAGGCGTTATGCGTTATGCGTTAACGTTATGCGTTATGCCTTATGCGTTATGCGTTATGGGTTATGCGTTATGTGTTATGCGATATACGTTATGCGTTATGCGTTATGCGTTATGCGTTATGCGTTATGCGTTATACGTTGTACGTTATGCTTTATGCGTTATGTTTTATGCGATATGCGTTATGCGTTATGCGTTATCCGTTATGCGTGATGCGTTATGCGTAATGCGTTATGCGTTATGTGTTATACTTTATGCGTTATGCGTTATGTGTTATACTTTATGCGTTATGCGTAATGCGTTATGCGTTATGCGTTATGCGTTATGCGTTATGCGTTATGCGTTATGCGTTATGCGTTATGCGTTATGCGTTATGCGTTATGCGTTATGCGTTATGCGTTATTCGTTATCCGTTGTTCGTTATGCGTTATGCATTATGCTTTATGCGTTATGCGTTATGAGTTACACGTTATGCGTTATTCGATATGCGTTATGCGTTATGCGTTATGCGTTATGCGTTATGCGTGATCCGTTATGCGTTAAGCATTATGCGTTATGCGTTAACGTTATGAGTTATGCCTTATGCGTTATGCGTTATGGGTTATGCGTTATGTGTTATGCGATATACGTTATGCGTTATGCGTTATGCGTTATGCGTTATGCGTTATGCGTTATACGTTGTACGTTATGCGTGATGCGTTATGTTTTATGCGATATGCGTTATGCGTTATGCGTTATGCGTTATGCGTGATGCGTTATGCGTAATGCGTTATGCGTTATGTGTTATACTTTATGCGTTATGCGTTATGCGTGATCCGTTATGTGTTAGGCGATATACGTTTTGCGGTATTCGTTATGCGTTATGCGTTATCCGTTGTTCGTTATGCGTTATGCGTTGTGCGTTATACGTTTGCGTTATGCATTATGCGTTATGCGTTATACGGTATGCGTAATGCGTTATACGTTATGCGTTATGCGTTATGCGATATGCGTTATGCGTTATGCGTTATGCATTATGCGTTATGAGTTATGCGTTATGCGTTATGCATTTTGCATTATGCGCCATGCGTTATGCGTTATGCGTTATGCGTTATGCATTATGCGTTGTGCGTTATACGTTTGCGTTATGCGTTATGCGTTATGCGTTATGCGTTATGCGTTATGCGTTATGCGTTATGCGTTATGCGTCATACGGTATGCGTTATGCGTTATACGTTATGCGTTATGCGGTATGCGATATGCGTTATGCGTTATGCGTTATGCGTTATGCGTTATGCGTTATGCGTTATGCGTTATGCGTTATACGTTATGCGTTATGCGTTATGCGTGATCCGTTATGTGTTAGGCGATATACGTTTTGCGGTATTCGTTATGCGTTATGCGTTATGCGTTATCCGTTGTTCGTTATGCGTTATGCGTTGTGCGTTATACGTTTGCGTTATGCATTATGCGTTATACGGTATGCGTTATGATTTATACGTTATGCGTTATGCGTTATGCGATATGCGTTATGCGTTATGCGTTATGCGTTATGCTTTATGCGTTATGCGTTATGAGTTACACGTTATGCGTTATTCGATATGCGTTATGCGTTATGCGTTATGCGTTATGCGTTATGCGTGATCCGTTATGCGTTAAGCATTATGCGTTTTGCTGTATTCGTTATGCGTTGTGCGTTATACGTTTGCGTTAAGCGTTATGCGTTATACGGTATGCGTTATGCGTTATACGTTATGCGTTATGCGTTATGCGATATGCGTTATGCGTTATGCGTTATGCGTTATGCTTTATGCGTTATGCGTTATGCGTTATGCGTTATGCGTTATGCTTTATGCGTTATGCTTTATGCGTTATGCGTGATCCGTTATGCGTTAGGCGTAATGCGTTATGCGTTAACGTTATGCGTTATGCGTTTTGCGTTATACGTTATGCAATATGCGTAATGCGTTATGCGTTATGTGTTATACTTTATGCGTTATGCGTTATGTGTTATACTTTATGCGTTATGCGTAATGCGTTATGCGTTATGCGTTATGCGTTATGCGTTATGCGTTATGCGTGATGCGTTATGCGTAATGCGTTATGCGTTATGTGTTATACTTTATGCGTTATGCGTAATGCGTTATGCGTTATGCGTTATGCGTTATGCGTTATGCGTTATGCGTTATGCGTTATGCGTTATGCGTTATGTGTTATGCGTTATGCGTTATGCGTTATGCGTTATGCGTTATGCGTTATGCGTTATGCGTTATGCGTTATGTGTTCTGCGTTATGCGTTATGCGTTATGCGTTATGCGTTATGCGTTATGCGTTATGCGTTATGCGTTATGCGTTATGCGTTATGCGTTATGCGTTATGCGTTATGCGTTGTGCGTTATAAGTTTGCGTTATGCGTTATGCGTTATGCTTTATGCGTTATGCGCTATGCGTTATGCGTTATGCGTTATGCGTTATCCGTTATGCGTTATGCGTTATGCGTTGTGCGTTATACGTTTGCGTTATGCGTTATGCGTTATGCGTTATGCGTTATACGTTATGCGTTATGCGTTATGCGTTATGCGTGATCCGTTATGTGTTAGGCGATATACGTTTTGCGGTATTCGTTATGCGTTATGCGTTATGCGTTATCCGTTGTTCGTTATGCGTTATGCGTTGTGCGTTATACGTTTGCGTTATGCATTATGCGTTATGCGTTATACGGTATGCGTTATGCGTTATACGTTATGCGTTATGCGTTATGCGATATGCGTTATGCGTTATGCGTTATGCATTATGCTTTATGCGTTATGCGTTATGAGTTACACGTTATGCGTTATTCGATATGCGTTATGCGTTATGCGTTATGCGTTATGCGTTATGCGTTATGCGTTATGCGTTATGCGTGATCCGTTATGCGTTAAGCATTATGCGTTTTGCTGTATTCGTTATGCGTTATGCGTTATGCGTTATACGGTATGCGTTATGCGTTATACGTTATGCGTTATGCGTTATGCGATATGCGTTATGCGTTATGCGTTATGCGTTATGCTTTATGCGTTATGCGTTATGCGTTATGCGTTATGCGTTATGCGTTATGCTTTATGCGTTATGCTTTATGCGTTATGCGTGATCCGTTATGCGTTAGGCGTTATGCGTTATGCGTTAACGTTATGCGTTATGCCTTATGCGTTATGCGTTATGGGTTATGCGTTATGTGTTATGCGATATACGTTATGCGTTATGCGTTATGCGTTATACGTTATGCGTTATGCGTTATACGTTGTACGTTATGCTTTATGCGTTATGTTTTATGCGATATGCGTTATGCGTTATGCGTTATGCGTGATGCGTTATGCGTAATGCGTTATGCGTTATGTGTTATACGTTGTACGTTATGCTTTATGCGTTATGTTTTATGCGATATGCGTTATGCGTTATGCGTTATGCGTGATGCGTTATGCGTAATGCGTTATGCGTTATGTGTTATACTTTATGCGTTATGCGTTATGTGTTATACTTTATGCGTTATGCGTAATGCGTTATGCGTTATGCGTTATGCGTTATGCGTTATGCGTTATGCGTTATGCGTTATGCGTTATGCGTTATGCGTTATCCGTTGTTCGTTATGCGTTATGCATTATGCTTTATGCGTTATGCGTTATGAGTTACACGTTATGCGTTATTCGATATGCGTTATGCGTTATGTGTTATGCGTTATGCGTTATGTGTGATCCGTTATGCGTTAAGCATTATGCGTTTTGCTGTATTCGTTATGCGTTGTGCGTTATACGTTTGCGTTATGCGTTATGCGTTATGCGTTATACGGTATGCGTTATGCGTTATACGTTATGCGTTATGCGTTATGCGATATGCGTTATGCGTTATGCGGTATGCGTTATGCTTTATGCGTTATGCGTTATGCGTTATGCGTTATGCTTTATGCGTTATGCTTTATGCGTTATGCGTGATCCGTTATGCGTTAGGCGTTATGCGTTCTGTGTTAACGTTATGCGTTATGCCTTATGCGTTATGCGTTATGGGATATGCGTTATGTGTTATGCGATATACGTTATGCGTTATGCGTTATGCGTTATGCGTTATGCGTTATGCGTTATACGTTGTACGTTATGCGTGATGCGTTATGTTTTATGCGATATGCGTTATGCGTTATGCGTTATGCGTTATGCGTGATGCGTTATGCGTCATGCGTTATGCGTTATGTGTTATACTTTATGCGTTATGCGTAATGCGTTATGCGTTATGCGTTATGCGTTATGCGTTATGCGTTATGCGTTATGCGTTATGCGTTATGCGTTATGCGTTATGCGTTATGCGTTATGCGTTATGCGTTATGCGTTATGCGTTATGCGTTATGCGTTATGCGTTATGCGTTATGCGTTATGCGTTATGCGTTATGCGTTATGCGTTATGCGTTATGCGTTATGCGTTATGCTTTATGCGTTATGCGTTGTGCGTTATAAGTTTGCGTTATGCGTTATGCGTTATGCGTTATGCTTTATGCGTTATGCGTTATGCGTTATGCGTTATGCGTTATGCGTTATGCATTATGCGTTATGCGTTATGCGTTATGCGTTATGCGTTATACGTTATGAGTTATGCGTTATGCGTTATGCGATATGCGTCATGCATCAAGCCTTATGCGGTAACGTTATGCGTTATGCGTTTTGCGTTATACGTTATGCAATATGCGTAATGCGTTATGCGTTATGAGTTATACTTTATGCGTTATGCGTTATGTGTTATGCGTTATGCGTAATGCGTAATGCGTTATGCGTTATGCGTTATGCGTTATGCGTTATGCGTTATGCGTTATGCGTTATGCGTTATGGGTTATGCGTTATGTGTTATGCGATATGCGTTATGCGTTATGCGTTATGCGTTATGCGTTATGCGTTATGCGTTATGCGTTATGCGTTATGTGTTATGCGTTATGCGTTATGCGTTATGCGTTATGCGTTATGCGTTATGCGTTATGCGTTATGCGTTATGCGTTATAAGTTTGCGTTATGCGTTATGCGTTATGCGTTATGCGGTATGCGTTATGCGTTATGCGTTATGCGTTATGCGTTATGCGTCATGCGTTATGCGTTATGCGTTATGCGTTATGCATTTTGCATTATGCGCCATGCGTTGTGCGTTATGCGTTATGCGTTATGCGTTATGCGTTATGCGTTAAGCATTATGCGTTATGCGTTATGCGTTATGCGTTATACGGTATGCGTTATGCGTTATACGTTATGCGTTATGCGGTATGCGATATGCGTTATGCGTTATGCGTTATGCGTTATGCGTTATGCGTTATGCGTTATGCGTTATGCGTTATGCGTTATACGTTATGCGTTATGCGTTATGCGTGATCCGTTATGTGTTAGGCGATATACGTTTTGCGGTATTCGTTATGCGTTATGCGTTATGCGTTATCCGTTGTTCGTTATGCGTTATGCGTTGTGCGTTATACGTTTGCGTTATGCATTATGCGTTATGCGTTATACGGTATGCGTTATGCGTTATACGTTATACGTTATGCGTTATGCGATATGCGTTATGCGTTATGCGTTATGCATTATGCTTTATGCGTTATACGTTATGAGTTACACGTTATGCGTTATTCGATATGCGTTATGCGTTATGCGTTATGCGTTATGCGTGATCCGTTATGCGTTAAGCATTATGCGTTTTGCTGTATTCGTTATGCGTTATACGTTTGCGTTATGCGTTATGCGTTATACGGTATGCGTTATGCGTTATACGTTATGCGTTATGCGTTATGCGATATGCGTTATGCGTTATGCGTTATGCGTTATGCTTTATGCGTTATGCGTTATGCGTTATGCGTTATGCTTTATGCGTTATGCTTTATGCGTTATGCGTGATCCGTTATGCGTTAGGCGTTATGCGTTATGCGTTAACGTTATGCGTTATGCCTTATGCGTTATGCGTTATGGGTTATGCGTTATGTGTTATGCGATATACGTTATGCGTTATGCGTTATGCGTTATGCGTTATGCGTTATGCGTTATACGTTGTACGTTATGCTTTATGCGTTATGTTTTATGCGATATGCGTTATGCGTTATGCGTTATCCGTTATGCGTGATGCGTTATGCGTAATGCGTTATGCGTTATGTGTTATACTTTATGCGTTATGCGTTATGTGTTATACTTTATGCGTTATGCGTAATGCGTTATGCGTTATGCGTTATGCGTTATGCGTTATGCGTTATGCGTTATGCGTTATGCGTTATGCGTTATGCGTTATGCGTTATTCGTTATCCGTTGTTCGTTATGCGTTATGCATTATGCTTTATGCGTTATGCGTTATGAGTTACACGTTATGCGTTATTCGATATGCGTTATGCGTTATGCGTTATGCGTTATGCGTTATGCGTTATGCGTTATGCGTGATCCGTTATGCGTTAAGCATTATGCGTTTTGCTGTATTCGTTATGCGTTGTGCGTTATACGTTTGCGTTATGCATTATGCGTTATGCGTTATACGGTATGCGTTATGCGTTATACGTTATGCGTTATGCGTTATGCGATATGCGTTATGCGTTATGCGGTATGCGTTATGCTTTATGCGTTATGCGTTATGCGTTATGCGTTATGCGTTATGCGTTATGCGTTATGCGTTATCCGTTATGCGTTATGCGTTATGCGTTATGCGTTATGCGTTATGCGTGATGCGTTATGCGTAATGCGTTATGCGTTATGTGTTATACTTTATGCGTTATGCGTTATGCGTTATGCGTTATCCGTTATGCGTTATGCGTTATGCGTTATGCGTTATGCGTTATGCGTTATGCGTTATAAGTTTGCGTTATGCGTTATGCGTTATGCGTTATGCGGTATGCGTTATGCGTTATGCGTTATGCGTTATGCGTTATGCGTCATGCGTTATGCGTTATGCGTTATGCGTTATGCATTATGCTTTATGCGTTATACGTTATGAGTTACACGTTATGCGTTATTCGATATGCGTTATGCGTTATGCGTTATGCGTTATGCGTGATCCGTTATGCGTTAAGCATTATGCGTTTTGCTGTATTCGTTATGCGTTATGCGTTATGCGTTATGCGTTATGCGTTATGCGTTATGCGTTATGCGTTATGCGTTATAAGTTTGCGTTATGCGTTATGCGTTATGCGTTATGCGGTAGGCGTTATGCGTTATGCGTTATGCGTTATGCGTCATGCGTTATGCGTTATGCGTTATGCGTTATGCATTTTGCATTATGCGCCATGCGTTGTGCGTTATGCGTTATGCGTTATGCGTTATGCGTTATGCGTTATGCATTATGCGTTATGCGTTATGCGTTATGCGTTATACGGTATGCGTTATGCGTTATACGTTATGCGTTATGCGGTATGCGATATGCGTTATGCGTTATGCGTTATGCGTTATGCGTTATGCGTTATGCGTTATGCGTTATGCGTTATGCGTTATGCGTTATGCGTTATACGTTATGCGTTATGCGTTATGCGTGATCCGTTATGTGTTAGGCGATATACGTTTTGCGGTATTCGTTATGCGTTATGCGTTATGCGTTATCCGTTGTTCGTTATGCGTTATGCGTTGTGCGTTATACGTTTGCGTTATGCATTATGCGTTATGCGTTATGCGTTATGCGTTATACGTTATGCGTTATGCGTTATGCGTGATCCGTTATGTGTTAGGCGATATACGTTTTGCGGTATTCGTTATGCGTTATGCGTTATGCGTTATCCGTTGTTCGTTATGCGTTATGCGTTGTGCGTTATACGTTTGCGTTATGCATTATGCGTTATGCGTTATACGGTATGCGTTATGCGTTATACGTTATACGTTATGCGTTATGCGATATGCGTTATGCGTTATGCGTTATGCATTATGCTTTATGCGTTATACGTTATGAGTTACACGTTATGCGTTATTCGATATGCGTTATGCGTTATGCGTTATGCGTTATGCGTGATCCGTTATGCGTTAAGCATTATGCGTTTTGCTGTATTCGTTATGCGTTGTGCGTTATACGTTTGCGTTATGCGTTATGCGTTATACGGTATGCGTTATGCGTTATACGTTATGCGTTATGCGTTATGCGATATGCGTTATGCGTTATGCGTTATGCGTTATGCTTTATGCGTTATGCGTTATGCGTTATGCGTTATGCTTTATGCGTTATGCTTTATGCGTTATGCGTGATCCGTTATGCGTTAGGCGTTATGCGTTATGCGTTAACGTTATGCGTTATGCCTTATGCGTTATGCGTTATGGGTTATGCGTAATGTGTTATGCGATATACGTTATGCGTTATGCGTTATGCGTTATGCGTTATGCGTTATGCGTTATGCGTTATACGTTGTACGTTATGCTTTATGCGTTATGTTTTATGCGATATGCGTTATGCGTTATGCGTTATCCGTTATGCGTGATGCGTTATGCGTAATGCGTTATGCGTTATGTGTTATACTTTATGCGTTATGCGTTATGTGTTATACTTTATGCGTTATGCGTAATGCGTTATGCGTTATGCGTTATGCGTTATGCGTTATGCGTTATGCGTTATGCGTTATGCGTTATGCGTTATGCGTTATGCGTTATTCGTTATCCGTTGTTCGTTATGCGTTATGCATTATGCTTTATGCGTTATGCGTTATGAGTTACACGTTATGCGTTATTCGATATGCGTTATGCGTTATGCGTTATGCGTTATGCGTTATGCGTGATCCGTTATGCGTTAAGCATTATGCGTTTTGCTGTATTCGTTATGCGTTGTGCGTTATACGTTTGCGTTATGCATTATGCGTTATGCGTTATACGGTATGCGTTATGCGTTATACGTTATGCGTTATGCGTTATGCGATATGCGTTATGCGTTATGCGGTATGCGTTATGCTTTATGCGTTATGCGTTATGCGTTATGCGTTATGCGTTATGCGTTATGCGTTATGCGTTATCCGTTATGCGTTATGCGTTATGCGTTATGCGTTATGCGTTATGCGTGATGCGTTATGCGTAATGCGTTATGCGTTATGTGTTATACTTTATGCGTTATGCGTATTGCGTTATGCGTTATGCGTTATGCGTTATGCGTTATCCGTTATGCGTTATGCGTTATGCGTTATGCGTTATGCGTTATGCGTTATGCGTTATGCGTTATGCGTTATGCGTTATGCGTTATGCGTTATGCGTTATGCGTTATGCGTTATGCGTTATGCGTTGTGCGTTATAAGTTTGCGTTATGCGTTATGCGTTATGCGTTATGCGGTATGCGTAATGCTTTATGCGTTATGCGTTATGCGTTATGCGTTATGCGTTATGCGTTATGCGTTGTGCGTTATAAGTTTGCGTTATGCGTTATGCGTTATGCGTTATGCGGTATGCGTTATGCTTTATGCGTTATGCGTTATGCGTTATGCGTTATGCTTTATGCGTTATGCTTTATGCGTTATGCGTGATCCGTTATGCGTTAGGCGTTATGCGTTATGCGTTAACGTTATGCGTTATGCCTTATGCGTTATGCGTTATGGGTTATGCGTTATGTGTTATGCGATATACGTTATGCGTTATGCGTTATGCGTTATGCGTTATGCGTTATGCGTTATGCGTTATGCGTTATGCGTTATGCGTTGTGCGTTATAAGTTTGTGTTATGCGTTATGCGTTATGCGTTATGCGGTATGCGTTATGCTTTATGCGTTATGCATTATGCGTTATGCGTTATGCGTTATGCTTTATGCGTTATGCTTTATGCGTTATGCGTGATCCGTTATGCGTTAGGCGTTATGCGTTATGCGTTAACGTTATGCGTTATGCCTTATGCGTTATGCGTTATGGGTTATGCGTTATGTGTTATGCGTTATGCGTTATGCGTTATGCGTTATGCGTTATGCGTTATGCGTTATGCGTTATGCGTTATGCGTTATACGTTATGAGTTATGCGTTATGCGTTATGCGATATGCGTCATGCATCAAGCCTTATGCGGTAACGTTATGCGTTATGCGTTTTGCGTTATACGTTATGCGATATGCGTAATGCGTTATGCGTTATGTGTTATACTTTATGCGTTATGCGTTATGCGTTATGCGTTATGCGTTATGCGTTATGCGCTATGCGTTATGCGTTATGCGTTATGCGTTATGCGTTATGCGTTATGCGTTATGCGTTATGCGTTATGCGTTATGCGTTATGCATTATGCGTTATGCGTTATGCGTTATGCGTTATGCGTTATGCGTTATGCGTTATGCGTTATGCGTTATGCGTTATGCGTTATGCGTTATGCGTTATGCGTTGTGCGTTATAAGTTTGCGTTATGCGTTATGCGTTATGCGTTATGCTTTATGCGTTATGCGTTATGCGTTATGCGTTATGCGTTATGCGTTATGCGGTATGCGTTAAGCATTATGCGTTATGCGTTATGCGTTATACGTTATGAGTTATGCGTTATGCGTTACGCGTTATGCGTTATGCGTTATGCGTTATGCGTTATGCGTTATGCGTTATGCGTTATGCGTTATGCGTTATGCGTTGTGCGTTATAAGTTTGCGTTATGCGTTATGCGTTATGCGTTATGCGGTATGCGTAATGCTTTATGCGTTATGCGTTATGCGTTATGCGTTATGCGTTATGCGTTATGCGTTGTGCGTTATAAGTTTGCGTTATGCGTTATGAGTTATGCGTTATGCGGTATGCGTTATGATTTATGCGTTATGCGTTATGCGTTATGCGTTATGCGTTATGCTTTATGCGTTACGCTTTATGCGTTATGCATGATCCGTTATGCGTTAGGCGTTATGCGTTATGCGTTAACGTTATGCGTTATGCCTTATGCGTTATGCGTTATGGGTTATGCGTTATGTGTTATGCGATATACGTTATGCGTTATGCGTTATGCGTTATGCGTTATGCGTTATGCGTTATGCGTTATGCGTTATGCGTTATGCGTTATGCGTTATGCGTTATGCGTTGTGCGTTATAAGTTTGCGTTATGCGTTATGCGTTATGCGTTATGCGTTATGCGTTATGCGGTATGCGTTATGCTTTATGCGTTATGCGTTATGCGTTATGCGTTATGCGTTATGCTTTATGCGTTATGCTTTATGCGTTATGCGTGATCCGTTATGCGTTAGGCGTTATGCGTTATGCGTTAACGTTATGCGTTATGCCTTATGCGTTATGCGTTATGGGTTATGCGTTATGTGTTATGCGATATACGTTATGCGTTATGCGTTATGCGTTATGCGTTATGCGTTATGCGTTATGCGTTATGCGTTATACGTTGTACGTTATGCGTGATGCGTTATGTTTTATGCGATATGCGTTATGCGTTATGCGTTATGCGTTATGCGTGATGCGTTATGCGTAATGCGTTATGCGTTATGTGTTATACTTTATGCGTTATGCGTAATGCGTTATGCGTTATGCGTTATGCGTTATGCGTTATGCGTTATGCGTTATGCGTTATGCCTTATGCGTTATGCGTTATGCGTTATGCGTTATGCGTTATGCGTTATGCTTTATGCGTTATGCGTTATGCGTTATGCATTATGCGTTATGCGTTATGGGTTATGCGTTATGCGTTATGCGTTATGCGTTATGCGTTATGCGTTATGCGTTATACGTTATGAGTTATGCGTTATGCGTTATGCGATATGCGTCATGCATCAAGCCTTATGCGGTAACGTTATGCGTTATGCGTTTTGCGTTATACGTTATGCGATATGCGTAATGCGTTATGCGTTATGTGTTATACTTTATGCGTTATGCGTTATGTGTTATACTTTATGCGTTATGCGTAATGCGTTATGCGTTATGCGTTATGCGTTATGCGTTATGCGTTATGCGTTATGCATTATGCGTTATGCGTTATGCGTTATGCGTTATGCGTTATGCGTTATGCGTTATGCGTTATACGTTGTACGTTATGCGTGATGCGTTATGTTTTATGCGATATGCGTTATGTGTTATGCGATATACGTTATGCGTTATGCGTTATGCGTTATGCGTTATGCGTTCTGCGTTATGCGTTATGCGTTATGCGTTATGCGTTATGCGTTATGGGTTATGCGTTATGTGTTATGCGATATACGTTATGCGTTATGCGTTATGCGTTATGCGTTATGCGTTCTGCGTGATCCGACATGCGTTACGCGTTATGCGTTATGCGTTATGCCTTATGCCTTATGGGTTTGCGTTAGGCATTATGCATTATGCTTTATGCGTTATGCATTATGCGTTATGCGTTATGCGTTATGCGTTATGCGTTATGCGTTATGCGTTGTGCGTAATGCGTTATGCGTTATGTGTTATGCATTATGCGTTATGCGTTATGCCTGATCCGTTAGGCGTTATGCGTTATGCGTTATGCGTTATGCGTTATGCGTTATGCGTTATGCGTTATGCGCTATGCGTTATGCGTTATGCGTTATGCGTTATGCGTTATGCGTTATGCGTTATGCGTTATGCGTTATGCGTTATGCGTTATGCGTTATGCGTTATGCGTTATGCGTTATGCGTTATGCGTTATGCGTTATGCGTTATGCGTTATGCGTTATGCGTTATGCGTTATGCGTTATGCGTTATGCGTTATGCGTTATACGTTATGTATTATGCGTTATGCCTTATACGTTATGCGATATGCGTTGTGCGTTATGACTTATGCGTTATGCGTTATGCGTTATGCGTTATGCGTTATGCATTTTGAGTTATGCGCCATGCGTTATGCGTTATGCGTTATGCGTTATGCGATATGCGTTGTGCGTTATGCATTATGCGTTATGCGTTATGCATTTTGCGTTATGCGCCATGCGTAATGCGTTATGCGTTATGCGTTATGCATTATGCGTTGTGCGTTATACGTTATGTGTTATACTTTATGCGTTATGCGTTATGTGTTATACTTTATGCGTTATGGGTTATGCGTTATGCGTTATGCATTTTGAGTTATGCGCCATGCGTTATGCGTTATGCGTTATGCGTTATGCGATATGCGTTGTGCGTTATGCGTTATGCGTTATGCTTTATGCGTTATGCATTATGCGTTATGCGTTATGCGTTATGCGTTATGCGATATTCGTTATGAGTTATGAGTTATAAATTATGCGTTATGCGTTATGCGTTATGCGTTATTCGTTATGCGTTATGCGTTATGCGTTATGCGTTATGCTTTATGCATTATGCATTATGAGTTATACGTTATGCGTTAAGCGTTATGCGTGATCCGTTATGCGTGATCCGTTATGCGTTAAGCGTTATTCGTTTTGCTGTATTCGTTATGCGTTGTGCATTATGCGTTATGCGTTATGTGTTATGCGTTATGCGTTATGCGTTATGCATTATGCGTTATACGTTATGCGATATGCGTTATGCGTTATGCATAATGCGTTATGCGATATGCGTTATGCGTTATGCATAATGCGTTATACGTTATGTATTATGCGTTATGCCTTATACGTTATGCGATATGCGTTGTGCGTTATGCGTTATGCGTTATGCGTTATGCATTATGCGTTATGCATTTTGCGTTATGCGTTATGCGTAATGCGTTATGCGTTATGCGTTATGCGTCATGCATTATGCGTTATGCATTTTGCGTTATGCGTTATGCGTAATGCGGTATGCGTTATACGTTATGCGTTATGCGTTATGCGTTATGCGTTATGCGTTATGCGTTATGCGTTATGCGTTGTGCGTTATGAGTTATGCGTTATGCGTTATGCGTTATGCGTTATGCGTTATGCGTTATGCGTTATGCGTTATGCGTTATGCGTTATGCGTTATGCGTTATGCGTTATGCGTTATGCGTTATGCATTATGCGTTGTGCGTTATACGTTTGCGTTGTGCGTTATGCGTTATGCGTTATGCGTTATGCGTTATACGTTATGAGTTATGCGTTATGCGTTACGCTTTATGCGTTATGCTTTATGCGTTATGCGTTATGCGTTATGCGTTATGCGTTATGCGTTATGCGTTACGCTTTATGCGTTATGCATTATGCGTTACGCGTTATGCGATATGCGTCATGCGTTATACGTTATGCGTTATGCGTTATTCGATATGCGTTATGCGTTATGCGTTGGGCGTTATACGTTTGTGTTATGCGTTATGCGTTATGCGTTATGCTTTATGCGTTATGCATTATGCGTTATGCGTTATGCGATATTCGTTATGAGTTATGATTTATAAGTTATGCGTTATGCGTTATGCGTTATGCGTTATGCGTTATGCGTTATGCGTTATGCGTTATTCGTTATGCGTTATGCGTTATGCGTTATGTGTTATGCGTTATGCGTTATGCGTAATGCGGTATGCGTTATACGTTATGCGTTATGCGTTATGCGTTATGCGTTATGCGTTATGCGTTATGCGTTATACGTTATGCGTTATACGTTATGCGATATGCGTGATGCGTTATGCGTTATGTGTTATGCGGTATGCGTTATACGTTATACGTTATACGTTATGCGTTATTCGTTATGCGTTATGCGTAATGCGTTATGCGTTATGCGTTATGCGTTATGCGTTATGCTTTATGCGTTATGCGTTGTGCGTTATGCTTTATGGGTTATGCGTTATGCGTTATGCGTTATGCTTTATGCGTTATGCATTATGAGTTATACGTTATGCGTTAAGCGTTATGCGTGATCCGTTATGCGTTAGGCGTTATGCGTTTTTCGGTATTCGTTAGGCGTTGTGCATTATGCCTTATGCGTGATCCGTTATGCGTTAAGCGTTATGCGTTTTGCTGTATTCGTTATGCGTTGTGCATTTTGCGTTATGCGTTATGTGTTATGCGTTATGCGTTATGCGTTATGCGTTATGCGTTATACGTTATGCGATATGCGTTATGCGTTATGCGTTATGTGTTATGCGGTATGCGTTATACGTTATACGTTATGCGTTATTCGTTATGCGTTATGCGTAATGCGTTATGCGTTGGGCGTTATACGTTATGAGTTATGCGTTATGCGTTATGCGATATGCATCATGCATGAAGCGTTATGCGGTAACGTTATGCGTTATGTGTTTTGCGTTATACGTTATGCGATATGCGTTGCGCGTTATGCGTTATGCGTTATGCGTTATGCGTTATGCGTTACGCTTTATGCGTTATGCATTATGCGTTACGCGTTATGCGATATGCGTCATGCGTTATACGTTATGCGTTATGCGTTATTCGTTATGCGTTATGCGTTATACGTTTGTGTTATGCGTTATGCGTTATGCGTTATGCGTTATGCTTTATGCGTTATGCATTATGCGTTATGCGTTATGCGTTATGCGTTATGCGATATTCGTTATGAGTTATGATTTATAAGTTATGCGTTATGCGTTATGCGATATGCGTCATGCGTTATACGTTATGCGTTATGCGTTATTCGTTATGCGTTATGCGTTATACGTTTGTGTTATGCGTTATGCGTTATGCGTTATGCGTTATGCTTTATGCTTTATGCGTTATGCATTATGCGTTATGCGTTATGCGTTATGCGTTATGCGATATTCGTTATGAGTTATGATTTATAAGTTATGCGTTATGCGTTATGCGTTATGCGTTATGCGTTATGCGTTATGCGTTATGCTTTATGCGTTATGCGTTATGAGTTACACGTTATGCGTTATGCCTTATTGCGTTATGAGTGATCCGTTATGCGTTAGGCGTTATGGGTTTTCCGGTGTTCGTTATGCGTTGTGCATTATGCGTTAGGCGTTATGAAGTATGGGTTATGGTTTATGCGTTATCCGTTGTGCGCTATATGTTTGCGTTATGCGTTATGCGTTATACGGTATGCGTTATGCGTTATACGTTATGCGTTAGGCGTTATGCGTAATGGGTTATGTGTTATGCGTTATGCGTTATGCTTTATGCGTTATGCGTTATGCGTTATGCGTTATGCTTTATGCGTTATGCGTTATGAGTTACACGTTATGCGATATGCGTTATGCGTTATGCGTTATTGCGTTAGGGATTATGCGTTATGCGTTATGCGTTATGCGTTATGCGTTATGCTTTATACGTTATGCGTTATGCGTTATGCGTTATGCGTTATGCGTTATGCGTTATATGTTATGCGTTATGCGTTATGCGTTATGCGTTATGCGTTATGCGTTATGCGTTATGCGTTATGCGTTATACGGTATGCGTTATGCGTTATACGTTATGCGTTATGCGTTTTGCGTTATGCTTTATCCGTTGTTCGTTATGCGTTATGCGTTATGCGTTATGCGTTATGCGTTATGCGTTATGCGTTATGCTTTATGCGTTATGCATTATGCGTTATGCGTTATGCGTTATGCGTTATGCGATATTCGTTATGAGTTATGATTTATAAGTTATGCGTTATGCGTTATGCGTTATGCGTTATGCGTTATGCGTTATGCGTTATGCTTTATGCGTTATGCGTTATGAGTTACACGTTATGCGTTATGCCTTATTGCGTTATGAGTGATACGTTATGCGTTAGGCGTTATGGGTTTTCCGGTGTTCGTTATGCGTTGTGCATTATGCGTTAGGCGTTATGCGTTATGCGTTATGCGTTATGCTTTATGCGTTATGCGTTATGCGTTATGCTTTATGGGTTATGCGTTATGCGTTATGCGTTATGCTTTATGCGTTATGCATTATGAGTTATACGTTATGCGTTAAGCGTTATGCGTGATCCGTTATGCGTTAGGCGTTATGCGTTTTGCGGTATTCGTTAGGCGTTGTGCATTATGCGTTATGCGTGATCCGTTATGCGTTAAGCGTTATGCGTTTTGCTGTATTCGTTATGCGTTGTGCATTTTGCGTTATGCGTTATGTGTTATGCGTTATGCGTTATGCGTTATGCGTTATGCGTTATGCGTTGTGCGTTATACGTTTGCGTTATACGTTTTGCATTATACTTTCTGCGTTATGCGTTATGCGTTATACGTTATGCGTTATGCGTTATGCGTTATGCGTTATACGGTATGCGTTATGCGTTATACGTTATGCGTTATGCGTTTTGCGTTATGCGTTATCCGTTGTTCGTTATGCGTTATGCGTTGTGCGTTATACGTTTGCGTTATGCGTTATGCGTTATGCGTTATACGGTATGCGTTATGCGTTATACGTTATGCGTTATGCGTTATGCGTTATGGGTTATGCTTCATGCGTTATGCGATATGCATTATGCTTTATGCGTTATGCGTTATGCGTTATGCGTTATGCGTTATGCGTTATGCGTTATGCGTTATGCGTTATGCTTTATGCGTTATGCATTATGCGTTATGCGTTATGCGATATGCGTCATGCGTTAAGCGTTATGCGTTATGCGTTATGCGTTATGCGTTATGCGTTATGCGTTATGCGTTATGCGTTATGCGTTATGCGTTATGCGTTATGCGTTATGCGTTTTGCGTTATGCGTTATGCGTTATGCGTTATGCGTCATGCGTTATGCGTTATGCGTTATGCGTTATGCGTTATGCGTTATGCGTTATGCGTTGTGCGTTATACGTTTGCGTTATACGTTTTGCATTATAATTTATTCGTTATGCGTAATGCGTTATGCGTTATGCGTTATGCGTTATGCGTTATGCGTTATGCGTTATGCGTTATGCGTTATGCGTTATGCGTTATGCGTTATGCGTAATGCGTTATGCGTTATGCGTTATGCGTTATACGTTATGCGTTATGCGTTATGCGTGATCCGTTATGTGTTAGGCGATATACGTTTTGCGGTATTCGTTATGCGTTATGCGTTATGCGTTATCCGTTGTTCGTTATGCTTTATGCGTTGTGCGTTATACGTTTGCGTTATACGTTTTGCATTATAATTTATTCGTTATGCGTAATGCGTTATGCGTTATGCGTTATGCGTTATGCGTTATGCGTTATGCGTTATACGGTATGCGTTATGCGTTATGCGTTATGCGTTATGCGTTATGCGTTATGCGTTATGCGTTATGCGTTATGCGTTATGCGTTATACGGTATGCGTTATGCGTTATACGTTATGCGTTAGGCGTTATGCGTTATGGGTTATGTGTTATGCGTTATGCGTTATGCTTTATGCGTTATGCGTTATGCGTTATGCGTTATGCGTTATGCGTTATGGGTTATGCTTCATGCGTTATGCGATATGCATTATGCTTTATGCGTTATGCGTTATGCGTTATGCGTTATGCGTTATGCGTTATGCGCTATGCGTTATGCGTTATGCGTTATACGGTATGCGTTATGCGTTATGCGTTATGCGTTATGCGTTATGCGTTATACGGTATGCGTTATGCGTTATACGTTATGCGTTATGCGTTTTGCGTTATGCGTTATCCGTTGTTCGCTATGCGTTATGCGTTGTGCGTTATACGTTTGCGTTATGCGTTATGCGTTATGCATTATGCGTTCTGCGTTATACGTTTGCTGTGTGCGTTATGCGTTATGCGTTATGCGTTATGCGTTATGCGTTATGCGTTATGCGTTATGCTTTATGCGTTATGCATTATGCGTTATGCGTTATGCGATATGCGTCATGCGTTAAGCGTTATGCGTTATGCGTTATGCGTTATGCGTTATGCGTTATGCGTTATGCGTTATGCGTTATGCGTTATGCGTTATGCGTTATGCGTTATGCGTTATGCGTTTTGCGTTATGCGTTATGCGTTATGCGTTATGCGTCATGCGTTATGCGTTATGCGTTATGCGTTATGCGTTATGCGTTATGCGTTATGCGTTGTGCGTTATACGTTTGCGTTATACGTTTTGCACTATAATTTATTCGTTATGCGTAATGCGTTATGCGTTATGCGTTATGCGTTATGCGTTATGCGTTATGCGTTATGCGTTATGCGTTATGCGTTATGCGTTATGCGTTATGCGTAATGCGTTATGCGTTATGCGTTATGCGTTATACGTTATGCGTTATGCGTTATGCGTGATCCGTTATGTGTTAGGCGATATACGTTTTGCGGTATTCGTTATGCGTTATGCGTTATGCGTTATCCGTTGTTCGTTATGCTTTATGCGTTGTGCGTTATACGTTTGCGTTATACGTTTTGCATTATAATTTATTCGTTATGCGTAATGCGTTATGCGTTATGCGTTATGCGTTATGCGTTATGCGTTATGCGTTATACGGTATGCGTTATGCGTTATGCGTTATGCGTTATGCGTTATGCGTTATGCGTTATGCGTTATGCGTTATGCGTTATGCGTTATACGGTATGCGTTATGCGTTATACGTTATGCGTTAGGCGTTATGCGTTATGGGTTATGTGTTATGCGTTATGCGTTATGCTTTATGCGTTATGCGTTATGCGTTATGCGTTATGCGTTATGCGTTATGCGTTATGCGTTATATGTTATGCGTTATGCGTTATGCGTTATGCGTTGTGCGTTATACGTTTGCGTTATGCGTTATGCGTTATGCGTTATACGGTATGCGTTATGCGTTATACGTTATGCGTTATGCGTTATGCGATATGCGTTATGCGTTATGCCTTATGCGTTATGCTTTATGCGTTATGCGTTATGAGTTACACGTTATGCGATATGCGTTATGCGTTATGCGTTATTGCGTTAGGGGTTATGCGTTATGCGTTATGCGTTATGCGTTATGCATTATGCGTTATGCTTTATACGTTATGCGTTATGCGTTATGCGTTATGCGTTATGCGTTATGCGTTATGCGTTATATGTTATGCGTTATGCGTTATGCGTTATGCGTTATGCGTTATGCGTTATGCGTTATGCGTTATGCGTTATGCGTTATGCGTTATGCGTTATACGGTATGCGTTATGCGTTATGCGTTATGCGTTATGCGTTATGCGTTATGCGTTATGCGTTATGCGTTATGCGTTATGCGTTATGCGTTATACGGTATGCGTTATGCGTTATACGTTATGCGTTAGGCGTTATGCGTTATGGGTTATGTGTTATGCGTTATGCGTTATGCTTTATGCGTTATGCGTTATGCGTTATGCGTTATGCGTTATGCGTTATGGGTTATGCTTCATGCGTTATGCGATATGCATTATGCTTTATGCGTTATGCGTTATGCGTTATGCGTTATGCGTTATGCGTTATGCGCTATGCGTTATGCGTTATGCGTTATACGGTATGCGTTATGCGTTATGCGTTATGCGTTATACGTTATGCGTTATGCGTTTTGCGTTATGCGTTATCCGTTGTTCGCTATGCGTTATGCGTTGTGCGTTATACGTTTGCGTTATGCGTTATGCGTTATGCATTATGCGTTCTGCGTTATACGTTTGCTGTGTGCGTTATGCGTTATGCGTTATGCGTTATGCGTTATGCGTTATGCGTTATGCGTTATGCGTTATGCTTTATGCGTTATGCATTATGCGTTATGCGTTATGCGATATGCGTCATGCGTTAAGCGTTATGCGTTATGCGTTATGCGTTATGCGTTATGCGTTATGCGTTATGCGTTATGCGTTATGCGTTATGCGTTATGCGTTATGCGTTATGCGTTATGCGTTTTGCGTTATGCGTTATGCGTTATGCGTTATGCGTTATGCGTTGTGCGTTATACGTTTGCGTTATACGTTTTGCATTATAATTTATTCGTTATGCGTAATGCGTTATGCTTTATACGTTATGCGTTATGCGTTATGCGTTATGCGTTATGCGTTATGCGTTATATGTTATGCGTTATGCGTTATGCGTTATGCGTTTTGCGTTATGCGTTATGCGTTATGCGTTATGCGTTATACGGTATGCGTTATGCGTTATACGTTATGCGTTATGCGTTTTGCGTTATGCTTTATCCGTTGTTCGTTATGCGTTATGCGTTATGCGTTATGCGTTATGCGTTATGCGTTATGCGTTATGCTTTATGCGTTATGCATTATGCGTTATGCGTTATGCGTTATGCGTTATGCGATATTCGTTATGAGTTATGATTTATAAGTTATGCGTTATGCGTTATGCGTTATGCGTTATGCGTTATGCGTTATGCGTTATGCGTTATGCTTTATGCGTTATGCGTTATGAGTTACACGTTATGCGTTATGCCTTATTGCGTTATGAGTGATCCGTTATGCGTTAGGCGTTATGGGTTTTCCGGTGTTCGTTATGCGTTGTGCATTATGCGTTAGGCGTTATGCGTTATGCGTTATGCGTTATGCTTTATGCGTTATGCGTTATGCGTTATGCTTTATGGGTTATGCGTTATGCGTTATGCGTTATGCTTTATGCGTTATGCATTATGAGTTATACGTTATGCGTTAAGCGTTATGCGTGATCCGTTATGCGTTAGGCGTTATGCGTTTTGCGGTATTCGTTAGGCGATGTGCATTATGCGTTATGCGTGATCCGTTATGCGTTAAGCGTTATGCGTTTTGCTGTATTCGTTATGCGTTGTGCATTTTGCGTTATGCGTTATGTGTTATGCGTTATGCGTTATGCGTTATGCGTTATGCGTTATGCGTTGTGCGTTATACGTTTGCGTTATACGTTTTGCATTATACTTTATGCGTTATGCGTTATGCGTTATACGTTATGCGTTATGCGTTATGCGTTATGCGTTATACGGTATGCGTTATGCGTTAAGCGTTATGCGTGATCCGTTATGCGTTAGGCGTTATGCGTTTTGCGGTATTCGTTAGGCGTTGTGCATTATGCGTTATGCGTGATCCGTTATGCGTTAAGCGTTATGCGTTTTGCTGTATTCGTTATGCGTTGTGCATTTTGCGTTATGCGTTATGTGTTATGCGTTATGCGTTATGCGTTATGCGTTATGCGTTATGCGTTGTGCGTTATACGTTTGCGTTATACGTTTTGCATTATACTTTATGCGTTATGCGTTATGCGTTATACGTTATGCGTTATGCGTTATGCGTTATGCGTTATACGGTATGCGTTATGCGTTATACGTTATGCGTTATGCGTTTTGCGTTATGCGTTATCCGTTGTTCGTTATGCGTTATGCGTTGTGCGTTATACGTTTGCGTTATGCGTTATGCGTTATGCGTTATACGGTATGCGTTATGCGTTATACGTTATGCGTTATGCGTTATGCGTTATGGGTTATGCTTCATGCGTTATGCGATATGCATTATGCTTTATGCGTTATGCGTTATGCGTTATGCGTTATGCGTTATGCGTTATGCGCTATGCGTTATGCGTTATGCGTTATACGGTATGCGTTATGCGTTATGCGTTATGCGTTATGCGTTATGCGTTATACGGTATGCGTTATGCGTTATACGTTATGCGTTATGCGTTTTGCGTTATGCGTTATCCGTTGTTCGCTATGCGTTATGCGTTGTGCGTTATACGTTTGCGTTATGCGTTATGCGTTATGCATTATGCGTTCTGCGTTATACGTTTGCTGTGTGCGTTATGCGTTATGCGTTATGCGTTATGCGTTATGCGTTATGCGTTATGCTTTATGCGTTATGCATTATGCGTTATGCGTTATGCGATATGCGTCATGCGTTAAGCGTTATGCGTTATGCGTTATGCGTTATGCGTTATGCGTTATGCGTTATGCGTTATGCGTTATGCGTTATGCGTTATGCGTTATGCGTTATGCGTTATGCGTTTTGCGTTATGCGTTATGCGTTATGCGTTATGCGTCATGCGTTATGCGTTATGCGTTATGCGTTATGCGTTATGCGTTATGCGTTATGCGTTGTGCGTTATACGTTTGCGTTATACGTTTTGCATTATAATTTATTCGTTATGCGTAATGCGTTATGCGTTATGCGTTATGCGTTATGCGTTATGCGTTATGCGTTATACGGTATGCGTTATGCGTTATGCGTTATGCGTTATGCGTTATGCGTAATGCGTTATGCGTTATGCGTTATGCGTTATACGTTATGCGTTATGCGTTATGCGTGATCCGTTATGTGTTAGGCGATATACGTTTTGCGGTATTCGTTATGCGTTATGCGTTATGCGTTATCCGTTGTTCGTTATGCTTTATGCGTTGTGCGTTATACGTTTGCGTTATACGTTTTGCATTATAATTTATTCGTTATGCGTAATGCGTTATGCGTTATGCGTTATGCGTTATGCGTTATGCGTTATGCGTTATACGGTATGCGTTATGCGTTATGCGTTATGCGTTATGCGTTATGCGTTATGCGTTATGCGTTATGCGTTATGCGTTATGCGTTATGCGTTATACGGTATGCGTTATGCGTTATACGTTATGCGTTAGGCGTTATGCGTTATGGGTTATGTGTTATGCGTTATGCGTTATGCTTTATGCGTTATGCGTTATGCGTTATGCGTTATGCGTTATGCGTTATGCGTTATGCGTTATATGTTATGCGTTATGCGTTATGCGTTATGCGTTGTGCGTTATACGTTTGCGTTATGCGTTATGCGTTATGCGTTATACGGTATGCGTTATGCGTTATGCGTTATACGTTATGCGTTATGCGTTATGCGTTATTGCGTTAGGGGTTATGCGTTATGCGTTATGCGTTATGCGTTATGCATTATGCGTTATGCTTTATACGTTATGCGTTATGCGTTATGCGTTATGCGTTATGCGTTATGCGTTATGCGTTATATGTTATGCGTTATGCGTTATGCGTTATGCGTTATGCGTTATGCGTTATGCGTTATGCGTTATGCGTTATGCGTTATACGGTATGCGTTATGCGTTTTACGTTATGCGTTATGCGTTTTGCGTTATGCGTTATCCGTTGTTCGTTATGCGTTATGCGTTGTGCGTTATACGTTTGCGTTATGCGTTATGCGTTATGCGTTATGCGTTATGCGTTATGCGTTATGCGTTATGCGTTATGCGTTATGCGTTATGCGTTATGCGTTATGCGTTATGCGTTATGCGTTATGCGTTATGCGTTATGCGTTATGCGTTATGCGTTATGCGTTATGCGTTATGCGATATTCGTTATGAGTTATGATTTATAAGTTATGCGTTATGCGTTATGCGTTATGCGTTATGCGTTATGCGTTATGCGTTATGCTTTATGCGTTATGCGTTATGAGTTACACGTTATGCGTTATGCCTTATTGCGTTATGAGTGATCCGTTATGCGTTAGGCGTTATGGGTTTTCCGGTGTTCGTTATGCGTTGTGCATTATACGTTAGGCGTTATGCGTTATGCGTTATGCGTTATGCTTTATGCGTTATGCATTATGAGTTATACGTTATGCGTTAAGCGTTATGCGTGATCCGTTATGCGTTAGGCGTTATGCGTTTTGCGGTATTCGTTAGGCGTTGTGCATTATGCGTTATGCGTGATCCGTTATGCGTTAAGCGTTATGCGTTTTGCTGTATTCGTTATGCGTTGTGCATTTTGCGTTATGCGTTATGTGTTATGCGTTATGCGTTATGCGTTATGCGTTATACGTTATGCGATATGCGTTATGCGTTATGCGTTATGTGTTATGCGGTATGCGTTATACGTTATACGTTATGCGTTATTCGTTATGCGTTATGCGTAATGCGTTATGCGTTGGGCGTTATACGTTATGCGTATTGCGTTATGCGATATGCGTTGTGCGTTATGCGTTATGCGTTATGCGTTATGCGTTATGCGTTATGCGTTATGCGTTATGCGTTATGCGTTATGCGTTATGCGTTATGCGTTATGCATTTTGCGTTATGCGCCATTCGTTATGCGTTATGCGTTATGCGTTATGCATTATGCGTTGTGCGTTATACGTTTGCGTTGTGCGTTATGCGTTATGCGTTATGCGTTATGCGTTATGCGTTATGCGTTATGCGTTATGCGTTATGCGTTATGCGTTATGCGTTATATGTTATGCGTTATGCGTTATGCGTTATGCGTTATGCGTTATGCGTTATGCGTTATACGGTATGCGTTATACGTTTGCGTTATGCGTTATGCGTTATGCGTTATGCGTTATGCGTTATGCGTTATGCGTTATGCGTTATACGGTATGCGTTATGCGTTATGCGTTATGCGTTATGCGTTATGCGTAATGCGTTATGCGTTATGCGTTATGCGTTATGCGTTATACGTTATGCGTTATGCGTTATGCGTGATCCGTTATGTGTTAGGCGATATACGTTTTGCGGTATTCGTTATGCGTTATGCGTTATGCGTTATCCGTTGTTCGTTATGCTTTATGCGTTGTGCGTTATACGTTTGCGTTATACGTTTTGCATTATAATTTATTCGTTATGCGTAATGCGTTATGCTTTATACGTTATGCGTTATGCGTTATGCGTTATGCGTTATGCGTTATGCGTTATATGTTATGCGTTATGCGTTATGCGTTATGCGTTTTGCGTTATGCGTTATGCGTTATGCGTTATGCGTTATACGGTATGCGTTATGCGTTATACGTTATGCGTTATACGTTTTGCGTTATGCTTTATCCGTTGTTCGTTATGCGTTATGCGTTATGCGTTATGCGTTATGCGTTATGCGTTATGCGTTATGCGTTATGCTTTATGCGTTATGCATTATGCGTTATGCGTTATGCGTTATGCGTTATGCGATATTCGTTATGAGTTATGATTTATAAGTTATGCGTTATGCGTTATGCGTTATGCGTTATGCGTTATGCGTTATGCGTTATGCGTTATGCTTTATGCGTTATGCGTTATGAGTTACACGTTATGCGTTATGCCTTATTGCGTTATGAGTGATCCGTTATGCGTTAGGCGTTATGGGTTTTCCGGTGTTCGTTATGCGTTGTGCATTATGCGTTAGGCGTTATGCGTTATGCGTTATGCGTTATGCTTTATGCGTTATGCGTTATGCGTTATGCTTTATGGGTTATGCGTTATGCGTTATGCGTTATGCTTTATGCGTTATGCATTATGAGTTATACGTTATGCGTTAAGCGTTATGCGTGATCCGTTATGCGTTAGGCGTTATGCGTTTTGCGGTATTCGTTAGGCGTTGTGCATTATGCGTTATGCGTGATCCGTTATGCGTTAAGCGTTATGCGTTTTGCTGTATTCGTTATGCGTTGTGCATTTTGCGTTATGCGTTATGTGTTATGCGTTATGCGTTATGCGTTATGCGTTATGCGTTATGCGTTATGCGTTGTGCGTTATACGTTTGCGTTATACGTTTTGCATTATACTTTATGCGTTATGCGTTATGCGTTATACGTTATGCGTTATGCGTTATGCGTTATGCGTTATACGGTATGCGTTATGCGTTATACGTTATGCGTTATGCGTTTTGCGTTATGCGTTATCCGTTGTTCGTTATGCGTTATGCGTTGTGCGTTATACGTTTGCGTTATGCGTTATGCGTTATGCGTTATACGGTATGCGTTATGCGTTATACGTTATGCGTTATGCGTTATGCGTTATGGGTTATGCTTCATGCGTTATGCGATATGCATTATGCTTTATGCGTTATGCGTTATGCGTTATGCGTTATGCGTTATGCGTTATGCGCTATGCGTTATGCGTTATGCGTTATACGGTATGCGTTATGCGTTATGCGTTATGCGTTATGCGTTATACGGTATGCGTTATGCGTTATACGTTATGCGTTATGCGTTTTGCGTTATGCGTTATCCGTTGTTCGCTATGCGTTATGCGTTGTGCGTTATACGTTTGCGTTATGCGTTATGCGTTATGCATAATGCGTTCTGCGTTATACGTTTGCTGTGTGCGTTATGCGTTATGCGTTATGCGTTATGCGTTATGCGTTATGCGTTATGCTTTATGCGTTATGCATTATGCGTTATGCGTTATGCGATATGCGTCATGCGTTAAGCGTTATGCGTTATGCGTTATGCGTTATGCGTTATGCGTTATGCGTTATGCGTTATGCGTTATGCGTTATGCGTTATGCGTTATGCGTTATGCGTTATGCGTTTTGCGTTATGCGTTATGCGTTATGCGTTATGCGTCATGCGTTATGCGTTATGCGTTATGCGTTATGCGTTATGCGTTATGCGTTATGCGTTGTGCGTTATACGTTTGCGTTATACGTTTTGCATTATAATTTATTCGTTATGCGTAATGTGTTATGCGTTATGCGTTATGCGTTATGCGTTATGCGATATACGGTATGCGTTATGCGTTATGCGTTATGCGTTATGCGTTATGCGTAATGCGTTATGCGTTATGCGTTATGCGTTATACGTTATGCGTTATGCGTTATGCGTGATCCGTTATGTGTTAGGCGATATACGTTTTGCGGTATTCGTTATGCGTTATGCGTTATGCGTTATCCGTTGTTCGTTATGCTTTATGCGTTGTGCGTTATACGTTTGCGTTATACGTTTTGCATTATAATTTATTCGTTATGCGTAATGCGTTATGCGTTATGCGTTATGCGTTATGCGTTATGCGTTATGCGTTATACGGTATGCGTTATGCGTTATGCGTTATGCGTTATGCGTTATGCGTTATGCGTTATGCGTTATGCGTTATGCGTTATGCGTTATGCGTTATACGGTATGCGTTATGCGTTATACGTTATGCGTTAGGCGTTATGCGTTATGGGTTATGTGTTATGCGTTATGCGTTATGCTTTATGCGTTATGCGTTATGCGTTATGCGTTATGCGTTATGCGTTATGCGTTATGCGTTATATGTTATGCGTTATGCGTTATGCGTTATGCGTTGTGCGTTATACGTTTGCGTTATGCGTTATGCGTTATGCGTTATACGGTATGCGTTATGCGTTATACGTTATGCGTTATGCGTTATGCGATATGCGTTATGCGTTATGCCTTATGCGTTATGCTTTATGCGTTATGCGTTATGAGTTACACGTTATGCGATATGCGTTATGCGTTATGCGTTATTGCGTTAGGGGTTATGCGTTATGCGTTATGCGTTATGCGTTATGCATTATGCGTCATGCTTTATACGTTATGCGTTATGCGTTATGCGTTATGCGTTATGCGTTATGCGTTATGCGTTATATGTTATGCGTTATGCGTTATGCGTTATGCGTTATGCGTTATGCGTTATGCGTTATGCGTTATGCGTTATGCGTTATGCGTTATACGGTATGCGTTATGCGTTTTACGTTATGCGTTATGCGTTTTGCGTTATGCGTTATCCGTTGTTCGTTATGCGTTATGCGTTGTGCGTTATACGTTTGCGTTATGCGTTATGCGTTATGCGTTATGCGTTATGCGTTATGCGTTATGCGTTATGCGTTATGCGTTATGCGTTATGCGTTATGCGTTATGCGTTATGCGTTATGCGTTATGCGTTATGCGTTATGCGTTATGCGTTATGCGTTATGCGTTATGCGTTATGCGTTATGCGTTATGCGATATTCGTTATGAGTTATGATTTATAAGTTATGCGTTATGCGTTATGCGTTATGCGTTATGCGTTATGCGTTATGCGTTATGCGTTATGCTTTATGCGTTATGCGTTATGAGTTACACGTTATGCGTTATGCCTTATTGCGTTATGAGTGATCCGTTATGCGTTAGGCGTTATGGGTTTTCCGGTGTTCGTTATGCGTTGTGCATTATACGTTAGGCGTTATGCGTTATGCGTTATGCGTTATGCTTTATGCGTTATGCATTATGAGTTATACGTTATGCGTTAAGCGTTATGCGTGATCCGTTATGCGTTAGGCGTTATGCGTTTTGCGGTATTCGTTAGGCGATGTGCATTATGCGTTATGCGTGATCCGTTATGCGTTAAGCGTTATGCGTTTTGCTGTATTCGTTATGCGTTGTGCATTTTGCGTTATGCGTTATGTGTTATGCGTTATGCGTTATGCGTTATGCGTTATACGTTATGCGATATGCGTTATGCGTTATGCGTTATGTGTTATGCGGTATGCGTTATACGTTATACGTTATGCGTTATTCGTTATGCGTTATGCGTAATGCGTTATGCGTTGGGCGTTATACGTTATGCGTATTGCGTTATGCGATATGCGTTGTGCGTTATGCGTTATGCGTTATGCGTTATGCGTTATGCGTTATGCGTTATGCGTTATGCGTTATGCGTTATGCGTTATGCGTTATGCGTTATGCATTTTGCGTTATGCGCCATTCGTTATGCGTTATGCGTTATGCGTTATGCATTATGCGTTGTGCGTTATACGTTTGCGTTGTGCGTTATGCGTTATGCGTTATGCGTTATGCGTTATGCGTTATACGTTATGAGTTATGCGTTATGCGTTATGCGTTATGCGTTATATGTTATGCGTTATGCGTTATGCGTTATGCGTTATGCGTTATGCGTTATGCGTTATGCGTTATGCGTTATACGGTATGCGTTATAGCGTTATGCGTTATGCGTTATGCGTTATGCGTTATGCGTTATGCGTTATGCGTTATGCGTTATGCGTTATACGGTATGCGTTATGCGTTATGCGTTATGCGTTATGCGTTATGCGTAATGCGTTATGCGTTATGCGTTATGCGTTATACGTTATGCGTTATGCGTTATGCGTGATCCGTTATGTGTTAGGCGATATACGTTTTGCGGTATTCGTTATGCGTTATGCGTTATGCGTTATCCGTTGTTCGTTATGCTTTATGCGTTGTGCGTTATACGTTTGCGTTATACGTTTTGCATTATAATTTATTCGTTATGCGTAATGCGTTATGCGTTATGCGTTATGCGTTATGCGTTATGCGTTATGCGTTATACGGTATGCGTTATGCGTTATGCGTTATGCGTTATGCGTTATGCGTTATGCGTTATGCGTTATGCGTTATGCGTTATGCGTTATACGGTATGCGTTATGCGTTATACGTTATGCGTTAGGCGTTATGCGTTATGGGTTATGTGTTATGCGTTATGCGTTATGCTTTATGCGTTATGCGTTATGCGTTATGCGTTATGCGTTATGCGTTATGCGTTATGCGTTATATGTTATGCGTTATGCGTTATGCGTTATGCGTTGTGCGTTATACGTTTGCGTTATGCGTTATGCGTTATGCGTTATACGGTATGCGTTATGCGTTATACGTTATGCGTTATGCGTTATGCGATATGCGTTATGCGTTATGCCTTATGCGTTATGCTTTATGCGTTATGCGTTATGAGTTACACGTTATGCGATATGCGTTATGCGTTATGCGTTATTGCGTTAGGGGTTATGCGTTATGCGTTATGCGTTATGCGTTATGCATTATGCG
Organism: Lasioglossum morio; assembly: GCA_916610235.2. Classification (NCBI taxonomy): domain Eukaryota; kingdom Metazoa; phylum Arthropoda; class Insecta; order Hymenoptera; family Halictidae; genus Lasioglossum; species Lasioglossum morio. The sequence goes on from CAKAJA020000550.1 coordinate 117,564, forward strand.
TTATGCTTTATACGTTATGCGTTATGCGTTATGCGTTATGCGTTATGCGTTATGCGTTATGCGTTATATGTTATGCGTTATGCGTTATGCGTTATGCGTTATGCGTTATGCGTTATGCGTTATGCGTTATGCGTTATGCGTTATACGGTATGCGTTATGCGTTTTACGTTATGCGTTATGCGTTTTGCGTTATGCGTTATCCGTTGTTCGTTATACGTTATGCGTTGTGCGTTATACGTTTGCGTTATGCGTTATGCGTTATGCGTTATGCGTTATGCGTTATGCGTTATGCGTTATGCGTTATGCGTTATGCGTTATGCGTTATGCGTTATGCGTTATGCGTTATGCGTTATGCGTTATGCGTTATGCGTTATGCGTTATGCGTTATGCGTTATGCGTTATGCGATATTCGTTATGAGTTATGATTTATAAGTTATGCGTTATGCGTTATGCGTTATGCGTTATGCGTTATGCGTTATGCGTTATGCGTTATGCGTTATGCGTTATGCGTTATGAGTTACACGTTATGCGTTATGCCTTATTGCGTTATGAGTGATCCGTTATGCGTTAGGCGTTATGGGTTTTCCGGTGTTCGTTATGCGTTGTGCATTATACGTTAGGCGTTATGCGTTATGCGTTATGCGTTATGCTTTATGCGTTATGCATTATGAGTTATACGTTATGCGTTAAGCGTTATGCGTGATCCGTTATGCGTTAGGCGTTATGCGTTTTGCGGTATTCGTTAGGCGTTGTGCATTATGCGTTATGCGTGATCCGTTATGCGTTAAGCGTTATGCGTTTTGCTGTATTCGTTATGCGTTGTGCATTTTGCGTTATGCGTTATGTGTTATGCGTTATGCGTTATGCGTTATGCGTTATACGTTATGCGATATGCGTTATGCGTTATGCGTTATGTGTTATGCGGTATGCGTTATACGTTATACGTTATGCGTTATTCGTTATGCGTTATGCGTAATGCGTTATGCGTTGGGCGTTATACGTTATGCGTATTGCGTTATGCGATATGCGTTGTGCGTTATGCGTTATGCGTTATGCGTTATGCGTTATGCGTTATGCGTTATGCGTTATGCGTTATGCGTTATGCGTTATGCATTTTGCGTTATGCGCCATTCGTTATGCGTTATGCGTTATGCGTTATGCATTATGCGTTGTGCGTTATACGTTTGCGTTGTGCGTTATGCGTTATGCGTTATGCGTTATGCGTTATGCGTTATACGTTATGAGTTATGCGTTATGCGTTATGCGATATGCATCATGCATGAAGCCTTATGCGGTAACGTTATAGGTTATGTGTTTTGCGTTATACGTTATGCGATATGCGTTGCGCGTTATGCGTTATGCGTTATGCGTTATGCGTTATGCGTTATGCGTTATGCGTTATGCGTTATGCGTTATGCGTTATACGGTATGCGTTATGCGTTATACGTTATGCGTTTTGCGTTTTGCGTTATGCGTTATCCGTTGTTCGCTATGCGTTATGCGTTATGCGTTATGCGTTATACGTTATGAGTTATGCGTTATGCGTTATGCGATATGCATCATGCATGAAGCCTTATGCGGTAACGTTATAGGTTATGTGTTTTGCGTTATACGTTATGCGATATGCGTTGCGCGTTATGCGTTATGCGTTATACGGTATGCGTTATGCGTTATACGTTATGCGTTATGCGTTTTGCGTTATGCGTTATCCGTTGTTCGCTATGCGTTATGCGTTGTGCGTTATACGTTTGCGTTATGCGTTATGCGTTATGCATTATGCGTTCTGCGTTATACGTTTGCTGTGTGCGTTATGCGTTATGCGTTATGCGTTATGCGTTATGCGTTATGCTTTATGCGTTATGCATTATGCGTTATGCGTTATGCGATATGCGTCATGCGTTAAGCGTTATGCGTTATGCGTTATGCGTTATGCGTTATGCGTTATGCGTTATGCGTTATGCGTTATGCGTTATGCGTTATGCGTTATGCGTTATGCGTTATGCGTTTTGCGTTATGCGTTATGCGTTATGCGTTATGCGTCATGCGTTATGCGTTATGCGTTATGCGTTATGCGTTTTGCGTTATGCGTTATGCGTTGTGCGTTATACGTTTGCGTTATACGTTTTGCATTATAATTTATTCGTTATGCGTAATGCGTTATGCGTTATGCGTTATGCGTTATGCGTTATGCGTTATACGGTATGCGTTATGCGTTATGCGTTATGCGTTATGCGTTATGCGTAATGCGTTATGCGTTATGCGTTATGCGTTATACGTTATGCGTTATGCGTTATGCGTGATCCGTTATGTGTTAGGCGATATACGTTTTGCGGTATTCGTTATGCGTTATGCGTTATGCGTTATCCGTTGTTCGTTATGCTTTATGCGTTGTGCGTTATACGTTTGCGTTATACGTTTTGCATTATAATTTATTCGTTATGCGTAATGCGTTATGCGTTATGCGTTATGCGTTATGCGTTATGCGTTATGCGTTATACGGTATGCGTTATGCGTTATGCGTTATGCGTTATGCGTTATGCGTTATGCGTTATGCGTTATGCGTTATGCGTTATGCGTTATACGGTATGCGTTATGCGTTATACGTTATGCGTTAGGCGTTATGCGTTATGGGTTATGTGTTATGCGTTATGCGTTATGCTTTATGCGTTATGCGTTATGCGTTATGCGTTATGCGTTATGCGTTATGCGTTATGCGTTATATGTTATGCGTTATGCGTTATGCGTTATGCGTTGTGCGTTATACGTTTGCGTTATGCGTTATGCGTTATGCGTTATACGGTATGCGTTATGCGTTATACGTTATGCGTTATGCGTTATGCGATATGCGTTATGCGTTATGCCTTATGCGTTATGCTTTATGCGTTATGCGTTATGAGTTACACGTTATGCGATATGCGTTATGCGTTATGCGTTATTGCGTTAGGGGTTATGCGTTATGCGTTATGCGTTATGCGTTATGCATTATGCGTTATGCTTTATACGTTATGCGTTATGCGTTATGCGTTATGCGTTATGCGTTATGCGTTATATGTTATGCGTTATGCGTTATGCGTTATGCGTTATGCGTTATGCGTTATGCGTTATGCGTTATGCGTTATGCGTTATGCGTTATGCGTTATACGGTATGCGTTATGCGTTTTACGTTATGCGTTATGCGTTTTGCGTTATGCGTTATCCGTTGTTCGTTATGCGTTATGCGTTGTGCGTTATACGTTTGCGTTATGCGTTATGCGTTATGCGTTATGCGTTATGCGTTATGCGTTATGCGTTATGCGTTATGCGTTATGCGTTATGCGTTATGCGTTATGCGTTATGCGTTATGCGTTATGCGTTATGCGTTATGCGTTATGCGTTATGCGATATTCGTTATGAGTTATGATTTATAAGTTATGCGTTATGCGTTATGCGTTATGCGTTATGCGTTATGCGTTATGCGTTATGCTTTATGCGTTATGCGTTATGAGTTACACGTTATGCGTTATGCCTTATTGCGTTATGAGTGATCCGTTATGCGTTAGGCGTTATGGGTTTTCCGGTGTTCGTTATGCGTTGTGCATTATACGTTAGGCGTTATGCGTTATGCGTTATGCGTTATGCTTTATGCGTTATGCATTATGAGTTATACGTTATGCGTTAACCGTTATGCGTGATCCGTTATGCGTTAGGCGTTATGCGTTTTGCGGTATTCGTTAGGCGTTGTGCATTATGCGTTATGCGTGATCCGTTATGCGTTATGCGTTATGCGTTATGCGATATGCGTTGTGCGTTATGCGTTATGCGTTATGCGTTATGCGTTATGCGTTATGCGTTATGCGTTATGCGTTATGCGTTATGCGTTATGCGTTATGCATGCATTTTGCGTTATGCGCCATTCGTTATGCGTTATGCGTTATGCGTTATGCATTATGCGTTGTGCGTTATACGTTTGCGTTGTGCGTTATGCGTTATGCGTTATGCGTTATGCGTTATGCGTTATACGTTATGAGTTATGCGTTATGCGTTATGCGTTATATGTTATGCGTTATGCGTTATGCGTTATGCGTTATGCGTTATGCGTTATGCGTTATACGGTATGCGTTATACGTTTGCGTTATGCGTTATGCGTTATGCGTTATGCGTTATGCGTTATGCGTTATGCGTTATGCGTTATACGGTATGCGTTATGCGTTATGCGTTATGCGTTATGCGTTATGCGTAATGCGTTATGCGTTATGCGTTATGCGATATGCGTTATGCGTTATGCGTTATGTGTTATGCGGTATGCGTTATACGTTATACGTTATGCGTTATTCGTTATGCGTTATGCGTAATGCGTTATGCGTTGGGCGTTATACGTTATGCGTATTGCGTTATGCGATATGCGTTGTGCGTTATGCGTTATGCGTTATGCGTTATGCGTTATGCGTTATGCGTTATGCATTTTGCGTTATGCGCCATTCGTTATGCGTTATGCGTTATGCGTTATGCATTATGCGTTGTGCGTTATGCATTTTGCGTTATGCGCCATTCGTTATGCGTTATGCGTTATGCGTTATGCATTATGCGTTGTGCGTTATACGTTTGCGTTGTGCGTTATGCGTTATGCGTTATGCGTTATGCGTTATACGTTATGAGTTATGCGTTATGCGTTATGCGTTATGCGTTATATGTTATGCGTTATGCGTTATGCGTTATGCGTTATGCGTTATGCGTTATACGGTATGCGTTATACGTTTGCGTTATGCGTTATGCGTTATGCGTTATGCGTTATGCGTTATGCGTTATGCGTTATGCGTTATACGGTATGCGTTATGCGTTATGCGTTATGCGTTATGCGTTATGCGTAATGCGTTATGCGTTATGCGTTATGCGATATGCGTTATGCGTTATGCGTTATGCGTTATGCGTTATGCGTTATGCGTTATGCGTTATACGTTATGCGATATGCGTTATGCGTTATGCGTTATGTGTTATGCGGTATGCGTTATACGTTATACGTTATGCGTTATTCGTTATGCGTTATGCGTAATGCGTTATGCGTTGGGCGTTATACGTTATGCGTATTGCGTTATGCGATATGCGTTGTGCGTTATGCGTTATGCGTTATGCGTTATGCGTTATGCGTTATGCGTTATGCGTTATGCGTTATGCGTTATGCGTTATGCGTTATGCATTTTGCGTTATGCGCCATTCGTTATGCGTTATGCGTTATGCGTTATGCATTATGCGTTGTGCGTTATACGTTTGCGTTGTGCGTTATGCGTTATGCGTTATGCGTTATGCGTTATGCGTTATACGTTATGAGTTATGCGTTATGCGTTATGCGTTATGCGTTATATGTTATGCGTTATGCGTTATGCGTTATGCGTTATGCGTTATGCGTTATGCGTTATACGGTATGCGTTATACGTTTGCGTTATGCGTTATGCGTTATGCGTTATACGTTATGCGTTATGCGTTATGCGTTATGCGTTATGCGTTATACGGTATGCGTTATGCGTTATGCGTTATGCGTTATGCGTTATGCGTAATGCGTTATGCGTTATGCGTTATGCGTTATACGTTATGCGTTATGCGTTATGCGTGATCCGTTATGTGTTAGGCGATATACGTTTTGCGGTATTCGTTATGCGTTATGCGTTATGCGTTATCCGTTGTTCGTTATGCTTTATGCGTTGTGCGTTATACGTTTGCGTTATACGTTTTGCATTATAATTTATTCGTTATGCGTAATGCGTTATGCGTTATGCGTTATGCGTTATGCGTTATGCGTTATGCGTTATACGGTATGCGTTATGCGTTATGCGTTATGCGTTATGCGTTATGCGTTATGCGTTATGCGTTATGCGTTATGCGTTATGCGTTATCCGGTATGCGTTATGCGTTATACGTTATGCGTTAGGCGTTATGCGTTATGGGTTATGTGTTATGCGTTATGCGTTATGCTTTATGCGTTATGCGTTATGCGTTATGCGTTATGCGTTATGCGTTATGCGTTATGCGTTATATGTTATGCGTTATGCGTTATGCGTTATGCGTTGTGCGTTATACGTTTGCGTTATGCGTTATGCGTTATGCGTTATACGGTATGCGTTATGCGTTATACGTTATGCGTTATGCGTTATGCGATATGCGTTATGCGTTATGCCTTATGCGTTATGCTTTATGCGTTATGCGTTATGAGTTACACGTTATGCGATATGCGTTATGCGTTATGCGTTATTGCGTTAGGGGTTATGCGTTATGCGTTATGCGTTATGCGTTATGCATTATGCGTTATGCTTTATACGTTATGCGTTATGCGTTATGCGTTATGCGTTATGCGTTATGCGTTATGCGTTATATGTTATGCGTTATGCGTTATGCGTTATGCGTTATGCGTTATGCGTTATGCGTTATGCGTTATGCGTTATGCGTTATACGGTATGCGTTATGCGTTTTACGTTATGCGTTATGCGTTTTGCGTTATGCGTTATCCGTTGTTCGTTATGCGTTATGCGTTGTGCGTTATACGTTTGCGTTATGCGTTATGCGTTATGCGTTATGCGTTATGCGTTATGCGTTATGCGTTATGCGTTATGCGTTATGCGTTATGCGTTATGCGTTATGCGTTATGCGTTATGCGTTATGCGTTATGCGTTATGCGTTATGCGTTATGCGTTATGCGTTATGCGTTATGCGTTATGCGTTATGCGTTATGCGTTATGCGTTATGCGTTATGCGTTATGCGATATTCGTTATGAGTTATGATTTATAAGTTATGCGTTATGCGTTATGCGTTATGCGTTATGCGTTATGCGTTATGCGTTATGCGTTATGCTTTATGCGTTATGCGTTATGAGTTACACGTTATGCGTTATGCCTTATTGCGTTATGAGTGATCCGTTATGCGTTAGGCGTTATGGGTTTTCCGGTGTTCGTTATGCGTTGTGCATTATACGTTAGGCGTTATGCGTTATGCGTTATGCGTTATGCTTTATGCGTTATGCATTATGAGTTATACGTTATGCGTTAAGCGTTATGCGTGAGCCGTTATGCGTTAGGCGTTATGCGTTTTGCGGTATTCGTTAGGCGTTGTGCATTATGCGTTATGCGTGATCCGTTATGCGTTAAGCGTTATGCGTTTTGCTGTATTCGTTATGCGTTGTGCATTTTGCGTTATGCGTTATGTGTTATGCGTTATGCGTTATGCGTTATGCGTTATACGTTATGCGATATGCGTTATGCGTTATGCGTTATGTGTTATGCGGTATGCGTTATACGTTATACGTTATGCGTTATTCGTTATGCGTTATGCGTAATGCGTTATGCGTTGGGCGTTATACGTTATGCGTATTGCGTTATGCGATATGCGTTGTGCGTTATGCGTTATGCGTTATGCGTTATGCGTTATGCGTTATGCGTTATGCGTTATGCGTTATGCGTTATGCGTTATGCGTTATGCGTTATGCGTTATGCGTTATGCATTTTGCGTTATGCGCCATTCGTTATGCGTTATGCGTTATGCGTTATGCATTATGCGTTGTGCGTTATACGTTTGCGTTGTGCGTTATGCGTTATGCGTTATGCGTTATGCGTTATGCGTTATACGTTATGAGTTATGCGTTATGCGTTATGCGATATGCATCATGCATGAAGCCTTATGC
>CAKAJA020000551.1:0-222500 GCA_916610235.2 Lasioglossum morio
ACAAGTTGAATAAGCTAAACACAAATGTGACAAGTTCTTGAGAAATTAAAAAGAAAGTCCCTCTTGTGAAAATTCGATTATCGACAAATTGCGTAAGATAAATAATTGGTTGAAAAAGATAAAAAAAATAACTGACGATTTGATACTTCAAAACTAATACCATAGGTAGAGTAGAACAAAAGAAGGAGATTTTATATGTTAAGATTTTCAGTACAATATCATTATAAGTATTAAAATGTCAAATTGTCGAAATTTCAATTTGGTCCTAGAGTACATAAACTAATACAGAGGCAAGTTGAATCAGCTTAACCCAAATCTGACAAGTTCTTGAGAAATTAAAAAGAAAGTCCCTCTTGTGAAAATTCGATTTTCGACAAATTGCGTAAGATAAATAATTGGTTGAAAGACATTAATAAATAATTGAGGATTTAATAGTTCAAAACTAATACAATAGGTAGAGTAGAACAAAAGAAAGAGATTTTATATGTTAAGATTTTCAGTCCAATATCATTATATGTATTAAAATGTCAAATTCTCTAAATCACAATTTGGTCCTAGAGTGAATAAACTAATACAAAGACAAGTTGAATCAGCTAAATGCAAATGTAATATGTTCTTGAAAAACTAAAAAGAAAGTCCCTCTTGGGAAAATTCGATTTTCGACAAATTGCATAAGATAAAAATTTAAAAAAAAAAATTGAGGATTTAATACTTCAACTAATACAATAGGTAACGTAGAACAAGAGAAATAGATTTTATATGTAAAGATTTTTCAATACAATATCATTATAAGTATTAAAATGTCAAATTCTCGAAATCACAATTTGGTTCTAGAGTGAATAAACTAATAAAAAGGCAGGTTGAATCAGCTAAACACAAATCTGACAAGTGCTTGAGAAACTAAAAAGAAAGTACCTCTTGGGAAAATTCGAATTTCGACAAATTGCATAAGATAAATAATTGGTTGAAAGAGATAAATAAATAATTGAGGATTTAATAATTCAAAACTAATACAATAGGTAAAGCAGAACAAGAGAAAGAGATTTTATTTGTAAATACTTTTCAATACAATATCATTATAAGTATTAAAATGTCAAATTCTCGAAATCACAATTTGGTCCTAGAGTGAATAAACTAATACAAAGACAGGTTGAATCAGGTAAACACAAATCTGACAAGTTCTTGAAAAACAAAAAAGGAAGTCCCTCTTGGGAAAATTCGATGTTCGTGAAATTGCATAGGATAAATAATTGGTTGAAAAAGATAAATAAATACTTGACGATTTGATAATTGAAAACTAATACAATAGGTAGAGTAGAACAAAAGAAGGAGATTTTATATGATAAGATTTTCAGTACAATATCATTATAAGTATTAAAATGTCAAAATCTCGAAATCACAATTTGGTCCAAGAGTTAATTAACTAATACAAAGACAAGTTGAATCAGCTAAACACAAATGTGACAAGTTCTTGAGAAACTAAAATAAAGTCCCTCTTGGGAAAATTCGATTTTCGACAAATTGCATAAGATAAATAGTTAGTTAAAAAGAAAAAATAAATAAATAATTCAGAATTTAATAATTCACAACTACTGCAATAGGTAAAGTTGAACAAGAGAAAGAGATTTTATATGTAAAGGTTTTTCAATACAATATCGTTATAAGTATTAAAATGTCAAATTCTCGAAATCACAATTTGGTCCTAGAGTGAATAAACTAATACAAAGACAGGTTGAATCAGCAAAACACAAATCTGACAAGTTCTTGAGAAATTAAAAAGAAAGTCCCTCTTGTGAAAATTCGATTATCGACAAATTGCGTAAGATAAATAATTGGTTGAAAAAGATAAAAAAAATAACTGACGATTTGATACTTCAAAACTAATACCATAGGTAGAGTAGAACAAAAGAAGGAGATTTTATATGTTAAGATTTTCAGTACAATATCATTATAAGTATTAAAATGTCAAATTGTCGAAATTTCAATTTGGTCCTAGAGTACATAAACTAATACAGAGGCAAGTTGAATCAGCTTAACCAAAATCTGACAAGTTCTTGAGAAATTAAAAAGAAAGTCCCTCTTGTGAAAATTCGATTTTCGACAAATTGCGTAAGATAAATAATTGGTTGAAAGACATTAATAAATAATTGAGGATTTAATAGTTCAAAACTAATACAATAGGTAGAGTAGAACAAAAGAAAGAGATTTTATATGTTAAGATTTTCAGTCCAATATCATTATATGTATTAAAATGTCAAATTCTCTAAATCACAATTTGGTCCTAGAGTGAATAAACTAATACAAAGACAAGTTGAATCAGCTAAATGCAAATGTAATATGTTCTTGAAAAACTAAAAAGAAAGTCCCTCTTGGGAAAATTCGATTTTCGACAAATTGCATAAGATAAAAATTTAAAAAAAAAAATTGAGGATTTAATACTTCAACTAATACAATAGGTAACGTAGAACAAGAGAAATAGATTTTATATGTAAAGATTTTTCAATACAATATCATTATAAGTATTAAAATGTCAAATTCTCGAAATCACAATTTGGTTCTAGAGTGAATAAACTAATAAAAAGGCAGGTTGAATCAGCTAAACACAAATCTGACAAGTGCTTGAGAAACTAAAAAGAAAGTACCTCTTGGGAAAATTCGAATTTCGACAAATTGCATAAGATAAATAATTGGTTGAAAGAGATAAATAAATAATTGAGGATTTAATAATTCAAAACTAATACAATAGGTAAAGCAGAACAAGAGAAAGAGATTTTATTTGTAAATACTTTTCAATACAATATCATTATAAGTATTAAAATGTCAAATTCTCGAAATCACAATTTGGTCCTAGAGTGAATAAACTAATACAAAGACAGGTTGAATCAGGTAAACACAAATCTGACAAGTTCTTGAAAAACAAAAAAGAAAGTCCCTCTTGGGAAAATTCGATGTTCGTGAAATTGCATAAGATAAATAATTGGTTGAAAAAGATAAATAAATAATTGACGATTTGATAATTGAAAACTAATACAATAGGTAGAGTAGAACAAAAGAAGGAGATTTTATGTGATAAGATTTTCAGTACAATATCATTATAAGTATTAAAATGTCAAATTCTCGAAATCACAATTTGGTCCTAGAATGAATAAACTAATACAAAGACAGGTTGAATCAGCTAAACACAAATCTGACAAGTTATTGAGAAATTAAAAAGAAAGTTCCTCTTGCGAAAATTCGATTTTCGACAAATTGCGTAAGATAAATAATTGATTGAAAAAGGTAAATAAATAATTGACGATTTGATAATTCAAAACTAATACAATAGGTAGAGTAGAACAAAAGATGGAGATTTTATATGTTAAGATTTTCAGTACAATATCATTATAAGTATTAAGATGTCCAATTGTCGAAATTTCAATTTGGTCCTAGAGTACATAAACTAATACAAAGACAAGTTGAATCAGCTAAACCCAAATCTGAGAAGTTCTTGAAAATCTGAAAAGAATGTCCCTCTTGGGAAAATTCGATGTTCGACAAATTGCATAAGATAAATAATTGGTTGAAAGACTTTAATTAATAATTGAGGATTTAATTATTCAAAACTAATACAATAGGTAGAGTAGAACAAAAGAAGGAGATTTTATATGATAAGATTTTCAGTACAATATCATTATAAGTATTAAAATGTCAAATTCTCGAAATCACAATTTGGTCCTAGAGTGAATTAACTAATACAAAGACAAGTTGAATCAGCTAAACCCAAATCTGACAAGTTCTTGAGAAACTAAAAAGAAAGTCCCTCTTGGGAAAATTCGATTATCGACAAATTGCATAAGATAAATAGTTAGTTAAAAAGAAAAAATAAATAAATAATTCAGAATTTAATAATTCACAACTACTGCAATAGGTAAAGTTGAACAAGAGAAAGAGATTTTATATGTAAAGATTTTTCAATACAATATCGTTATAAGTATTAAAATGTCAAATTCTCGAAATCACAATTTGGTCCTAGAGTGAATAAACTAATACAAAGACAGGTTGAATCAGCAAAACACAAATCTGACAAGTTCTTGAGAAATTAAAAAGAAAGTCCCTCTTGTGAAAATTCGATTATCGACAAATTGCGTAAGATAAATAATTGGTTGAAAAAGATAAAAAAAATAATTGACGATTTGATAATTCAAAACTAATACCATAGGTAGAGTAGAACAAAAGAAGGAGATTTTATATGTTAAGATTTTCAGTACAATATCATTATAAGTATTAAAATGTCAAATTGTCGAAATTTCAATTTGGTCCTAGAGTACATAAACTAATACAGAGGCAAGTTGAATCAGCTTAACCCAAATCTGACAAGTTCTTGAGAAATTAAAAAGAAAGTCCCTCTTGTGAAAATTCGATTTTCGACAAATTGCGTAAGATAAATAATTGGTTGAAAGACATTAATAAATAATTGAGGATTTAATAGTTCAAAACTAATACAATAGGTAGAGTAGAATAAAAGAAAGAGATTTTATATGTTAAGATTTTCAGTCCAATATCATTATATGTATTAAAATGTCAAATTCTCTAAATCACAATTTGGTCCTAGAGTGAATAAACTAATACAAAGACAAGTTGAATCAGCTAAATGCAAATGTAATATGTTCTTGAAAAACTAAAAAGAAAGTCCCTCTTGGAAAAATTCGATTTTCGACAAATTGCATAAGATAAAAATTTAAAAAAAAAAAATTGAGGATTTAATACTTCAACTAATACAATAGGTAACGTAGAACAAGAGAAATAGATTTTATATGTAAAGATTTTATAATACAATATCATTATAAGTATTAAAATGTCAAATTCTCGAAATCACAATTTGGTTCTAGAGTGAATAAACTAATAAAAAGGCAGGTTGAATCAGCTAAACACAAATCTGACAAGTGCTTGAGAAACTAAAAAGAAAGTACCTCTTGGGAAAATTCGAATTTCGACAAATTGCATAAGATAAATAATTGGTTGAAAGAGATAAATAAATAATTGAGGATTTAATAATTCAAAACTAATACAATAGGTAAAGCAGAACAAGAGAAAGAGATTTTATTTGTAAATACTTTTCAATACAATATCATTATAAGTATTAAAATGTCAAATTCTCGAAATTACAATTTGGTCCTAGAGTGAATAAACTAATACAAAGACAGGTTGAATCAGGTAAACACAAATCTGACAAGTTCTTGAAAAACAAAAAAGAAAGTCCCTCTTGGGAAAATTCGATGTTCGTGAAATTGCATAAGATAAATATTTGGTTGAAAAAGATAAATAAATAATTGACGATTTGATAATTGAAAACTAATACAATAGGTAGAGTAGAACAAAAGAAGGAGATTTTATATGATAAGATTTTCAGTACAATATCATTATAAGTATTAAAATGTCAAATTCTCGAAATCACAATTTGGTCCAAGAGTTAATTAACTAATACAAAGACAAGTTGAATCAGCTAAACACAAATGTGACAAGTTCTTGAGAAACTAAAATAAAGTCCCTCTTGGGAAAATTCGATTTTCGACAAATTGCATAAGATAAATAGTTAGTTAAAAAGAAAAAATAAATAAATAATTCAGAATTTAATAATTCACAACTACTGCAATAGGTAAAGTTGAACAAGAGAAAGAGATTTTATATGTAAAGATTTTTCAATACAATATCATTATAAGTATTAAAATGTCAAATTCTCGAAATCACAATTTGGTCCTAGAGTGAATAAACTAATACAAAGACAGGTTGAATCAGGTAAACACAAATCTGACAAGTTCTTGAAAAACAAAAAAGAAAGTCCCTCTTGGGAAAATTCGATGTTCGTGAAATTGCATAAGATAAATAATTGGTTGAAAAAGATAAATAAATAATTGACGATTTGATAATTGAAAACTAATACAATAGGTAGAGTAGAACAAAAGAAGGAGATTTTATATGATAAGATTTTCAGTACAATATCATTATAAGTATTAAAATGTCAAATTCTCGAAATCACAATTTGGTCCTAGAATGAATAAACTAATACAAAGACAGGTTGAATCAGCTAAACACAAATCTGACAAGTTATTGAGAAATTAAAAAGAAAGTTCCTCTTGCGAAAATTCGATTTTCGACAAATTGCGTAAGATAAATAATTGATTGAAAAAGGTAAATAAATAATTGACGATTTGATAATTCAAAACTAATACAATAGGTAGAGTAGAACAAAAGATGGAGATTTTATATGTTAAGATTTTCAGTACAATATCATTATAAGTATTAAGATGTCCAATTGTCGAAATTTCAATTTGGTCCTAGAGTACATAAACTAATACAAAGACAAGTTGAATCAGCTAAACCCAAATCTGAGAAGTTCTTGAAAATCTGAAAAGAATGTCCCTCTTGGGAAAATTCGATGTTCGACAAATTGCATAAGATAAATAATTGGTTGAAAGACTTTAATAAATAATTGAGGATTTAATTATTCAAAACTAATACAATAGGTAGAGTAGAACAAAAGAAGGAGATTTTATATGATAAGATTTTCAGTACAATATCATTATAAGTATTAAAATGTCAAATTCTCGAAATCACAATTAGGTCCTAGAGTGAATTAACTAATACAAAGACAAGTTGAATCAGCTAAACCCAAATCTGACAAGTTCTTGAGAAACTAAAAAGAAAGTCCCTCTTGGGAAAATTCGATTATCGACAAATTGCATAAGATAAATAGTTAGTTAAAAAGAAAAAATAAATAAATAATTCAGAATTTAATAATTCACAACTACTGCAATAGGTAAAGTTGAACAAGAGAAAGAGATTTTATATGTAAAGATTTTTCAATACAATATCGTTATAAGTATTAAAATGTCAAATTCTCGAAATCACAATTTGGTCCTAGAGTGAATAAACTAATACAAAGACAGGTTGAATCAGGTAAACACAAATCTGACAAGTTCTTGAAAATCTGAAAAGAAAGTCCCTCTTGGGAAAATTCGATTTTCGACAAATTGCGTAAGATAAATAATTGGTTGAAAGACATTAATAAATAATTGAGGATTTAATAGTTCAAAACTAATACAATAGGTAGAGTAGAACAAAAGAAAGAGATTTTATATGTTAAGATTTTCAGTCCAATATCATTATATGTATTAAAATGTCAAATTCTCTAAATCACAATTTGGTCCTAGAGTGAATAAACTAATACAAAGACAAGTTGAATCAGCTAAATGCAAATGTAATATGTTCTTGAAAAACTAAAAAGAAAGTCCCTCTTGGGAAAATTCGATTTTCGACAAATTGCATAAGATAAAAATTTAAAAAAAAAAATTGAGGATTTAATACTTCAACTAATACAATAGGTAACGTAGAACAAGAGAAATAGATTTTATATGTAAAGATTTTATAATACAATATCATTATAAGTATTAAAATGTCAAATTCTCGAAATCACAATTTGGTTCTAGAGTGAATAAACTAATAAAAAGGCAGGTTGAATCAGCTAAACACAAATCTGACAAGTGCTTGAGAAACTAAAAAGGAAGTACCTCTTGGGAAAATTCGAATTTCGACAAATTGCATAAGATAAATAATTGGTTGAAAGAGATAAATAAATAATTGAGGATTTAATAATTCAAAACTAATACAATAGGTAAAGCAGAACAAGAGAAAGAGATTTTATTTGTAAATACTTTTCAATACAATATCATTATAAGTATTAAAATGTCAAATTCTCGAAATCACAATTTGGTCCTAGAGTGAATAAACTAATACAAAGACAGGTTGAATCAGGTAAACACAAATCTGACAAGTTCTTGAAAAACAAAAAAGAAAGTCCCTCTTGGGAAAATTCGATGTTCGTGAAATTGCATAAGATAAATATTTGGTTGAAAAAGATAAATAAATAATTGACGATTTGATAATTGAAAACTAATACAATAGGTAGAGTAGAACAAAAGAAGGAGATTTTATATGATAAGATTTTCAGTACAATATCATTATAAGTATTAAAATGTCAAATTCTCGAAATCACAATTTGGTCCAAGAGTTAATTAACTAATACAAAGACAAGTTGAATCAGCTAAACACAAATGTGACAAGTTCTTGAGAAACTAAAATAAAGTCCCTCTTGGGAAAATTCGATTTTCGACAAATTGCATAAGATAAATAGTTAGTTAAAAAGAAAAAATAAATAAATAATTCAGAATTTAATAATTCACAACTACTGCAATAGGTATAGTTGAACAAGAGAAAGAGATTTTATATGTAAAGATTTTTCAATACAATATCATTATAAGTATTAAAATGTCAAATTCTCGAAATCACAATTTGGTCCTAGAATGAATAAACTAATACAAAGACAGGTTGAATCAGCTAAACACAAATCTGACAAGTTCTTGAGAAACTAAAAAGAAAGTACCTCTTGGGAAAATTCGAATTTCGACAAATTGCATAAGATAAATAATTGGTTGAAAGAGATAAATAAATAATTGAGGATTTAATAATTCAAAACTAATACAATAGGTAAAGCAGAACAAGAGAAAGAGATTTTATTTGTAAATACTTTTCAATACAATATCATTATAAGTATTAAAATGTCAAATTCTCGAAATTACAATTTGGTCCTAGAGTGAATAAACTAATACAAAGACAGGTTGAATCAGGTAAACACAAATCTGACAAGTTCTTGAAAAACAAAAAAGAAAGTCCCTCTTGGGAAAATTCGATGTTCGTGAAATTGCATAAGATAAATATTTGGTTGAAAAAGATAAATAAATAATTGACGATTTGATAATTGAAAACTAATACAATAGGTAGAGTAGAACAAAAGAAGGAGATTTTATATGATAAGATTTTCAGTACAATATCATTATAAGTATTAAAATGTCAAATTCTCGAAATCACAATTTGGTCCAAGAGTTAATTAACTAATACAAAGACAAGTTGAATCAGCTAAACACAAATGTGACAAGTTCTTGAGAAACTAAAATAAAGTCCCTCTTGGGAAAATTCGATTTTCGACAAATTGCATAAGATAAATAGTTAGTTAAAAAAAAAAAATAAATAAATAATTCAGAATTTAATAATTCACAACTACTGCAATAGGTAAAGTTGAACAAGAGAAAGAGATTTTATATGTAAAGATTTTTCAATACAATATCATTATAAGTATTAAAATGTCAAATTCTCGAAATCACAATTTGGTCCTAGAATGAATAAACTAATACAAAGACAGGTTGAATCAGCTAAACACAAATCTGACAAGTTCTTGAGAAATTAAAAAGAAAGTTCCTCTTGTGAAAATTCGATTTTCGACAAATTGCGTAAGATAAATAATTGGTTGAAAAAGGTAAATAAATAATTGACGATTTGATAATTCAAAACTAATACAATAGGTAGAGTAGAACAAAAGATGGAGATTTTATATGTTAAGATTTTCAGTACAATATCATTATAAGTATTAAGATGTCAAATTGTCGAAATTTCAATTTGGTCCTAGAGTACATAAACTAATACAGAGGCAAGTTGAATCAGCTTAACCCAAATCTGAGAAGTTCTTGAAAATCTGAAAAGAAAGTCCCTCTTGGGAAAATTCGATTTTCGACAAATTGCGTAAGATAAATAATTGGTTGAAAGACATTAATAAATAATTGAGGATTTAATAATTCAAAACTAATACAATAGGTAGAGTAGAACAAAAGAAAGAGATTTTATATGTTAAGATTTTCAATACAATATCATTATATGTATTAAAATGTCAAATTCTCTAAATCACAATTTGGTCCTAGATTGAATAAACTAATACAAAGACAAGTTGAATCAGCTAAATGCAAATGTAATATGTTCTTGAAAAACTAAAAAGAAAGTCCCTCTTGGGAAAATTCGATTTTCGACAAATTGCATAAGATAAAAATTTAAAAAAAAAAATTGAGGATTTAATACTTCAACTAATACAATAGGTAACGTAGAACAAGAGAAATAGATTTTATATGTAAAGATTTTATAATACAATATCATTATAAGTATTAAAATGTCAAATTCTCGAAATCACAATTTGGTCCTAGAGTGAATAAACTAATACAAAGACAGGTTGAATCAGGTAAACACAAATCTGACAAGTTCTTGAAAAACAAAAAAGAAAGTCCCTCTTGGGAAAATTCGATGTTCGTGAAATTGCATAAGATAAATATTTGGTTGAAAAAGATAAATAAATAATTGACGATTTGATAATTGAAAACTAATACAATAGGTAGAGTAGAACAAAAGAAAGAGATTTTATATGTTAAGATTTTCAGTCCAATATCATTATAAGTATTAAAATGTCAAATTCTCGAAATCACAATTTGGTCCTAGAGTGAATTAACTAATACAAAGACAAGTTGAATCAGCTAAACACAAATCTGACAAGTTCTTGAAAAACTAAAAAGAAAGTCCCTCTTGGGAAAATTCGATTTTCGACAAATTGCATAAGATAAATAGTTAGTTAAAAAAAAAAAATAAATAATTCAGGATTTAATAATTCACAACTACTGCAATAGGTAAAGTTGAACAAGAGAAAGAGATTTTATATGTAAAGATTTTTCAATACAATATCATTATAAGTATTAAAATGTCAAATTCTCGAAATCACAATTTGGTCCTACAGTGAATAAACTAATACAAAGACAGGTTGAATCAGCTAAACACAAATCTGACAAGTTCTTGAGAAATTAAAAAGAAAGTTCCTCTTGTGAAAATTCGATTTTCGACAAATTGCGTAAGATAAATAATTGGTTGATAAAGGTAAATAAATAATTGACGATTTGATAATTCAAAACTAATACAATAGGTAGAGTAGAACAAAAGATGGAGATTTTATATGTTAAGATTTTCAGTACAATATCATTATAAGTATTAAGATGTCAAATTGTCGAAATTTCAATTTGGTCCTAGAGTACATAAACTAATACAAAGACAAGTTGAATCAGCTAAACCCAAATCTGAGAAGTTCTTGAAAATCTGAAAAGAAAGTCCCTCTTGGGAAAATTCGATGTTCGACAAATTGCATAAGATAAATAATTGGTTGAAAGACTTTAATAAATAATTGAGGATTTAATTATTCAAAACTAATACAATAGGTAGAGTAGAACAAAAGAAGGAGATTTTATATGATAAGATTTTCAGTACAATATCATTATAAGTATTAAAATGTCAAATTCTCGAAATCACAATTTGGTCCTAGAGTGAATTAACTAATACAAAGACAAGTTGAATCAGCTAAACCCAAATCTGACAAGTTCTTGAGAAACTAAAAAGAAAGTCCCTCTTGGGAAAATTCGATTATCGACAAATTGCATAAAATAAATAATTGGTTGAAAGACATTAATAAATAATCGAGGATTTAATAATTCACAACTACTGCAATAGGTAAAGTTGAACAAGAGAAAGAGATTTTATATGTAAAGATTTTTCAACACAATATCATTATAAGTATTAAAATGTCAAATTCTCGAAATTTCAATTTGGTCCTAGAGTGAATTAACTAATACAAAGACAAGTTGAATCAGCTAAACCCAAATCTGACAAGTTCTTGAGAAACTAAAAAGAAAGTCCCTCTTGGGAAAATTCGATTATCGACAAATTGCATAAAATAAACTAGAGGGGGGTTGTTGCTCGCTCGCTTCGCGAGCTTCGCAGGTGGGGGTGTTGTAGCTCGCTTTACGAGCTCGCGAGAGGGTTAGTGGTACGGATGTTATTTGGTGTGTGACTCTCCACGAGCCACACAAAGAACTTCCCGAATCGTTAGTTGCAGTATATTAGTATCATTATTTTCTACTTTCTACTTTCATGTGCGCGCATCCGGGATATTTTTCGATTATTGTAAGCGGTTACATTAGCAGTAGTTGCATAATTGAAAAAAAAATTTTTTTTAAATTTAAAAAAAAAAAAAATTTTTTTTTTAGATTTAAAAATAAAATTTTTTTTTTAAATATCCTAAATATATATATATATATATATATATATATATATATATATATATATAGTTACGTTTGCTTCTTCGGAGGATACGCCTCTTGTATAAATTGCAATGTTGAATCAACTCCTTTCGAAAAAAACTAAAAAACTACTTGACCAAAATGGACCAAAATCTAATCAGCTCTAAGTTACAGCGGGGCACATCGATTGCATCATTCATCATTTTGATCGCGTTGTTACTTTTTCAGAAAACGTTAACGA
The DNA here is from genome assembly GCA_916610235.2 of Lasioglossum morio. NCBI lineage: Eukaryota > Metazoa > Arthropoda > Insecta > Hymenoptera > Halictidae > Lasioglossum > Lasioglossum morio. Next base: position 12,217 of record CAKAJA020000551.1, read on the forward strand.
AAAATTTGATACCATAGAAACGGACATACGCGCACACACACACACACACACACACACACACACACACACACACACACACACACACACACACACACATACCGACATTTTGATAAAAATAGTCTCAAACGACTCCAATGACCATGAAACGTGGAGATCTGCTAAAAAATCGATTTTCGATTTTCGGGGTAATTACAGTAACTTCCCTATAATTCGGGAAGTTCATAATTGGTTGAAAAAAAATAAATAAATAATTGAGGATTTAATAATTCACAACTACTGCAATAGGTAAAGTTGAACAAGAGAAAGAGATTTTATATGTAAAGATTTTTCAATACAATATCATTATAAGTATTAAAATGTCAAATTCTCGAAATCTCAAATTGGTCCTAGAGTGAATAAACTAATACAAAGACAGGTTGAATCAGCTAAACACAAATCTGACAAGTTCTTGAAAAACTAAAAAGAAAGTCCCTCTTGGGAAAATTCGATTTTCGACAAATTGCGTAAGATAAATAATTGGTTGAAAAAGATAAATAAATAATTGACGATTTGATAATTCAAAACTAATACAATAGGTAGAGTAGAACAAAAGAAGGAGATTTTATATGTTAAGATTTTCAGTACAATATCATTATAAGTATTAAAATGTCAAATTCTCGAAATCACAATTTGGTCCTAGAATAAATAAACTAATTTCAAAGACAAGCTGAGTCAGCTAAACACAAATCTGACAAGTTCTTGAGATACTAAAAAGAAGTCCCTCTTGGGAAAATTCGATTTTTGACAAATTGCGTAAGATAAATAATTGGTTGAAAAAGATAAATAAATAATTGACGATTTGATAATTCAAAACTAATACAATAGGTAGAGTAGAACAAAAGATGGAGATTTTATATGTTAAGATTTTCAGTACAATATCATTATAAGTATTAAGATGTCAAATTGTCGAAATTTCAATTTGGCCCTAGAGTACATAAACTAATACAAAGACAAGTTGAATCAGTTAAACCCAAATCTGACAAGTTCTTGAAAAACTGAAAAGAAAGTCCCTCTTGGGAAAATTCGATGTTCGACAAATTGCATAAGATAAATAATTGGTTGAAAGACATTAATAAATAATTGAGGATTTAATTATTCAAAACTAATACAATAGGTAGAGTAGAACAAAAGAAAGAGATTTTATATGTTAAGATTTTCAGTCCAATATCATTATAAGTATTAAAATGTCAAATTCTCGAAATCACAATTTGGTCCTAGAGTGAATTAACTAATACAAAGACAAGTTGAATCAGCTAAACACAAATCTGACAAGTTCTTGAAAAACTAAAAAGAAAGTCCCTCTTGGGAAAATTCGATTTTCGACAAATTGCATAAGATAAATAGTTAGTTAAAAAAAAAAAATAAATAATTCAGGATTTAATAATTCACAACTACTGCAATAGGTAAAGTTGAACAAGAGAAAGAGATTTTATATGTAAAGATTTTTCAATACAACATCATTATAAGTATTACAATGACAAATTCTCGAAATCACAATTTGGTCCTAGAATAAATAAACTAATACAAAGTGTTAGAGTTAAATGAGAGTGCGCGTGTTTTTAAGCGTTTATTGCGTACATTATAATACAGGTACGACACAGCACCGAGAGCATGTCTGGCTACGACCACGCTTCACCGAACAGTCTAGAAAAATCTACAATCGAGATCGACACGATCACCGCGCTCGCGCATGCGCACGCCACACATACAGGGTGCTCGAATTGCACCGTTACAACACCTCCTCTCAATGCGAGCATCATCAACAATCATTACATATCCCAATACCCATACGTTTAATACAAAAATGATGCTTATACTTAGGTAGAGGTTTCGTGAGTACATCAGCCGGCATATTTTCAGATGATAAATGTTCTAACTTAAAATTATCTTCTTTGAAAACATCACGCAAAAAATGAAATCTGAGATTAATATGCTTAGTACGCGGGTGTACAATAGGATTCTTCGCAAGTAACTGCGCGCCAATATTATCATTATAAACCGTCATTTTTGAAAACGCACAAAATCCTATCTCTTTGAGGAAATCCGAGAAGTATATAGCATCCTTTACTGCTTCTGCCATTGCCACGTACTCGGCCTCTGTGGACGATAAGGCTACAGTTCGCTGCTTCGTTGATCTCCAACTAATTGGACTATTGGATAGAACTGTTACATATCCCGTATATGATCGTCTATCCATCTTACATCGCCCCCAATCAGCGTCCACATATACTTTAGGACAATCATCTGATTTCCTGTAAACAATACCGTAATTGAGAGTACCTTTTAAATACCTTAATACTCGTTTGCCAGCCGCCCAATGTGCTTCTCCGTTACAATCGTTAAATTGTGCCAACGTGCTGACTGCATATGAGATATCTGGCCTCGTTGCGACAGCAAGATACATGAGGGCTCCGACGAGTTCTCTATACGGCCTCCTCCTGTTTGAACGATCTCCATCGATCTTATCCAAGGCAGTATCCTTATCCAGGGGAGTAGCCACTGGATTGCAATTTTCCAATCCAAATCGTTTCAGCAAATCCAAAATATACCTCTTTTGAGAAATTGCTATTGTCCCAGGTGTTTGCTCAATTTCTATACCTAAACAATACTTAGCATTTCCCAGATCCTTGACATCGAATTCATTAGCCAGCTGATTTTTAATTTCGGCTGTCCAACCTAGATCTTTTGAGATAATCAAGATATCATCAACATATATAGCCATAAATAAAGTATCTTTGCCTCTTTTTGAATAATATACACAGGGATCAGCCACGGTTGACTTGAACCCCATTTCTTTTAATTTTTGAGACAGTCGTTTGTGCCACTGTCTACCGGCTTGACGCAAGCCATAAATGGCTTTATTCAAGTGACACACTAAATCTTTATTTTCTTTCAGGCGACTTAATAACTCCCTCGAGTTTTTTCTTATTTGTCTATCTTCTTTGACATCGTTAGCTAGATCGTTCAAACATTCGCTTAATAATTCAGGTTTTTCCATATAAACCTCCTCTGAAAGGGTTCCATTTAAATATGCGCTTGTTACATCCATTTGTTCAACCGTCGTACCGAATTTAACAGCTAAGGCTAACAATAATCGTATAGACTCTAGTCTCGCTACAGGCGCAAATGTGTCGAAAAATTCTACTCCAGGGCGTTGCGCAAACCCTTTTGCAACAATTCTGGCTTTCCGTTTTTCCAGGGAACCGTCCGGATTATATTTATTTGTCAATACAGTTCTACAACCGATAACTCGTTTCCTTGATGGACGCTGTACAAGATTAAATGTTTCATTTTTAATTAAATTTCGTACCTCATTTCTTATTGCGTGTATCCACTCGAGTTTCTCTGTACCAGTAAGAGCATCGTCCATGGAAACTTCTGCTACACTGGCCACCAGTTCGGCCAGATCGGTTTCTCGATCCTCCGTAATTTCTGGTTGGCTTTCTTCATGAATTTCCTCTGTATTTTCTTGCGTATTTTCATTTTGATCTGGTTGATCATTAATTACACGATAGTTAAATAGCTTTCTAGGACGTCCTCTTCTACCGGTTCTCTCTATTCTCGGTCTTCCTGGTGCTTTACATAATCGCCTTTCATCTAGGTTTTCTGCTGCTGTTTCTTCCTCACTCATTTGGTTCTCGATCAGTTCTTCAGCATTCTCTAAACTCGGACCTATAGGTATCACCGGAGCATTATTGTTTCCAATACAGGTATTCGGTTCTTCACATTCTTCAGGCATCTGAATACTTTTCTGATCGGAGCATTTATCAGATTTATAATTTTCTCTTTCAATCACCCGGATATCCCTAGATACAATTACTCTTCTTTCATTGGGAATCCATACTCGATATGCCTTTGATGTTTCCGAGTAACCTATGAAAGTCCCTACTTTCGTCCTTTGCGCAAACTTTGATTTGTTAGGTTCTTTGTTTAATACATATGCTTTCATTCCAAAAATCTTTAAATGGTTCAAAATGGGTCTTCTGTTATTCCAAAATTCGAATGGAGTCCTACCCTCCAATGTTTTTGTTGGGCACCTATTTCTCAGATAATTGGCAGTCATTACTGCTTCTGCCCAAAATCCATGGGTTAATTGAGCCCTTAATAACATGCATCTTGCAGTTTGAATTAGCGTACGATTTTTGCGCTCGGCCACCCCATTTTGTTCCGGAGTGTAGGGTACGGTTAGACGTCTTTGTATACCTTCGTTTTGCAAGAAATCATTAAATTCTTTATTACAATACTCACGCCCATTATCAGTCTGCAGGTACTTGATTTTATGTCCTGTGCGCCTTTCCGCATAACTTTTGTATTCCTTAAATTTCTGCAATACCTCATCCTTTCTTTTCAAAAAATAGACCTCACTCCATCGTGAGTAATCATCAATAAACAATAACATGTACCTGGATCCAGCCATAGACTCAGTGCGCATAGGACCGCAGACATCTGAGTGTACTATTTCTAATAGTTTTGAGCTTCGTTGGCTATTCTTTGGAAAAGGCGTGCTAGTTAATTTACCTTGTATACATATTTCACATATAGGCATCTGTGTTTCTCCTTGAAGTTTGATACCGATGGCATGTTCTTTCTTCGCAGCATCTAATAAATCTCTAACGTTCAAGTGACCCATTCTTTCATGCCATAATTTTATTTGAGATTCTTCCATTCTTTCAGAGCATATATTCTTAGCTGCTTCAGATCGCTCCTCACAAATATAATATAAATTTCCAATGCGATTAGCCTTCAACTTTACTCTTCCATCTCGTCCAACTACAATTGCCTCTTTATCCCTAAAAATCACTGAATTACCTTTATCTGTAATTTTTGCAACGGACATTAAATTTGTCCTTAGTTCCGGCACGTATAAGGTATCCTCAAATTCAATATCCTTTATCTCTTGACGCATACGTGTTTTGATACGCACGTTACCTTTAGCCTTCACTGTGGCTGATGCATTATTAGCCAAATTTAATTTTTCATGATCTGTGCGTTGCATTTGAATGAACCTTGACGAGTCTTTACAAAGATGTGTAGTACAACCGCTATCTAGACACCAGTACTGTTTTTCTGGGTCCTCAGTAGCAATGTACGTCTCATTATTATTTTGATAATTAACATAAAATAGTTCTTGTGATTTACCTCCGTTTGGTTTATAATCAGTCTTCCTAGAATAACAATCGTACGCTTTGTGGCCCGGCTTACCACACTTATGACAAATAATTCTTGGTTTTCTTGCAGTATTTTCTTTGGTATTGTTCCATTGTTCTTTGGTATTGTTCCATTGTGTCTTGGGTTTAACCTCGGTCCTTCGATAATTGCCCTTAGCAATCATTGCGCCGTGATCTTCCGATGTCTTTTGATGCCTAGTTTCAAATTCTTCTAAAATTTTAATTTTTAGTGTGTCTAAATCTGGAAGATCATCCCTGGATTCCATTGCGCATCTGAAATTCTTATAATTCTCGGGCAGACTATTAAGAAGCATTGCACTTTGTAAATCTTTGTGAATATCAATATTCATTTCCGCTAACTTATCAACTACTTCTATAAATTTATTGATATGCTCTCTAACATCTTCTCCACTCGCCATACGGTGTGAAGTCAACTTTCTTAATAATGCCGCTCTTTTTGCAGGACCTTTCGATGCATATATAGAACGCAACTTTGTCCATACCTCGTTCGAGGTCTCACATGCTTTGACTTGCTTTAATTCAGATGGACTAATTGTTAAAATAAGGTCAGACTTAGCTTTTTTATCGTTGATATCCCATTCAATCGCTGCGGCTTCTGACTGTGGGTCTGCAACATCGACACGTGGTCGTTTCCTTTTTCCGCTTACATAATCCCACAAATCGTGTTTTACCAATAGTGCTTCCGCTTGCATACACCAGGTATCATAATTTTCTTTATGCAAAGTCTCTATTCTTGTTATACCACCAATATTACAAGCCATTATTAATTTCACCGTACGTTTTCAAGCACGTGGTTAACCTCACTTTTCAAACACTTTTCGCAGCTAAATATTTCTTATTTTTATTTTAAATTATTCCAGGAACGCAATTTCCTGGGCCCATAACCTGTTAGAGTTAAATGAGAGTGCGCGTGTTTTTAAGCGTTTATTGCGTACATTATAATACAGGTACGACACAGCACCGAGAGCATGTCTGGCTACGACCACGCTTCACCGAACAGTCTAGAAAAATCTACAATCGAGATCGACACGATCACCGCGCTCGCGCATGCGCACGCCACACATACAGGGTGCTCGAATTGCACCGTTACAACACAAAGACAAGTTGAATCAGCTAAACACAAATCTGACAAGTTCTTGAAAAACTAAAAAGAAAGTCCCTCTTGGGAAAATTCGATTTTCGACAAATTGCATAAGATAAATAGTTAGTTAAAAAAAAAATAAATAAATACTTCAGGATTTAATAATTCACAACTACTGCAATAGGTAAAGTTGAACAAGAGAAAGAGATTTTATATGTAAAGATTTTTCAATACAATATCATTATAAGTATTAAAATGACAAATTCTCGAAATCACAATTTGGTCCTAGAATAAATAAACTAATTTCAAAGACAAGCTGAGTCAGCTAAACACAAATCTGACAAGTTCTTGAGAAACTAAAAAGGAGTCCCTCTTGGGAAAATTCGATTTTTGACAAATTGCGTAAGATAAATAATTGGTTGAAAAAGATAAATAAATAATTGACGATTTGATAATTCAAAACTAATACAATAGGTAGAGTAGAACAAAAGATGGAGATTTTATATGTAAAGATTTTGAGTCCAATATCATTATATGTATTAAAATGTCAAATTCTCTAAATCACAATTTGGTCCTAGAGTGAATAAACTAATACAAAGACAAGTTGAATCAGCTAAATGCAAATCTCACAAGTTCTTGAGAAACTAAAAAGAACGTCCCTCTTGGGAAAATTCGATTATCGACAAATTGCATAAAATAAATAATTGGTTGAAAAAAAATAAATAAATAATTGAGGATTTAATAATTCACAACTACTGCAATAGGTAAAGTTGAACAAGAGAAAGAGATTTTATATGTAAAGATTTTTCAACACAATATCATTATAAGTATTAAAATGTCAAATTCTCGAAATCACAATTTGGTCCAAGAGTTAATTAACTAATACAAAGACAAGTTGAATCAGCTAAACACAAATGTGACAAGTTCTTGAGAAACTAAAATAAAGTCCCTCTTGGGAAAATTCGATTATCGACAAGTTGCATAAGATAAATAATTGGTTGAAAAAGATAAATAAATAATGGACGATTTGATAATTCAAAACTAATAAAATAGGTACAGTCGAACAAGAGAAAGAGATTTTATATGTAAAGATTTTTCAATACAATATCATTATAAGTATTAAAATGTCAAATTCTCGAAATCACAATTTGGTCCTAGAGTGAATAAACTAATACAAAGACAGGTTGAATCAGCTAAACACAAATCTGACAAGTTCTTGAAAAACTGAAAAGAAAGTCCCTCTTGGGATAATTCGATGTTCGACAAATTGCATAAGATAAATAATTGGTTGAAAGACATTAATAAATAATTGAGGATTTAATTATTCAAAACTAATACAATAGGTAGAGTAGAACAAAAGAAAGAGATTTTATATGTTAAGATTTTCAGTCCAATATCATTATAAGTATTAAAATGTCAAATTCTCGAAATCACAATTTGGTCCTAGAGTGAATTAACTAATACAAAGACAAATTGAATCAGCTAAACACAAATCTGACAAGTTCTTGAAAAACTAAAAAGAAAGTCCCTCTTGGGAAAATTCGATTTTCGACAAATTGCATAAGATAAATAGTTAGTTAAAAAAAAAAAAAAAAATAATTCAGGATTTAATAATTCACAACTACTGCAATAGGTAAAGTTGAACAAAGAAAAAGAGATTTTATATGTAAAGATTTTTCAATACAATATCATTATAAGTATTAAAATGACAAATTGTCGAAATTTCAATTTGATCCTAGAATGAATAAACTAATTTCAAAGACAAGTTGAATCAGCTAAACACAAATCTGACAAGTTCTTGAGAAACTAAAAAGAAGTCCCTCTTGGGAAAATTCGATTTTTGACAAATTGCGTAAGATAAATAATTGTTTGAAAGACATTAATAAATAATTGAGGATTTAATAATTCAAAACTAAAACAATAGGTAGAGTAGAACAAAAGAAAGAGATTTTATATGTTAAGATTTTCAGTCCGATATCATTATAAGTATTAAAATGTCAAATTCTCGAAATCACAATTTGGTTCTAGAGTGAATAAACTAATACAAAAGCAGGTTGAATCAGCTAAACACAAATCTGACAAGTTCTTGAGAAACTAAAAAGAAAGTACCTCTTGGGAAAATTCGAATTTCGACAAATTGCATCAGATAAATAATTGGTTGAAAGTGATAAATAAATAATTGAGGATTTAATAATTCAAAACTAATACAATAGGTAAAGCAGAACAAGAGAAAGAGATTTTATTTGTAAATACTTTTCAATACAATATCATTATAAGTATTAAAATGACAAATTCTCGAAATCACAATTTGGTCCTAGAGTGAATAAACTAATACAAAGACAGGTTGAATCAGCTAAACCCAAACCTGACAAGTTCTTGAGAAACTAAAAAGAAAGTCCCTCATGGAAAAATTAGATTTTCGACAAATTGCATAAAATAAATAATTGGTTGAAAAAGATAAATAAATAATTGAGGATTTGATAATTCAAAACTAATACAGTAGGTAGAGTAGAACAAGAGAAAGAGTTTTTATATGTAAAGATTTTTCAACACAATATCATTATAAGTATTAAAATGTCAAATTCTCGAAATCACAATTTGGTCCTAGAGTGAATTAACTAATACAAAGACAAGTTGAATCAGCTAAACCCAAATCTGACAAGTTCTTGAGAAACTAAAAAGAAAGTCCTTCTTGGGAAAATTCGATTATCGACAAATTGCATAAAATAAATAATTGGTTGAAAAAAAAAAAATAAATAATTGAGGATTTAATAATTCACAACTACTGCAATAGGTAAAGTTGAACAAGAGAAAGAGATTTTATATGTAAAGATTTTTCAATACAATATCATTATAAGTATTAAAATGTCAAATTCTCGAAATCACAATTTGGTCCTAGAGTGAATAAACTAATACAAAGGCAGGTTGAATCAGCTAAACACAAATCTGACAAGTTCTTGAAAAACTGAAAAGAAAGTCCCTCTTGGGAAAATTCGATGTTCGACAAATTGCATAAGATAAATAATTGGTTGAAAGACATTAATAAATAATTGAGGATTTAATTATTCAAAACTAATACAATAGGTAGAGTAGAACAAAAGAAAGAGATTTTATATGTTAAGATTTTCAGTCCAATATCATTATAAGTATTAAAATGTCAAATTCTCGAAATCACAATTTGGTCCTAGAGTGAATAAACTAATACAAAGGCAGGTTGAATCAGCTAAACACAAATCTGACAAGTTCTTGAGAAACTAAAAAGAAAGTACCTCTTGGGAAAATTCGATGTTCGACAAATTGCATAAGATAAATAATTGGTTGAAAGAGATAAATAAATAATTGAGGATTTAATAATTCAAAACTAATACAATAGGTAAAGCAGAACAAGAGAAAGAGATTTTATTTGTAAATACTTTTCAATACAATATCATTATAAGTATTAAAATGACAAATTCTCGAAATCACAATTTGGTCCTAGAGTGAATAAACTAATACAAAGACAGGTTGAATCAGCTAAACCCAAACCTGACAAGTTCTTGAGAAACTAAAAAGAAAGTCCCTCATGGAAAAATTAGATTTTCGACAAATTGCATAAAATAAATAATTGGTTGAAAAAGATAAATAAATAATTGAGGATTTGATAATTCAAAACTAATACAGTAGGTAGAGTAGAACAAGAGAAAGAGTTTTTATATGTAAAGATTTTTCAACACAATATCATTATAAGTATTAAAATGTCAAATTCTCGAAATCACAATTTGGTCCTAGAGTGAATTAACTAATACAAAGACAAGTTGAATCAGCTAAACCCAAATCTGACAAGTTCTTGAGAAACTAAAAAGAAAGTCCTTCTTGGGAAAATTCGATTATCGACAAATTGCATAAAATAAATAATTGGATGAAAAAAAAAAAATAAATAATTGAGGATTTAATAATTCACAACTACTGCAATAGGTAAAGTTGAACAAGAGAAAGAGATTTTATATGTAAAGATTTTTCAACACAATATCATTATAAGTATTAAAATGTCAAATTCTCGAAATCACAATTTGGTCCAAGAGTTAATTAACTAATACAAAGACAAGTTGAATCAGCTAAACACAAATGTGACAAGTTCTTGAGAAACTAAAAGAAAGTCCCTCTTGGAAAAATTCGATTTTCGACAAATTGCATAAGATAAAAATTTAAAAAAAAAAATTGAGGATTTAATACTTCAACTAATACAATAGGTAACGTAGAACAAGAGAAATAGATTTTATATGTAAAGATTTTTCAATACAATATCATTATAAGTATTAAAATGTCAAATTCTCGAAATCACAATTTGGTCCTAGAGTGAATAAACTAATACAAAGGCAGGTTGAATCAGCTAAACACAAATCTGACAAGTTCTTGAAAAACTGAAAAGAAAGTCCCTCTTGGGAAAATTCGATGTTCGACAAATTGCATAAGATAAATAATTGGTTGAAAGACATTAATAAATAATTGAGGATTTAATTATTCAAAACTAATACAATAGGTAGAGTAGAACAAAAGAAAGAGATTTTATATGTTAAGATTTTCAGTCCAATATCATTATAAGTATTAAAATGTCAAATTCTCGAAATCACAATTTGGTCCTAGAGTGAATAAACTAATACAAAGGCAGGTTGAATCAGCTAAACACAAATCTGACAAGTTCTTGAAAAACTGAAAAGAAAGTCCCTCTTGGGAAAATTCGATGTTCGACAAATTGCATAAGATAAATAATTGGTTGAAAAAAAAATAAATATATAATTCATTATTTAATAATTCACAACTACTGCAATAGGTAAAGTTGAACAAGAGAAAGAGATTTTATATGTAAAGATTTTTCAATACAATATCATTATAAGTATTAAAATGACAAATTCTCGAAATCACAATTTGGTCCTAGAATAAATAAACTAATACAAAGACAAGTTGAATCAGCTAAACACAAATCTGACAAGTTCTTGAAAAACTAAAAAGAAAGTCCCTCTTGGGAAAATTCGATTTTCGACAAATTGCATAAGATAAATAGTTAGTTAAAAAAAAAATAAATAAATAATTGACGATTTAATAATTCAAAACGAATACAATAGGTAAAGTAGAACAAGAGAAAGAGTTTTTATATGTAAAGATTTTTCAACACAATATCATTATAAGTATTAAAATGTCAAATTCTCGAAATCATAATTTGGTCCAAGATTTAATTAACTAATACAAAGACAAGTTGAATCAGCTAAACACAAATGTGACAAGTTCTTGAGAAACTAAAATAAAGTCCCTCTTGGGAAAATTCGATTTTCGACAAATTGCATAAGATAAATAGTTAGTTAAAAAGAAAAAATAAATAAATAATTCAGAATTTAATAATTCACAACTACTGCAATAGGTAAAGTTGAACAAGAGAAAGAGATTTTATATGTAAAGATTTTTCAATACAATATCATTATAAGTATTAAAATGTCAAATTCTCGAAATCACAATTTGGTCCTAGAGTGAATAAACTAATACAAAGACAGGTTGAATCAGCAAAACACAAATCTGACAAGATCTTGAGAAATTAAAAAGAAAGTCCCTCTTGTGAAAATTCGATTATCGACAAATTGCGTAAGATAAATAATTGGTTGAAAAAGATAAAAAAAATAATTGACGATTTGATAATTCAAAACTAATACCATAGGTAGAGTAGAACAAAAGAAGGAGATTTTATATGTTAAGATTTTCAGTACAATATCATTATAAGTATTAAAATGTCAAATTGTCGAAATTTCAATTTGGTCCTAGAGTACATAAACTAATACAGAGGCAAGTTGAATCAGCTTAACCCAAATCTGACAAGTTCTTGAGAAATTAAAAAGAAAGTCCCTCTTGTGAAAATTCGATTTTCGACAAATTGCGTAAGATAAATAATTGGTTGAAAGACATTAATAAATAATTGAGGATTTAATAGTTCAAAACTAATACAATAGGTAGAGTAGAATAAAAGAAAGAGATTTTATATGTTAAGATTTTCAGTCCAATATCATTATATGTATTAAAATGTCAAATTCTCTAAATCACAATTTGGTCCTAGAGTGAATAAACTAATACAAAGACAAGTTGAATCAGCTAAATGCAAATGTAATATGTTCTTGAAAAACTAAAAAGAAAGTCCCTCTTGGAAAAATTCGATTTTCGACAAATTGCATAAGATAAAAATTTAAAAAAAAAAATTGAGGATTTAATACTTCAACTAATACAATAGGTAACGTAGAACAAGAGAAATAGATTTTATATGTAAAGATTTTATAATACAATATCATTATAAGTATTAAAATGTCAAATTCTCGAAATCACAATTTGGTTCTAGAGTGAATAAACTAATAAAAAGGCAGGTTGAATCAGCTAAACACAAATCTGACAAGTGCTTGAGAAACTAAAAAGAAAGTACCTCTTGGGAAAATTCGAATTTCGACAAATTGCATAAGATAAATAATTGGTTGAAAGAGATAAATAAATAATTGAGGATTTAATAATTCAAAACTAATACAATAGGTAAAGCAGAACAAGAGAAAGAGATTTTATTTGTAAATACTTTTCAATACAATATCATTATAAGTATTAAAATGTCAAATTCTCGAAATTACAATTTGGTCCTAGAGTGAATAAACTAATACAAAGACAGGTTGAATCAGGTAAACACAAATCTGACAAGTTCTTGAAAAACAAAAAAGAAAGTCCCTCTTGGGAAAATTCGATGTTCGTGAAATTGCATAAGATAAATATTTGGTTGAAAAAGATAAATAAATAATTGACGATTTGATAATTGAAAACTAATACAATAGGTAGAGTAGAACAAAAGAAGGAGATTTTATATGATAAGATTTTCAGTACAATATCATTATATGTATTAAAATGTCAAATTCTCTAAATCACAATTTGGTCCTAGAGTGAATAAACTAATACAAAGACAAGTTGAATCAGCTAAATGCAAATGTAATATGTTCTTGAAAAACTAAAAAGAAAGTCCCTCTTGGAAAAATTCGATTTTCGACAAATTGCATAAGATAAATAGTTAGTTAAAAAGAAAAAATAAATAAATAATTCAGAATTTAATAATTCACAACTACTGCAATAGGTAAAGTTGAACAAGAGAAAGAGATTTTATATGTAAAGATTTTTCAATACAATATCATTATAAGTATTAAAATGTCAAATTCTCGAAATCACAATTTGGTCCTAGAATGAATAAACTAATACAAAGACAGGTTGAATCAGCTAAACACAAATCTGACAAGTTCTTGAGAAATTAAAAAGAAAGTTCCTCTTGTGAAAATTCGATTTTCGACAAATTGCGTAAGATAAATAATTGGTTGATAAAGGTAAATAAATAATTGACGATTTGATAATTCAAAACTAATACAATAGGTAGAGTAGAACAAAAGATGGAGATTTTATATGTTAAGATTTTCAGAACAATATCATTATAAGTATTAAGATGTCAAATTGTCGAAATTTCAATTTGGTCCTAGAGTACATAAACTAATACAGAGGCAAGTTGAATCAGCTTAACCCAAATCTGAGAAGTTCTTGAAAATCTGAAAAGAAAGTCCCTCTTGGGAAAATTCGATTTTCGACAAATTGCGTAAGATAAATAATTGGTTGAAAGACATTAATAAATAATTGAGGATTTAATAGTTCAAAACTAATACAATAGGTAGAGTAGAACAAAAGAAAGAGATTTTATATGTTAAGATTTTCAGTCCAATATCATTATATGTATTAAAATGTCAAATTCTCTAAATCACAATTTGGTCCTAGATTGAATAAACTAATACAAAGACAAGTTGAATCAGCTAAATGCAAATGTAATATGTTCTTGAAAAACTAAAAAGAAAGTCCCTCTTGGGAAAATTCGATTTTCGACAAATTGCATAAGATAAAAATTTAAAAAAAAAAATTGAGGATTTAATACTTCAACTAATACAATAGGTAACGTAGAACAAGAGAAATAGATTTTATATGTAAAGATTTTATAATACAATATCATTATAAGTATTAAAATGTCAAATTCTCGAAATCACAATTTGGTCCTAGAGTGAATAAACTAATACAAAGACAGGTTGAATCAGGTAAACACAAATCTGACAAGTTCTTGAAAAACAAAAAAGAAAGTCCCTCTTGGGAAAATTCGATGTTCGTGAAATTGCATAAGATAAATATTTGGTTGAAAAAGATAAATAAATAATTGACGATTTGATAATTGAAAACTAATACAATAGGTAGAGTAGAACAAAAGAAGGAGATTTTATATGATAAGATTTTCAGTACAATATCATTATAAGTATTAAAATGTCAAATTCTCGAAATCACAATTTGGTCCAAGAGTTAATTAACTAATACAAAGACAAGTTGAATCAGCTAAACACAAATGTGACAAGTTCTTGAGAAACTAAAATAAAGTCCCTCTTGGGAAAATTCGATTTTCGACAAATTGCATAAGATAAATAGTTAGTTAAAAAGAAAAAATAAATAAATAATTCAGAATTTAATAATTCACAACTACTGCAATAGGTAAAGTTGAACAAGAGAAAGAGATTTTATATGTAAAGATTTTTCAATACAATATCATTATAAGTATTAAAATGTCAAATTCTCGAAATCACAATTTGGTCCTAGAATGAATAAACTAATACAAAGACAGGTTGAATCAGCTAAACACAAATCTGACAAGTTCTTGAGAAATTAAAAAGAAAGTTCCTCTTGTGAAAATTCGATTTTCGACAAATTGCGTAAGATAAATAATTGGTTGATAAAGGTAAATAAATAATTGACGATTTGATAATTCAAAACTAATACAATAGGTAGAGTAGAACAAAAGATGGAGATTTTATATGTTAATATTTTCAGTACAATATCATTATAAGTATTAAGATGTCAAATTGTCGAAATTTCAATTTGGTCCTAGAGTACATAAACTAATACAAAGACAAGTTGAATCAGCTAAACCCAAATCTGAGAAGTTCTTGAAAATCTGTAAAGAAAGTCCCTCTTGGGAAAATTCGATGTTCGACAAATTACATAAGATAAATAATTGGTTGAAAGACTTTAATAAATAATTGAGGATTTAATTATTCAAAACTAATACAATAGGTAGAGTAGAACAAAAGAAGGAGATTTTATATGATAAGATTTTCAGTACAATATCATTATAAGTATTAAAATGTCAAATTCTCGAAATCACAATTTGGTCCTTGAGTGAATTAACTAATACAAAGACAAGTTGAATCAGCTAAACCCAAATCTGACAAGTTCTTGAAAAACTAAAAAGAAAGTCCCTCTTCTGAAAATTCGATTTTTGACAAATTGCATAAAATAAATAATTGGTTGAAAGACATTAATAAATAATCGAGGATTTAATAATTCACAACTACTGCAATAGGTAAAGTTGAACAAGAGAAAGAGATTTTATATGTAAAGATTTTTCAACACAATATCATTATAAGTATTAAAATGTCAAATTCTCGAAATCACAATTTGGTCCTAGAGTGAATTAACTAATACAAAGACAAGTTGAATCAGCTAAACCCAAATCTGACAAGTTCTTGAGAAACTAAAAAGAAAGTCCCTCTTGGGAAAATTCGATTATCGACAAATTGCATAAAATAAACTAGAGGGGGGTTGTTGCTCGCTCGCTTCGCGAGCTTCGCAGGTGGGGGTGTTGTAGCTCGCTTTACGAGCTCGCGAGAGGGTTAGTGGTACGGATGTTATTTGGTGTGTGACTCTCCACGAGCCACACAAAGAACTTCCCGAATCGTTAGTTGCAGTATATTAGTATCATTATTTTCTACTTTCTACTTTCATGTGCGCGCATCCGGGATATTTTTCGATTATTGTAAGCGGTTACATTAGCAGTAGTTGCATAATTGAAAAAAAAATTTTTTTTAAATTTAAAAAAAAAAAAATTTTTTTTTTAGATTTAAAAATAAAATTTTTTTTTTAAATATCCTAAATATATATATATATATATATATATATATATATATATATATATATATATATATAGTTACGTTTGCTTCTTCGGAGGATACGCCTCTTGTATAAATTGCAATGTTGAATCAACTCCTTTCGAAAAAAACTAAAAAACTACTTGACCAAAATGGACCAAAATCTAATCAGCTCTAAGTTACAGCGGGGCACATCGATTGCATCATTCATCATTTTGATCGCGTTGTTACTTTTTCAGAAAACGTTAACGAAAAATTTGATACCATAGAAACGGACATACGCGCACACACACACACACACACACACACACACACACACACACACACACACACACATACCGACATTTTGATAAAAATAGTCTCAAACGACTCCAATGACCATGAAACGTGGAGATCTGCTAAAAAATCGATTTTCGATTTTCGGGGTAATTACAGTAACTTCCCTATAATTCGGGAAGTTCATAATTGGTTGAAAAAAAAAAAATAAATAATTGAGGATTTAATAATTCACAACTACTGCAATAGGTAAAGTTGAACAAGAGAAAGAGATTTTATATGTAAAGATTTTTCAATACAATATCATTATAAGTATTAAAATGTCAAATTCTCGAAATCTCAAATTGGTCCTAGACTGAATAAACTAATACAAAGACAGGTTGAATCAGCTAAACACAAATCTGACAAGTTCTTGAAAAACTAAAAAGAAAGTCCCTCTTGGGAAAATTCAATTTTCGACAAATTGCGTAAGATAAATAATTGGTTGAAAAAGATAAATAAATAATTGACGATTTGATAATTCAAAACTAATACAATAGGTAGAGTAGAACAAAAGAAGGAGATTTTATATGTTAAGATTTTCAGTACAATATCATTATAAGTATTAAAATGTCAAATTCTCGAAATCACAATTTGGTCCTAGAATAAATAAACTAATTTCAAAGACAAGCTGAGTCAGCTAAACACAAATCTGACAAGTTCTTGAGAAACTAAAAAGGAGTCCCTCTTGGGAAAATTCGATTTTTGACAAATTGCGTAAGATAAATAATTGGTTGAAAAAGATAAATAAATAATTGACGATTTGATAATTCAAAACTAATACAATAGGTAGAGTAGAACAAAAGATGGAGATTTTATATGTTAAGATTTTCAGTACAATATCATTATAAGTATTAAGATGTCAAATTGTCGAAATTTCAATTTGGCCCTAGAGTACATAAACTAATACAAAGACAAGTTGAATCAGTTAAACCCAAATCTGACAAGTTCTTGAAAAACTGAAAAGAAAGTCCCTCTTGGGAAAATTCGATGTTCGACAAATTGCATAAGATAAATAATTGGTTGAAAGACATTAATAAATAATTGAGGATTTAATTATTCAAAACTAATACAATAGGTAGAGTAGAACAAAAGAAAGAGATTTTATATGTTAAGATTTTCAGTCCAATATCATTATAAGTATTAAAATGTCAAATTCTCGAAATCACAATTTGGTCCAAGAGTTAATTAACTAATACAAAGACAAGTTGAATCAGCTAAACACAAATGTGACAAGTTCTTGAGAAACTAAAATAAAGTCCCTCTTGGGAAAATTCGATTTTCGACAAATTGCATAAGATAAATAGTTAGTTAAAAAGAAAAAATAAATAAATAATTCAGAATTTAATAATTCACAACTACTGCAATAGGTAAAGTTGAACAAGAGAAAGAGATTTTATATGTAAAGATTTTTCAATACAATATCATTATAAGTATTAAAATGTCAAATTCTCGAAATCACAATTTGGTCCTAGAATGAATAAACTAATACAAAGACAGGTTGAATCAGCTAAACACAAATCTGACAAGTTCTTGAGAAATTAAAAAGAAAGTTCCTCTTGTGAAAATTCGATTTTCGACAAATTGCGTAAGATAAATAATTGGTTGATAAAGGTAAATAAATAATTGACGATTTGATAATTCAAAACTAATACAATAGGTAGAGTAGAACAAAAGATGGAGATTTTATATGTTAAGATTTTCAGTACAATATCATTATAAGTATTAAGATGTCAAATTGTCGAAATTTCAATTTGGTCCTAGAGTACATAAACTAATACAAAGACAAGTTGAATCAGCTAAACCCAAATCTGAGAAGTTCTTGAAAATCTGAAAAGAAAGTCCCTCTTGGGAAAATTCGATGTTCGACAAATTGCATAAGATAAATAATTGGTTGAAAGACTTTAATAAATAATTGAGGATTTAATTATTCAAAACTAATACAATAGGTAGAGTAGAACAAAAGAAGGAGATTTTATATGATAAGATTTTCAGTACAATATCATTATAAGTATTAAAATGTCAAATTCTCGAAATCACAATTTGGTCCTAGAGTGAATTAACTAATACAAAGACAAGTTGAATCAGCTAAACCCAAATCTGACAAGTTCTTGAGAAACTAAAAAGAAAGTCCCTCTTGGGAAAATTCGATTATCGACAAATTGCATAAAATAAATAATTGGTTGAAAGACATTAATAAATAATCGAGGATTTAATAATTCACAACTACTGCAATAGGTAAAGTTGAACAAGAGAAAGAGATTTTATATGTAAAGATTTTTCAACACAATATCATTATAAGTATTAAAATGTCAAATTCTCGAAATCACAATTTGGTCCTAGAGTGAATTAACTAATACAAAGACAAGTTGAATCAGCTAAACCCAAATCTGACAAGTTCTTGAGAAACTAAAAAGAAAGTCCCTCTTGGGAAAATTCGATTATCGACAAATTGCATAAAATAAACTAGAGGGGGGTTGTTGCTCGCTCGCTTCGCGAGCTTCGCAGGTGGGGGTGTTGTAGCTCGCTTTACGAGCTCGCGAGAGGGTTAGTGGTACGGATGTTATTTGGTGTGTGACTCTCCACGAGCCACACAAAGAACTTCCCGAATCGTTAGTTGCAGTATATTAGTATCATTATTTTCTACTTTCTACTTTCATGTGCGCGCATCCGGGATATTTTTCGATTATTGTAAGCGGTTACATTAGCAGTAGTTGCATAATTGAAAAAAAAATTTTTTTTAAATTTAAAAAAAAAAAAATTTTTTTTTTAGATTTAAAAATAAAATTTTTTTTTTAAATATCCTAAATATATATATATATATATATATATATATATAGTTACGTTTGCTTCTTCGGAGGATACGCCTCTTGTATAAATTGCAATGTTGAATCAACTCCTTTCGAAAAAAACTAAAAAACTACTTGACCAAAATGGACCAAAATCTAATCAGCTCTAAGTTACAGCGGGGCACATCGATTGCATCATTCATCATTTTGATCGCGTTGTTACTTTTTCAGAAAACGTTAACGAAAAATTTGATACCATAGAAACGGACATACGCGCGCACACACACACACACACACACACACACACACACACACACACACACACACACACACACATACCGACATTTTGATAAAAATAGTCTCAAACGACTCCAATGACCATGAAACGTGGAGATCTGCTAAAAAATCGATTTTCGATTTTCGGGGTAATTACAGTAACTTCCCTATAATTCGGGAAGTTCATAATTGGTTGAAAAAAAATAAATAAATAATTGAGGATTTAATAATTCACAACTACTGCAATAGGTAAAGTTGAACAAGAGAAAGAGATTTTATATGTAAAGATTTTTCAATACAATATCATTATAAGTATTAAAATGTCAAATTCTCGAAATCTCAAATTGGTCCTAGACTGAATAAACTAATACAAAGACAGGTTGAATCAGCTAAACACAAATCTGACAAGTTCTTGAAAAACTAAAAAGAAAGTCCCTCTTGGGAAAATTCGATTTTCGACAAATTGCGTAAGATAAATAATTGGTTGAAAAAGATAAATAAATAATTGACGATTTGATAATTCAAAACTAATACAATAGGTAGAGTAGAACAAAAGATGGAGATTTTATATGTTAAGATTTTCAGTACAATATCATTATAAGTATTAAAATGTCAAATTCTCGAAATCACAATTTGGTCCTAGAATAAATAAACTAATTTCAAAGACAAGCTGAGTCAGCTAAACACAAATCTGACAAGTTCTTGAGAAACTAAAAAGGAGTCCCTCTTGGGAAAATTCGATTTTTGACAAATTGCGTAAGATAAATAATTGGTTGAAAAAGATAAATAAATAATTGACGATTTGATAATTCAAAACTAATACAATAGGTAGAGTAGAACAAAAGATGGAGATTTTATATGTTAAGATTTTCAGTACAATATCATTATAAGTATTAAGATGTCAAATTGTCGAAATTTCAATTTGGCCCTAGAGTACATAAACTAATACAAAGACAAGTTGAATCAGTTAAACCCAAATCTGACAAGTTCTTGAAAAACTGAAAAGAAAGTCCCTCTTGGGAAAATTCGATGTTCGACAAATTGCATAAGATAAATAATTGGTTGAAAGACATTAATAAATAATTGAGGATTTAATTATTCAAAACTAATACAATAGGTAGAGTAGAACAAAAGAAAGAGATTTTATATGTTAAGATTTTCAGTCCAATATCATTATAAGTATTAAAATGTCAAATTCTCGAAATCACAATTTGGTCCTAGAGTGAATTAACTAATACAAAGACAAGTTGAATCAGCTAAACACAAATCTGACAAGTTCTTGAAAAACTAAAAAGAAAGTCCCTCTTGGGAAAATTCGATTTTCGACAAATTGCATAAGATAAATAGTTAGTTAAAAAAAAAAAAAAAATAATTCAGGATTTAATAATTCACAACTACTGCAATAGGTAAAGTTGAACAAGAGAAAGAGATTTTATATGTAAAGATTTTTCAATACAACATCATTATAAGTATTACAATGACAAATTCTCGAAATCACAATTTGGTCCTAGAATAAATAAACTAATACAAAGTGTTAGAGTTAAATGAGAGTGCGCGTGTTTTTAAGCGTTTATTGCGTACATTATAATACAGGTACGACACAGCACCGAGAGCATGTCTGGCTACGACCACGCTTCACCGAACAGTCTAGAAAAATCTACAATCGAGATCGACACGATCACCGCGCTCGCGCATGCGCACGCCACACATACAGGGTGCTCGAATTGCACCGTTACAACACCTCCTCTCAATGCGAGCATCATCAACAATCATTACATATCCCAATACCCATACGTTTAATACAAAAATGATGCTTATACTTAGGTAGAGGTTTCGTGAGTACATCAGCCGGCATATTTTCAGATGATAAATGTTCTAACTTAAAATTATCTTCTTTGAAAACATCACGCAAAAAATGAAATCTGAGATTAATATGCTTAGTACGCGGGTGTACAATAGGATTCTTCGCAAGTAACTGCGCGCCAATATTATCATTATAAACCGTCATTTTTGAAAACGCACAAAATCCTATCTCTTTGAGGAAATCCGAGAAGTATATAGCATCCTTTACTGCTTCTGCCATTGCCACGTACTCGGCCTCTGTGGACGATAAGGCTACAGTTCGCTGCTTCGTTGATCTCCAACTAATTGGACTATTGGATAGAACTGTTACATATCCCGTATATGATCGTCTATCCATCTTACATCGCCCCCAATCAGCGTCCACATATACTTTAGGACAATCATCTGATTTCCTGTAAACAATACCGTAATTGAGAGTACCTTTTAAATACCTTAATACTCGTTTGCCAGCCGCCCAATGTGCTTCTCCGTTACAATCGTTAAATTGTGCCAACGTGCTGACTGCATATGAGATATCTGGCCTCGTTGCGACAGCAAGATACATGAGGGCTCCGACGAGTTCTCTATACGGCCTCCTCCTGTTTGAACGATCTCCATCGATCTTATCCAAGGCAGTATCCTTATCCAGGGGAGTAGCCACTGGATTGCAATTTTCCAATCCAAATCGTTTCAGCAAATCCAAAATATACCTCTTTTGAGAAATTGCTATTGTCCCAGGTGTTTGCTCAATTTCTATACCTAAACAATACTTAGCATTTCCCAGATCCTTGACATCGAATTCATTAGCCAGCTGATTTTTAATTTCGGCTGTCCAACCTAGATCTTTTGAGATAATCAAGATATCATCAACATATATAGCCATAAATAAAGTATCTTTGCCTCTTTTTGAATAATATACACAGGGATCAGCCACGGTTGACTTGAACCCCATTTCTTTTAATTTTTGAGACAGTCGTTTGTGCCACTGTCTACCGGCTTGACGCAAGCCATAAATGGCTTTATTCAAGTGACACACTAAATCTTTATTTTCTTTCAGGCGACTTAATAACTCCCTCGAGTTTTTTCTTATTTGTCTATCTTCTTTGACATCGTTAGCTAGATCGTTCAAACATTCGCTTAATAATTCAGGTTTTTCCATATAAACCTCCTCTGAAAGGGTTCCATTTAAATATGCGCTTGTTACATCCATTTGTTCAACCGTCGTACCGAATTTAACAGCTAAGGCTAACAATAATCGTATAGACTCTAGTCTCGCTACAGGCGCAAATGTGTCGAAAAATTCTACTCCAGGGCGTTGCGCAAACCCTTTTGCAACAATTCTGGCTTTCCGTTTTTCCAGGGAACCGTCCGGATTATATTTATTTGTCAATACAGTTCTACAACCGATAACTCGTTTCCTTGATGGACGCTGTACAAGATTAAATGTTTCATTTTTAATTAAATTTCGTACCTCATTTCTTATTGCGTGTATCCACTCGAGTTTCTCTGTACCAGTAAGAGCATCGTCCATGGAAACTTCTGCTACACTGGCCACCAGTTCGGCCAGATCGGTTTCTCGATCCTCCGTAATTTCTGGTTGGCTTTCTTCATGAATTTCCTCTGTATTTTCTTGCGTATTTTCATTTTGATCTGGTTGATCATTAATTACACGATAGTTAAATAGCTTTCTAGGACGTCCTCTTCTACCGGTTCTCTCTATTCTCGGTCTTCCTGGTGCTTTACATAATCGCCTTTCATCTAGGTTTTCTGCTGCTGTTTCTTCCTCACTCATTTGGTTCTCGATCAGTTCTTCAGCATTCTCTAAACTCGGACCTATAGGTATCACCGGAGCATTATTGTTTCCAATACAGGTATTCGGTTCTTCACATTCTTCAGGCATCTGAATACTTTTCTGATCGGAGCATTTATCAGATTTATAATTTTCTCTTTCAATCACCCGGATATCCCTAGATACAATTACTCTTCTTTCATTGGGAATCCATACTCGATATGCCTTTGATGTTTCCGAGTAACCTATGAAAGTCCCTACTTTCGTCCTTTGCGCAAACTTTGATTTGTTAGGTTCTTTGTTTAATACATATGCTTTCATTCCAAAAATCTTTAAATGGTTCAAAATGGGTCTTCTGTTATTCCAAAATTCGAATGGAGTCCTACCCTCCAATGTTTTTGTTGGGCACCTATTTCTCAGATAATTGGCAGTCATTACTGCTTCTGCCCAAAATCCATGGGTTAATTGAGCCCTTAATAACATGCATCTTGCAGTTTGAATTAGCGTACGATTTTTGCGCTCGGCCACCCCATTTTGTTCCGGAGTGTAGGGTACGGTTAGACGTCTTTGTATACCTTCGTTTTGCAAGAAATCATTAAATTCTTTATTACAATACTCACGCCCATTATCAGTCTGCAGGTACTTGATTTTATGTCCTGTGCGCCTTTCCGCATAACTTTTGTATTCCTTAAATTTCTGCAATACCTCATCCTTTCTTTTCAAAAAATAGACCTCACTCCATCGTGAGTAATCATCAATAAACAATAACATGTACCTGGATCCAGCCATAGACTCAGTGCGCATAGGACCGCAGACATCTGAGTGTACTATTTCTAATAGTTTTGAGCTTCGTTGGCTATTCTTTGGAAAAGGCGTGCTAGTTAATTTACCTTGTATACATATTTCACATATAGGCATCTGTGTTTCTCCTTGAAGTTTGATACCGATGGCATGTTCTTTCTTCGCAGCATCTAATAAATCTCTAACGTTCAAGTGACCCATTCTTTCATGCCATAATTTTATTTGAGATTCTTCCATTCTTTCAGAGCATATATTCTTAGCTGCTTCAGATCGCTCCTCACAAATATAATATAAATTTCCAATGCGATTAGCCTTCAACTTTACTCTTCCATCTCGTCCAACTACAATTGCCTCTTTATCCCTAAAAATCACTGAATTACCTTTATCTGTAATTTTTGCAACGGACATTAAATTTGTCCTTAGTTCCGGCACGTATAAGGTATCCTCAAATTCAATATCCTTTATCTCTTGACGCATACGTGTTTTGATACGCACGTTACCTTTAGCCTTCACTGTGGCTGATGCATTATTAGCCAAATTTAATTTTTCATGATCTGTGCGTTGCATTTGAATGAACCTTGACGAGTCTTTACAAAGATGTGTAGTACAACCGCTATCTAGACACCAGTACTGTTTTTCTGGGTCCTCAGTAGCAATGTACGTCTCATTATTATTTTGATAATTAACATAAAATAGTTCTTGTGATTTACCTCCGTTTGGTTTATAATCAGTCTTCCTAGAATAACAATCGTACGCTTTGTGGCCCGGCTTACCACACTTATGACAAATAATTCTTGGTTTTCTTGCAGTATTTTCTTTGGTATTGTTCCATTGTTCTTTGGTATTGTTCCATTGTGTCTTGGGTTTAACCTCGGTCCTTCGATAATTGCCCTTAGCAATCATTGCGCCGTGATCTTCCGATGTCTTTTGATGCCTAGTTTCAAATTCTTCTAAAATTTTAATTTTTAGTGTGTCTAAATCTGGAAGATCATCCCTGGATTCCATTGCGCATCTGAAATTCTTATAATTCTCGGGCAGACTATTAAGAAGCATTGCACTTTGTAAATCTTTGTGAATATCAATATTCATTTCCGCTAACTTATCAACTACTTCTATAAATTTATTGATATGCTCTCTAACATCTTCTCCACTCGCCATACGGTGTGAAGTCAACTTTCTTAATAATGCCGCTCTTTTTGCAGGACCTTTCGATGCATATATAGAACGCAACTTTGTCCATACCTCGTTCGAGGTCTCACATGCTTTGACTTGCTTTAATTCAGATGGACTAATTGTTAAAATAAGGTCAGACTTAGCTTTTTTATCGTTGATATCCCATTCAATCGCTGCGGCTTCTGACTGTGGGTCTGCAACATCGACACGTGGTCGTTTCCTTTTTCCGCTTACATAATCCCACAAATCGTGTTTTACCAATAGTGCTTCCGCTTGCATACACCAGGTATCATAATTTTCTTTATGCAAAGTCTCTATTCTTGTTATACCACCAATATTACAAGCCATTATTAATTTCACCGTACGTTTTCAAGCACGTGGTTAACCTCACTTTTCAAACACTTTTCGCAGCTAAATATTTCTTATTTTTATTTTAAATTATTCCAGGAACGCAATTTCCTGGGCCCATAACCTGTTAGAGTTAAATGAGAGTGCGCGTGTTTTTAAGCGTTTATTGCGTACATTATAATACAGGTACGACACAGCACCGAGAGCATGTCTGGCTACGACCACGCTTCACCGAACAGTCTAGAAAAATCTACAATCGAGATCGACACGATCACCGCGCTCGCGCATGCGCACGCCACACATACAGGGTGCTCGAATTGCACCGTTACAACACAAAGACAAGTTGAATCAGCTAAACACAAATCTGACAAGTTCTTGAAAAACTAAAAAGAAAGTCCCTCTTGGGAAAATTCGATTTTCGACAAATTGCATAAGATAAATAGTTAGTTAAAAAAAAAATAAATAAATACTTCAGGATTTAATAATTCACAACTACTGCAATAGGTAAAGTTGAACAAGAGAAAGAGATTTTATATGTAAAGATTTTTCAATACAATATCATTATAAGTATTAAAATGACAAATTCTCGAAATCACAATTTGGTCCTAGAATAAATAAACTAATTTCAAAGACAAGCTGAGTCAGCTAAACACAAATCTGACAAGTTCTTGAGAAACTAAAAAGGAGTCCCTCTTGGGAAAATTCGATTTTTGACAAATTGCGTAAGATAAATAATTGGTTGAAAAAGATAAATAAATAATTGACGATTTGATAATTCAAAACTAATACAATAGGTAGAGTAGAACAAAAGATGGAGATTTTATATGTAAAGATTTTGAGTCCAATATCATTATATGTATTAAAATGTCAAATTCTCTAAATCACAATTTGGTCCTAGAGTGAATAAACTAATACAAAGACAAGTTGAATCAGCTAAATGCAAATCTCACAAGTTCTTGAGAAACTAAAAAGAACGTCCCTCTTGGGAAAATTCGATTATCGACAAATTGCATAAAATAAATAATTGGTTGAAAAAAAATAAATAAATAATTGAGGATTTAATAATTCACAACTACTGCAATAGGTAAAGTTGAACAAGAGAAAGAGATTTTATATGTAAAGATTTTTCAACACAATATCATTATAAGTATTAAAATGTCAAATTCTCGAAATCACAATTTGGTCCAAGAGTTAATTAACTAATACAAAGACAAGTTGAATCAGCTAAACACAAATGTGACAAGTTCTTGAGAAACTAAAATAAAGTCCCTCTTGGGAAAATTCGATTATCGACAAGTTGCATAAGATAAATAATTGGTTGAAAAAGATAAATAAATAATGGACGATTTGATAATTCAAAACTAATAAAATAGGTACAGTCGAACAAGAGAAAGAGATTTTATATGTAAAGATTTTTCAGTACAATATCATTATAAGTATTAAAATGTCAAATTCTCGAAATCACAATTTGGTCCTACAGTGAATAAACTAATACAAAGACAGGTTGAATCAGCTAAACACAAATCTGACAAGTTCTTGAAAAACTGAAAAGAAAGTCCCTCTTGGGATAATTCGATGTTCGACAAATTGCATAAGATAAATAATTGGTTGAAAGACATTAATAAATAATTGAGGATTTAATTATTCAAAACTAATACAATAGGTAGAGTAGAACAAAAGAAAGAGATTTTATATGTTAAGATTTTCAGTCCAATATCATTATAAGTATTAAAATGTCAAATTCTCGAAATCACAATTTGGTCCTAGAGTGAATTAACTAATACAAAGACAAATTGAATCAGCTAAACACAAATCTGACAAGTTCTTGAAAAACTAAAAAGAAAGTCCCTCTTGGGAAAATTCGATTTTCGACAAATTGCATCAGATAAATAGTTAGTTAAAAAAAAAAAAAAAAAATAATTCAGGATTTAATAATTCACAACTACTGCAATAGGTAAAGTTGAACAAAGAGAAAGAGATTTTATATGTAAAGATTTTTCAATACAATATCATTATAAGTATTAAAATGACAAATTGTCGAAATTTCAATTTGATCCTAGAATGAATAAACTAATTTCAAAGACAAGTTGAATCAGCTAAACACAAATCTGACAAGTTCTTGAGAAACTAAAAAGAAGTCCCTCTTGGGAAAATTCGATTTTTGACAAATTGCGTAAGATAAATAATTGTTTGAAAGACATTAATAAATAATTGAGGATTTAATAATTCAAAACTAAAACAATAGGTAGAGTAGAACAAAAGAAAGAGATTTTATATGTTAAGATTTTCAGTCCGATATCATTATAAGTATTAAAATGTCAAATTCTCGAAATCACAATTTGGTTCTAGAGTGAATAAACTAATACAAAAGCAGGTTGAATCAGCTAAACACAAATCTGACAAGTTCTTGAGAAACTAAAAAGAAAGTACCTCTTGGGAAAATTCGATTTTCGACAAATTGCATAAGATAAATAGTTAGTTAAAAAAAAAAAAAAAATAATTCAGGATTTAATAATTCACAACTACTGCAATAGGTAAAGTTGAACAAAGAAAAAGAGATTTTATATGTAAAGATTTTTCAATACAATATCATTATAAGTATTAAAATGACAAATTGTCGAAATTTCAATTTGATCCTAGAATGAATAAACTAATTTCAAAGACAAGTTGAATCAGCTAAACACAAATCTGACAAGTTCTTGAGAAACTAAAAAGAAGTCCCTCTTGGGAAAATTCGATTTTTGACAAATTGCGTAAGATAAATAATTGTTTGAAAGACATTAATAAATAATTGAGGATTTAATAATTCAAAACTAAAACAATAGGTAGAGTAGAACAAAAGAAAGAGATTTTATATGTTAAGATTTTCAGTCCGATATCATTATAAGTATTAAAATGTCAAATTCTCGAAATCACAATTTGGTTCTAGAGTGAATAAACTAATACAAAAGCAGGTTGAATCAGCTAAACACAAATCTGACAAGTTCTTGAGAAACTAAAAAGAAAGTACCTCTTGGGAAAATTCGAATTTCGACAAATTGCATCAGATAAATAATTGGTTGAAAGTGATAAATAAATAATTGAGGATTTAATAATTCAAAACTAATACAATAGGTAAAGCAGAACAAGAGAAAGAGATTTTATTTGTAAATACTTTTCAATACAATATCATTATAAGTATTAAAATGACAAATTCTCGAAATCACAATTTGGTCCTAGAGTGAATAAACTAATA
This sequence comes from Lasioglossum morio, assembly GCA_916610235.2. Lineage (NCBI taxonomy): Eukaryota > Metazoa > Arthropoda > Insecta > Hymenoptera > Halictidae > Lasioglossum > Lasioglossum morio. The sequence continues at coordinate 41,086 of CAKAJA020000551.1, forward strand.
CAAAGACAGGTTGAATCAGCTAAACCCAAACCTGACAAGTTCTTGAGAAACTAAAAAGAAAGTCCCTCATGGAAAAATTAGATTTTCGACAAATTGCATAAAATAAATAATTGGTTGAAAAAGATAAATAAATAATTGAGGATTTGATAATTCAAAACTATTACAGTAGGTAGAGTAGAACAAAAGAAGGAGATTTTATATGATAAGATTTTCAGTACAATATCATTATAAGTATTAAAATGTCAAATTCTCGAAATCACAATTTGGTCCAAGAGTTAATTAACTAATACAAAGACAAGTTGAATCAGCTAAACACAAATGTGACAAGTTCTTGAGAAACTAAAATAAAGTCCCTCTTGGGAAAATTCGATTTTCGACAAATTGCATAAGATAAATAGTTAGTTAAAAAGAAAAAATAAATAAATAATTCATAATTTAATAATTCACAACTACTGCAATAGGTAAAGTTGAACAAGAGAAAGAGATTTTATATGTAAAGATTTTTCAATACAATATCATTATAAGTATTAAAATGTCAAATTCTCGAAATCACAATTTGGTCCTAGAGTGAATAAACTAATACAAAGGCAGGTTGAATCAGCTAAACACAAATCTGACAAGTTCTTGAAAAACTGAAAAGAAAGTCCCTCTTGGGAAAATTCGATGTTCGACAAATTGCATAAGATAAATAATTGGTTGAAAGACATTAATAAATAATTGAGGATTTAATTATTCAAAACTAATACAATAGGTAGAGTAGAACAAAAGAAAGAGATTTTATATGTTAAGATTTTCAGTCCAATATCATTATAAGTATTAAAATGTCAAATTCTCGAAATCACAATTTGGTCCTAGAGTGAATAAACTAATACAAAGGCAGGTTGAATCAGCTAAACACAAATCTGACAAGTTCTTGAAAAACTGAAAAGAAAGTCCCTCTTGGGAAAATTCGATGTTCGACAAATTGCATAAGATAAATAATTGGTTGAAAAAAAAATAAATATATAATTCATTATTTAATAATTCACAACTACTGCAATAGGTAAAGTTGAACAAGAGAAAGAGATTTTATATGTAAAGATTTTTCAATACAATATCATTATAAGTATTAAAATGACAAATTCTCGAAATCACAATTTGGTCCGAGAATAAATAAACTAATACAAAGACAAGTTGAATCAGCTAAACACAAATCTGACAAGTTCTTGAAAAACTAAAAAGAAAGTCCCTCTTGGGAAAATTCGATTTTCGACAAATTGCATAAGATAAATAGTTAGTTAAAAAAAAAATAAATAAATAATTGACGATTTAATAATTCAAAACGAATACAATAGGTAAAGTAGAACAAGAGAAAGAGTTTTTATATGTAAAGATTTTTCAACACAATATCATTATAAGTATTAAAATGTCAAATTCTCGAAATCATAATTTGGTCCAAGATTTAATTAACTAATACAAAGACAAGTTGAATCAGCTAAACACAAATGTGACAAGTTCTTGAGAAACTAAAATAAAGTCCCTCTTGGGAAAATTCGATTACCGACAAGTTACACAAGATAAATAATTGGTTGAAAAAGATAAATAAATAATTGAGGATTTAATAATTCACAACTACTGCAATAGGTAAAGTTGAACAAGAGAAAGAGATTTTATATGTAAAGATTTTTCAGTACAATATCATTATAAGTATTAAAATGTCAAATTGTCGAAATTTCAATTTGATCCTAGAATGAATAAACTAATTTCAAAGACAAGTTGAATCAGCTAAACACAAATCTGACAAGTTCTTGAAAATCTGTAAAGAAAGTCCCTCTTGGGAAAATTCGATGTTCAACAAATTGCATAAGATAAATAATTGGTTGAAAGACATTAATAAATAATTGAGGATTTAATAGTTCAAAACTAATACAATAGGTAGAGTAGAACAAAAGAAGGAGATTTTATATGATAAGATTTTCAGTACAATATCATTATAAGTATTAAAATGTCAAATTCTCGAAATCACAATTTGGTCCAAGAGTTAATTAACTAATACAAAGACAAGTTGAATCAGCTAAACACAAATGTGACAAGTTCTTGAGAAACTAAAATAAAGTCCCTCTTGGGAAAATTCGATTTTCGACAAATTGCATAAGATAAATAGTTAGTTAAAAAGAAAAAATAAATAAATAATTCAGAATTTAATAATTCACAACTACTGCAATAGGTAAAGTTGAACAAGAGAAAGAGATTTTATATGTAAAGATTTTTCAATACAATATCATTATAAGTATTAAAATGTCAAATTCTCGAAATCACAATTTGGTCCTAGAGTGAATAAACTAATACAAAGGCAGGTTGAATCAGCTAAACACAAATCTGACAAGTTCTTGAAAAACTGAAAAGAAAGTCCCTCTTGGGAAAATTCGATGTTCGACAAATTGCATAAGATAAATAATTGGTTGAAAGACATTAATAAATAATTGAGGATTTAATTATTCAAAACTAATACAATAGGTAGAGTAGAACAAAAGAAAGAGATTTTATATGTTAAGATTTTCAGTCCAATATCATTATAAGTATTAAAATGTCAAATTCTCGAAATCACAATTTGGTCCTAGAGTGAATAAACTAATACAAAGGCAGGTTGAATCAGCTAAACACAAATCTGACAAGTTCTTGAAAAACTGAAAAGAAAGTCCCTCTTGGGAAAATTCGATGTTCGACAAATTGCATAAGATAAATAATTGGTTGAAAAAAAAATAAATATATAATTCATTATTTAATAATTCACAACTACTGCAATAGGTAAAGTTGAACAAGAGAAAGAGATTTTATATGTAAAGATTTTTCAATACAATATCATTATAAGTATTAAAATGACAAATTCTCGAAATCACAATTTGGTCCTAGAATAAATAAACTAATACAAAGACAAGTTGAATCAGCTAAACACAAATCTGACAAGTTCTTGAAAAACTAAAAAGAAAGTCCCTCTTGGGAAAATTCGATTTTCGACAAATTGCATAAGATAAATAGTTAGTTAAAAAAAAAATAAATAAATAATTGACGATTTAATAATTCAAAACGAATACAATAGGTAAAGTAGAACAAGAGAAAGAGTTTTTATATGTAAAGATTTTTCAACACAATATCATTATAAGTATTAAAATGTCAAATTCTCGAAATCATAATTTGGTCCAAGATTTAATTAACTAATACAAAGACAAGTTGAATCAGCTAAACACAAATGTGACAAGTTCTTGAGAAACTAAAATAAAGTCCCTCTTGGGAAAATTCGATTACCGACAAGTTACACAAGATAAATAATTGGTTGAAAAAGATAAATAAATAATTGAGGATTTAATAATTCACAACTACTGCAATAGGTAAAGTTGAACAAGAGAAAGAGATTTTATATGTAAAGATTTTTCAACACAATATCATTATAAGTATTAAAATGTCAAATTGTCGAAATTTCAATTTGATCCTAGAATGAATAAACTAATTTCAAAGACAAGTTGAATCAGCTAAACACAAATCTGACAAGTTCTTGAAAATCTGTAAAGAAAGTCCCTCTTGGGAAAATTCGATGTTCAACAAATTGCATAAGATAAATAATTGGTTGAAAGACATTAATAAATAATTGAGGATTTAATAGTTCAAAACTAATACAATAGGTAGAGTAGAACAAAAGAAGGAGATTTTATATGATAAGATTTTCAGTACAATATCATTATAAGTATTAAAATGTCAAATTCTCGAAATCACAATTTGGTCCAAGAGTTAATTAACTAATACAAAGACAAGTTGAATCAGCTAAACACAAATGTGACAAGTTCTTGAGAAACTAAAATAAAGTCCCTCTTGGGAAAATTCGATTTTCGACAAATTGCATAAGATAAATAGTTAGTTAAAAAGAAAAAATAAATAAATAATTCAGAATTTAATAATTCACAACTACTGCAATAGGTAAAGTTGAACAAGAGAAAGAGATTTTATATGTAAAGATTTTTCAATACAATATCATTATAAGTATTAAAATGTCAAATTCTCGAAATCACAATTTGGTCCTAGAGTGAATAAACTAATACAAAGACAGGTTGAATCAGCAAAACACAAATCTGACAAGTTCTTGAGAAATTAAAAAGAAAGTCCCTCTTGTGAAAATTCGATTATCGACAAATTGCGTAAGATAAATAATTGGTTGAAAAAGATAAAAAAAATAATTGACGATTTGATAATTCAAAACTAATACCATAGGTAGAGTAGAACAAAAGAAGGAGATTTTATATGTTAAGATTTTCAGTACAATATCATTATAAGTATTAAAATGTCAAATTGTCGAAATTTCAATTTGGTCCTAGAGTACATAAACTAATACAGAGGCAAGTTGAATCAGCTTAACCCAAATCTGACAAGTTCTTGAGAAATTAAAAAGAAAGTCCCTCTTGTGAAAATTCGATTTTCGACAAATTGCGTAAGATAAATAATTGGTTGAAAGACATTAATAAATAATTGAGGATTTAATAGTTCAAAACTAATACAATAGGTAGAGTAGAATAAAAGAAAGAGATTTTATATGTTAAGATTTTCAGTCCAATATCATTATATGTATTAAAATGTCAAATTCTCTAAATCACAATTTGGTCCTAGAGTGAATAAACTAATACAAAGACAAGTTGAATCAGCTAAATGCAAATGTAATATGTTCTTGAAAAACTAAAAAGAAAGTCCCTCTTGGAAAAATTCGATTTTCGACAAATTGCATAAGATAAAAATTTAAAAAAAAAAATTGAGGATTTAATACTTCAACTAATACAATAGGTAACGTAGAACAAGAGAAATAGATTTTATATGTAAAGATTTTATAATACAATATCATTATAAGTATTAAAATGTCAAATTCTCGAAATCACAATTTGGTTCTAGAGTGAATAAACTAATAAAAAGGCAGGTTGAATCAGCTAAACACAAATCTGACAAGTGCTTGAGAAACTAAAAAGAAAGTACCTCTTGGGAAAATTCGAATTTCGACAAATTGCATAAGATAAATAATTGGTTGAAAGAGATAAATAAATAATTGAGGATTTAATAATTCAAAACTAATACAATAGGTAAAGCAGAACAAGAGAAAGAGATTTTATTTGTAAATACTTTTCAATACAATATCATTATAAGTATTAAAATGTCAAATTCTCGAAATTACAATTTGGTCCTAGAGTGAATAAACTAATACAAAGACAGGTTGAATCAGGTAAACACAAATCTGACAAGTTCTTGAAAAACAAAAAAGAAAGTCCCTCTTGGGAAAATTCGATGTTCGTGAAATTGCATAAGATAAATATTTGGTTGAAAAAGATAAATAAATAATTGACGATTTGATAATTGAAAACTAATACAATAGGTAGAGTAGAACAAAAGAAGGAGATTTTATATGATAAGATTTTCAGTACAATATCATTATATGTATTAAAATGTCAAATTCTCTAAATCACAATTTGGTCCTAGAGTGAATAAACTAATACAAAGACAAGTTGAATCAGCTAAATGCAAATGTAATATGTTCTTGAAAAACTAAAAAGAAAGTCCCTCTTGGAAAAATTCGATTTTCGACAAATTGCATAAGATAAAAATTTAAAAAAAAAAATTGAGGATTTAATACTTCAACTAATACAATAGGTAACGTAGAACAAGAGAAATAGATTTTATATGTAAAGATTTTATAATACAATATCATTATAAGTATTAAAATGTCAAATTCTCGAAATCACAATTTGGTTCTAGAGTGAATAAACTAATAAAAAGGCAGGTTGAATCAGCTAAACACAAATCTGACAAGTGCTTGAGAAACTAAAAAGAAAGTACCTCTTGGGAAAATTCGAATTTCGACAAATTGCATAAGATAAATAATTGGTTGAAAGAGATAAATAAATAATTGAGGATTTAATAATTCAAAACTAATACAATAGGTAAAGCAGAACAAGAGAAAGAGATTTTATTTGTAAATACTTTTCAATACAATATCATTATAAGTATTAAAATGTCAAATTCTCGAAATTACAATTTGGTCCTAGAGTGAATAAACTAATACAAAGACAGGTTGAATCAGGTAAACACAAATCTGACAAGTTCTTGAAAAACAAAAAAGAAAGTCCCTCTTGGGAAAATTCGATGTTCGTGAAATTGCATAAGATAAATATTTGGTTGAAAAAGATAAATAAATAATTGACGATTTGATAATTGAAAACTAATACAATAGGTAGAGTAGAACAAAAGAAGGAGATTTTATATGATAAGATTTTCAGTACAATATCATTATAAGTATTAAAATGTCAAATTCTCGAAATCACAATTTGGTCCAAGAGTTAATTAACTAATACAAAGACAAGTTGAATCAGCTAAACACAAATGTGACAAGTTCTTGAGAAACTAAAATAAAGTCCCTCTTGGGAAAATTCGATTTTCGACAAATTGCATAAGATAAATAGTTAGTTAAAAAGAAAAAATAAATAAATAATTCAGAATTTAATAATTCACAACTACTGCAATAGGTAAAGTTGAACAAGAGAAAGAGATTTTATATGTAAAGATTTTTCAATACAATATCATTATAAGTATTAAAATGTCAAATTCTCGAAATCACAATTTGGTCCTAGAATGAATAAACTAATACAAAGACAGGTTGAATCAGCTAAACACAAATCTGACAAGTTCTTGAGAAATTAAAAAGAAAGTTCCTCTTGTGAAAATTCGATTTTCGACAAATTGCGTAAGATAAATAATTGGTTGATAAAGGTAAATAAATAATTGACGATTTGATAATTCAAAACTAATACAATAGGTAGAGTAGAACAAAAGATGGAGATTTTATATGTTAAGATTTTCAGAACAATATCATTATAAGTATTAAGATGTCAAATTGTCGAAATTTCAATTTGGTCCTAGAGTACATAAACTAATACAGAGGCAAGTTGAATCAGCTTAACCCAAATCTGAGAAGTTCTTGAAAATCTGAAAAGAAAGTCCCTCTTGGGAAAATTCGATTTTCGACAAATTGCGTAAGATAAATAATTGGTTGAAAGACATTAATAAATAATTGAGGATTTAATAGTTCAAAACTAATACAATAGGTAGAGTAGAACAAAAGAAAGAGATTTTATATGTTAAGATTTTCAGTCCAATATCATTATATGTATTAAAATGTCAAATTCTCTAAATCACAATTTGGTCCTAGAGTGAATAAACTAATACAAAGACAAGTTGAATCAGCTAAATGCAAATGTAATATGTTCTTGAAAAACTAAAAAGAAAGTCCCTCTTGGGAAAATTCGATTTTCGACAAATTGCATAAGATAAAAATTTAAAAAAAAAATTGAGGATTTAATACTTCAACTAATACAATAGGTAACGTAGAACAAGAGAAATAGATTTTATATGTAAAGATTTTATAATACAATATCATTATAAGTATTAAAATGTCAAATTCTCGAAATCACAATTTGGTTCTAGAGTGAATAAACTAATAAAAAGGCAGGTTGAATCAGCTAAACACAAATCTGACAAGTGCTTGAGAAACTAAAAAGGAAGTACCTCTTGGGAAAATTCGAATTTCGACAAATTGCATAAGATAAATAATTGGTTGAAAGAGATAAATAAATAATTGAGGATTTAATAATTCAAAACTAATACAATAGGTAAAGCAGAACAAGAGAAAGAGATTTTATTTGTAAATACTTTTCAATACAATATCATTATAAGTATTAAAATGTCAAATTCTCGAAATCACAATTTGGTCCTAGAGTGAATAAACTAATACAAAGACAGGTTGAATCAGGTAAACACAAATCTGACAAGTTCTTGAAAAACAAAAAAGAAAGTCCCTCTTGGGAAAATTCGATGTTCGTGAAATTGCATAAGATAAATATTTGGTTGAAAAAGATAAATAAATAATTGACGATTTGATAATTGAAAACTAATACAATAGGTAGAGTAGAACAAAAGAAGGAGATTTTATATGATAAGATTTTCAGTACAATATCATTATAAGTATTAAAATGTCAAATTCTCGAAATCACAATTTGGTCCAAGAGTTAATTAACTAATACAAAGACAAGTTGAATCAGCTAAACACAAATGTGACAAGTTCTTGAGAAACTAAAATAAAGTCCCTCTTGGGAAAATTCGATTTTCGACAAATTGCATAAGATAAATAGTTAGTTAAAAAGAAAAAATAAATAAATAATTCAGAATTTAATAATTCACAACTACTGCAATAGGTAAAGTTGAACAAGAGAAAGAGATTTTATATGTAAAGATTTTTCAATACAATATCATTATAAGTATTAAAATGTCAAATTCTCGAAATCACAATTTGGTCCTAGAATGAATAAACTAATACAAAGACAGGTTGAATCAGCTAAACACAAATCTGACAAGTTCTTGAGAAACTAAAAAGAAAGTACCTCTTGGGAAAATTCGAATTTCGACAAATTGCATAAGATAAATAATTGGTTGAAAGAGATAAATAAATAATTGAGGATTTAATAATTCAAAACTAATACAATAGGTAAAGCAGAACAAGAGAAAGAGATTTTATTTGTAAATACTTTTCAATACAATATCATTATAAGTATTAAAATGTCAAATTCTCGAAATTACAATTTGGTCCTAGAGTGAATAAACTAATACAAAGACAGGTTGAATCAGGTAAACACAAATCTGACAAGTTCTTGAAAAACAAAAAAGAAAGTCCCTCTTGGGAAAATTCGATGTTCGTGAAATTGCATAAGATAAATATTTGGTTGAAAAAGATAAATAAATAATTGACGATTTGATAATTGAAAACTAATACAATAGGTAGAGTAGAACAAAAGAAGGAGATTTTATATGATAAGATTTTCAGTACAATATCATTATAAGTATTAAAATGTCAAATTCTCGAAATCACAATTTGGTCCAAGAGTTAATTAACTAATACAAAGACAAGTTGAATCAGCTAAACACAAATGTGACAAGTTCTTGAGAAACTAAAATAAAGTCCCTCTTGGGAAAATTCGATTTTCGACAAATTGCATAAGATAAATAGTTAGTTAAAAAGAAAAAATAAATAAATAATTCAGAATTTAATAATTCACAACTACTGCAATAGGTAAAGTTGAACAAGAGAAAGAGATTTTATATGTAAAGATTTTTCAATACAATATCATTATAAGTATTAAAATGTCAAATTCTCGAAATCACAATTTGGTCCTAGAATGAATAAACTAATACAAAGACAGGTTGAATCAGCTAAACACAAATCTGACAAGTTCTTGAGAAATTAAAAAGAAAGTTCCTCTTGTGAAAATTCGATTTTCGACAAATTGCGTAAGATAAATAATTGGTTGATAAAGGTAAATAAATAATTGACGATTTGATAATTCAAAACTAATACAATAGGTAGAGTAGAACAAAAGATGGAGATTTTATATGTTAAGATTTTCAGAACAATATCATTATAAGTATTAAGATGTCAAATTGTCGAAATTTCAATTTGGTCCTAGAGTACATAAACTAATACAGAGGCAAGTTGAATCAGCTTAACCCAAATCTGAGAAGTTCTTGAAAATCTGAAAAGAAAGTCCCTCTTGGGAAAATTCGATTTTCGACAAATTGCGTAAGATAAATAATTGGTTGAAAGACATTAATAAATAATTGAGGATTTAATAGTTCAAAACTAATACAATAGGTAGAGTAGAACAAAAGAAAGAGATTTTATATGTTAAGATTTTCAGTCCAATATCATTATATGTATTAAAATGTCAAATTCTCTAAATCACAATTTGGTCCTAGATTGAATAAACTAATACAAAGACAAGTTGAATCAGCTAAATGCAAATGTAATATGTTCTTGAAAAACTAAAAAGAAAGTCCCTCTTGGGAAAATTCGATTTTCGACAAATTGCATAAGATAAAAATTTAAAAAAAAAAATTGAGGATTTAATACTTCAACTAATACAATAGGTAACGTAGAACAAGAGAAATAGATTTTATATGTAAAGATTTTATAATACAATATCATTATAAGTATTAAAATGTCAAATTCTCGAAATCACAATTTGGTCCAAGAGTTAATTAACTAATACAAAGACAAGTTGAATCAGCTAAACACAAATCTGACAAGTTCTTGAAAAACAAAAAAGAAAGTCCCTCTTGGGAAAATTCGATGTTCGTGAAATTGCATAAGATAAATATTTGGTTGAAAAAGATAAATAAATAATTGACGATTTGATAATTGAAAACTAATACAATAGGTAGAGTAGAACAAAAGAAGGAGATTTTATATGATAAGATTTTCAGTACAATATCATTATAAGTATTAAAATGTCAAATTCTCGAAATCACAATTTGGTCCAAGAGTTAATTAACTAATACAAAGACAAGTTGAATCAGCTAAACACAAATGTGACAAGTTCTTGAGAAACTAAAATAAAGTCCCTCTTGGGAAAATTCGATTTTCGACAAATTGCATAAGATAAATAGTTAGTTAAAAAGAAAAAATAAATAAATAATTCAGAATTTAATAATTCACAACTACTGCAATAGGTAAAGTTGAACAAGAGAAAGAGATTTTATATGTAAAGATTTTTCAATACAATATCATTATAAGTATTAAAATGTCAAATTCTCGAAATCACAATTTGGTCCTAGAATGAATAAACTAATACAAAGACAGGTTGAATCAGCTAAACACAAATCTGACAAGTTCTTGAGAAACTAAAAAGAAAGTACCTCTTGGGAAAATTCGAATTTCGACAAATTGCATAAGATAAATAATTGGTTGAAAGAGATAAATAAATAATTGAGGATTTAATAATTCAAAACTAATACAATAGGTAAAGCAGAACAAGAGAAAGAGATTTTATTTGTAAATACTTTTCAATACAATATCATTATAAGTATTAAAATGTCAAATTCTCGAAATTACAATTTGGTCCTAGAGTGAATAAACTAATACAAAGACAGGTTGAATCAGGTAAACACAAATCTGACAAGTTCTTGAAAAACAAAAAAGAAAGTCCCTCTTGGGAAAATTCGATGTTCGTGAAATTGCATAAGATAAATATTTGGTTGAAAAAGATAAATAAATAATTGACGATTTGATAATTGAAAACTAATACAATAGGTAGAGTAGAACAAAAGAAGGAGATTTTATATGATAAGATTTTCAGTACAATATCATTATAAGTATTAAAATGTCAAATTCTCGAAATCACAATTTGGTCCAAGAGTTAATTAACTAATACAAAGACAAGTTGAATCAGCTAAACACAAATGTGACAAGTTCTTGAGAAACTAAAATAAAGTCCCTCTTGGGAAAATTCGATTTTCGACAAATTGCATAAGATAAATAGTTAGTTAAAAAGAAAAAATAAATAAATAATTCAGAATTTAATAATTCACAACTACTGCAATAGGTAAAGTTGAACAAGAGAAAGAGATTTTATATGTAAAGATTTTTCAATACAATATCATTATAAGTATTAAAATGTCAAATTCTCGAAATCACAATTTGGTCCTAGAATGAATAAACTAATACAAAGACAGGTTGAATCAGCTAAACACAAATCTGACAAGTTCTTGAGAAATTAAAAAGAAAGTTCCTCTTGTGAAAATTCGATTTTCGACAAATTGCGTAAGATAAATAATTGGTTGATAAAGGTAAATAAATAATTGACGATTTGATAATTCAAAACTAATACAATAGGTAGAGTAGAACAAAAGATGGAGATTTTATATGTTAAGATTTTCAGAACAATATCATTATAAGTATTAAGATGTCAAATTGTCGAAATTTCAATTTGGTCCTAGAGTACATAAACTAATACAGAGGCAAGTTGAATCAGCTTAACCCAAATCTGAGAAGTTCTTGAAAATCTGAAAAGAAAGTCCCTCTTGGGAAAATTCGATTTTCGACAAATTGCGTAAGATAAATAATTGGTTGAAAGACATTAATAAATAATTGAGGATTTAATAGTTCAAAACTAATACAATAGGTAGAGTAGAACAAAAGAAAGAGATTTTATATGTTAAGATTTTCAGTCCAATATCATTATATGTATTAAAATGTCAAATTCTCTAAATCACAATTTGGTCCTAGATTGAATAAACTAATACAAAGACAAGTTGAATCAGCTAAATGCAAATGTAATATGTTCTTGAAAAACTAAAAAGAAAGTCCCTCTTGGGAAAATTCGATTTTCGACAAATTGCATAAGATAAAAATTTAAAAAAAAAAATTGAGGATTTAATACTTCAACTAATACAATAGGTAACGTAGAACAAGAGAAATAGATTTTATATGTAAAGATTTTATAATACAATATCATTATAAGTATTAAAATGTCAAATTCTCGAAATCACAATTTGGTCCTAGAGTGAATAAACTAATACAAAGACAAGTTGAATCAGCTAAACACAAATCTGACAAGTTCTTGAAAAACAAAAAAGAAAGTCCCTCTTGGGAAAATTCGATGTTCGTGAAATTGCATAAGATAAATATTTGGTTGAAAAAGATAAATAAATAATTGACGATTTGATAATTGAAAACTAATACAATAGGTAGAGTAGAACAAAAGAAGGAGATTTTATATGATAAGATTTTCAGTACAATATCATTATAAGTATTAAAATGTCAAATTCTCGAAATCACAATTTGGTCCAAGAGTTAATTAACTAATACAAAGACAAGTTGAATCAGCTAAACACAAATGTGACAAGTTCTTGAGAAACTAAAATAAAGTCCCTCTTGGGAAAATTCGATTTTCGACAAATTGCATAAGATAAATAGTTAGTTAAAAAGAAAAAATAAATAAATAATTCAGAATTTAATAATTCACAACTACTGCAATAGGTAAAGTTGAACAAGAGAAAGAGATTTTATATGTAAAGATTTTTCAATACAATATCATTATAAGTATTAAAATGTCAAATTCTCGAAATCACAATTTGGTCCTAGAATGAATAAACTAATACAAAGACAGGTTGAATCAGCTAAACACAAATCTGACAAGTTCTTGAGAAATTAAAAAGAAAGTTCCTCTTGTGAAAATTCGATTTTCGACAAATTGCGTAAGATAAATAATTGGTTGATAAAGGTAAATAAATAATTGACGATTTGATAATTCAAAACTAATACAATAGGTAGAGTAGAACAAAAGATGGAGATTTTATATGTTAATATTTTCAGTACAATATCATTATAAGTATTAAGATGTCAAATTGTCGAAATTTCAATTTGGTCCTAGAGTACATAAACTAATACAAAGACAAGTTGAATCAGCTAAACCCAAATCTGAGAAGTTCTTGAAAATCTGAAAAGAAAGTCCCTCTTGGGAAAATTCGATGTTCGACAAATTGCATAAGATAAATAATTGGTTGAAAGACTTTAATAAATAATTGAGGATTTAATTATTCAAAACTAATACAATAGGTAGAGTAGAACAAAAGAAGGAGATTTTATATGATAAGATTTTCAGTACAATATCATTATAAGTATTAAAATGTCAAATTCTCGAAATCACAATTTGGTCCTAGAGTGAATTAACTAATACAAAGACAAGTTGAATCAGCTAAACCCAAATCTGACAAGTTCTTGAGAAACTAAAAAGAAAGTCCCTCTTGGGAAAATTCGATTATCGACAAATTGCATAAAATAAATAATTGGTTGAAAGACATTAATAAATAATCGAGGATTTAATAATTCACAACTACTGCAATAGGTAAAGTTGAACAAGAGAAAGAGATTTTATATGTAAAGATTTTTCAACACAATATCATTATAAGTATTAAAATGTCAAATTCTCGAAATCACAATTTGGTCCTAGAGTGAATTAACTAATACAAAGACAAGTTGAATCAGCTAAACCCAAATCTGACAAGTTCTTGAGAAACTAAAAAGAAAGTCCCTCTTGGGAAAATTCGATTATCGACAAATTGCATAAAATAAATAATTGGTTGAAAGACATTAATAAATAATCGAGGATTTAATAATTCACAACTACTGCAATAGGTAAAGTTGAACAAGAGAAAGAGATTTTATATGTAAAGATTTTTCAATACAATATCATTATAAGTATTAAAATGTCAAATTCTCGAAATCTCAAATTGGTCCTAGACTGAATAAACTAATACAAAGACAGGTTGAATCAGCTAAACACAAATCTGACAAGTTCTTGAAAAACTAAAAAGAAAGTCCCTCTTGGGAAAATTCAATTTTCGACAAATTGCGTAAGATAAATAATTGGTTGAAAAAGATAAATAAATAATTGACGATTTGATAATTCAAAACTAATACAATAGGTAGAGTAGAACAAAAGATGGAGATTTTATATGTTAAGATTTTCAGTACAATATCATTATAAGTATTAAAATGTCAAATTCTCGAAATCACCATTTGGTCCTAGAATAAATAAACTAATTTCAAAGACAAGCTGAGTCAGCTAAACACAAATCTGACAAGTTCTTGAGAAACTAAAAAGAAGTCCCTCTTGGGAAAATTCGATTTTTGACAAATTGCGTAAGATAAATAATTGGTTGAAAAAGATAAATAAATAATTGACGATTTGATAATTCAAAACTAATACAATAGGTAGAGTAGAACAAAAGATGGAGATTTTATATGTTAAGATTTTCAGTACAATATCATTATAAGTATTAAGATGTCAAATTGTCGAAATTTCAATTTGGTCCTAGAGTACATAAACTAATACAAAGACAAGTTGAATCAGTTAAACCCAAATCTGACAAGTTCTTGAAAAACTGAAAAGAAAGTCCCTCTTGGGAAAATTCGATGTTCGACAAATTGCATAAGATAAATAATTGGTTGAAAGACATTAATAAATAATTGAGGATTTAATTATTCAAAACTAATACAATAGGTAGAGTAGAACAAAAGAAAGAGATTTTATATGTTAAGATTTTCAGTCCAATATCATTATAAGTATTAAAATGTCAAATTCTCGAAATCACAATTTGGTCCAAGAGTGAAATAACTAATACAAAGACAAGTTGAATCAGCTAAACCAAAATCTGACAAGTTCTTGAAAAACTAAAAAGAAAGTCCCTCTTGGGAAAATTCGATTTTCGACAAATTGCATAAGATAAATAGTTAGTTAAAAAAAAAAAATAAATAATTCAGTATTTAATAATTCACAACTACTGCAATAGGTAAAGTTGAACAAGAGAAAGAGATTTTATATGTAAAGATTTTTCAATACAACATCATTATAAGTATTACAATGACAAATTCTCGAAATCACAATTTGGTCCTAGAATAAATAAACTAATACAAAGTGTTAGAGTTAAATGAGAGTGCGCGTGTTTTTAAGCGTTTATTGCGTACATTATAATACAGGTACGACACAGCACCGAGAGCATGTCTGGCTACGACCACGCTTCACCGAACAGTCTAGAAAAATCTACAATCGAGATCGACACGATCACCGCGCTCGCGCATGCGCACGCCACACATACAGGGTGCTCGAATTGCACCGTTACAACACCTCCTCTCAATGCGAGCATCATCAACAATCATTACATATCCCAATACCCATACGTTTAATACAAAAATGATGCTTATACTTAGGTAGAGGTTTCGTGAGTACATCAGCCGGCATATTTTCAGATGATAAATGTTCTAACTTAAAATTATCTTCTTTGAAAACATCACGCAAAAAATGAAATCTGAGATTAATATGCTTAGTACGCGGGTGTACAATAGGATTCTTCGCAAGTAACTGCGCGCCAATATTATCATTATAAACCGTCATTTTTGAAAACGCACAAAATCCTATCTCTTTGAGGAAATCCGAGAAGTATATAGCATCCTTTACTGCTTCTGCCATTGCCACGTACTCGGCCTCTGTGGACGATAAGGCTACAGTTCGCTGCTTCGTTGATCTCCAACTAATTGGACTATTGGATAGAACTGTTACATATCCCGTATATGATCGTCTATCCATCTTACATCGCCCCCAATCAGCGTCCACATATACTTTAGGACAATCATCTGATTTCCTGTAAACAATACCGTAATTGAGAGTACCTTTTAAATACCTTAATACTCGTTTGCCAGCCGCCCAATGTGCTTCTCCGTTACAATCGTTAAATTGTGCCAACGTGCTGACTGCATATGAGATATCTGGCCTCGTTGCGACAGCAAGATACATGAGGGCTCCGACGAGTTCTCTATACGGCCTCCTCCTGTTTGAACGATCTCCATCGATCTTATCCAAGGCAGTATCCTTATCCAGGGGAGTAGCCACTGGATTGCAATTTTCCAATCCAAATCGTTTCAGCAAATCCAAAATATACCTCTTTTGAGAAATTGCTATTGTCCCAGGTGTTTGCTCAATTTCTATACCTAAACAATACTTAGCATTTCCCAGATCCTTGACATCGAATTCATTAGCCAGCTGATTTTTAATTTCGGCTGTCCAACCTAGATCTTTTGAGATAATCAAGATATCATCAACATATATAGCCATAAATAAAGTATCTTTGCCTCTTTTTGAATAATATACACAGGGATCAGCCACGGTTGACTTGAACCCCATTTCTTTTAATTTTTGAGACAGTCGTTTGTGCCACTGTCTACCGGCTTGACGCAAGCCATAAATGGCTTTATTCAAGTGACACACTAAATCTTTATTTTCTTTCAGGCGACTTAATAACTCCCTCGAGTTTTTTCTTATTTGTCTATCTTCTTTGACATCGTTAGCTAGATCGTTCAAACATTCGCTTAATAATTCAGGTTTTTCCATATAAACCTCCTCTGAAAGGGTTCCATTTAAATATGCGCTTGTTACATCCATTTGTTCAACCGTCGTACCGAATTTAACAGCTAAGGCTAACAATAATCGTATAGACTCTAGTCTCGCTACAGGCGCAAATGTGTCGAAAAATTCTACTCCAGGGCGTTGCGCAAACCCTTTTGCAACAATTCTGGCTTTCCGTTTTTCCAGGGAACCGTCCGGATTATATTTATTTGTCAATACAGTTCTACAACCGATAACTCGTTTCCTTGATGGACGCTGTACAAGATTAAATGTTTCATTTTTAATTAAATTTCGTACCTCATTTCTTATTGCGTGTATCCACTCGAGTTTCTCTGTACCAGTAAGAGCATCGTCCATGGAAACTTCTGCTACACTGGCCACCAGTTCGGCCAGATCGGTTTCTCGATCCTCCGTAATTTCTGGTTGGCTTTCTTCATGAATTTCCTCTGTATTTTCTTGCGTATTTTCATTTTGATCTGGTTGATCATTAATTACACGATAGTTAAATAGCTTTCTAGGACGTCCTCTTCTACCGGTTCTCTCTATTCTCGGTCTTCCTGGTGCTTTACATAATCGCCTTTCATCTAGGTTTTCTGCTGCTGTTTCTTCCTCACTCATTTGGTTCTCGATCAGTTCTTCAGCATTCTCTAAACTCGGACCTATAGGTATCACCGGAGCATTATTGTTTCCAATACAGGTATTCGGTTCTTCACATTCTTCAGGCATCTGAATACTTTTCTGATCGGAGCATTTATCAGATTTATAATTTTCTCTTTCAATCACCCGGATATCCCTAGATACAATTACTCTTCTTTCATTGGGAATCCATACTCGATATGCCTTTGATGTTTCCGAGTAACCTATGAAAGTCCCTACTTTCGTCCTTTGCGCAAACTTTGATTTGTTAGGTTCTTTGTTTAATACATATGCTTTCATTCCAAAAATCTTTAAATGGTTCAAAATGGGTCTTCTGTTATTCCAAAATTCGAATGGAGTCCTACCCTCCAATGTTTTTGTTGGGCACCTATTTCTCAGATAATTGGCAGTCATTACTGCTTCTGCCCAAAATCCATGGGTTAATTGAGCCCTTAATAACATGCATCTTGCAGTTTGAATTAGCGTACGATTTTTGCGCTCGGCCACCCCATTTTGTTCCGGAGTGTAGGGTACGGTTAGACGTCTTTGTATACCTTCGTTTTGCAAGAAATCATTAAATTCTTTATTACAATACTCACGCCCATTATCAGTCTGCAGGTACTTGATTTTATGTCCTGTGCGCCTTTCCGCATAACTTTTGTATTCCTTAAATTTCTGCAATACCTCATCCTTTCTTTTCAAAAAATAGACCTCACTCCATCGTGAGTAATCATCAATAAACAATAACATGTACCTGGATCCAGCCATAGACTCAGTGCGCATAGGACCGCAGACATCTGAGTGTACTATTTCTAATAGTTTTGAGCTTCGTTGGCTATTCTTTGGAAAAGGCGTGCTAGTTAATTTACCTTGTATACATATTTTACATATAGGCATCTGTGTTTCTCCTTGAAGTTTGATACCGATGGCATGTTCTTTCTTCGCAGCATCTAATAAATCTCTAACGTTCAAGTGACCCATTCTTTCATGCCATAATTTTATTTGAGATTCTTCCATTCTTTCAGAGCATATATTCTTAGCTGCTTCAGATCGCTCCTCACAAATATAATATAAATTTCCAATGCGATTAGCCTTCAACTTTACTCTTCCATCTCGTCCAACTACAATTGCCTCTTTATCCCTAAAAATCACTGAATTACCTTTATCTGTAATTTTTGCAACGGACATTAAATTTGTCCTTAGTTCCGGCACGTATAAGGTATCCTCAAATTCAATATCCTTTATCTCTTGACGCATACGTGTTTTGATACGCACGTTACCTTTAGCCTTCACTGTGGCTGATGCATTATTAGCCAAATTTAATTTTTCATGATCTGTGCGTTGCATTTGAATGAACCTTGACGAGTCTTTACAAAGATGTGTAGTACAACCGCTATCTAGACACCAGTACTGTTTTTCTGGGTCCTCAGTAGCAATGTACGTCTCATTATTATTTTGATAATTAACATAAAATAGTTCTTGTGATTTACCTCCGTTTGGTTTATAATCAGTCTTCCTAGAATAACAATCGTACGCTTTGTGGCCCGGCTTACCACACTTATGACAAATAATTCTTGGTTTTCTTGCAGTATTTTCTTTGGTATTGTTCCATTGTTCTTTGGTATTGTTCCATTGTGTCTTGGGTTTAACCTCGGTCCTTCGATAATTGCCCTTAGCAATCATTGCGCCGTGATCTTCCGATGTCTTTTGATGCCTAGTTTCAAATTCTTCTAAAATTTTAATTTTTAGTGTGTCTAAATCTGGAAGATCATCCCTGGATTCCATTGCGCATCTGAAATTCTTATAATTCTCGGGCAGACTATTAAGAAGCATTGCACTTTGTAAATCTTTGTGAATATCAATATTCATTTCCGCTAACTTATCAACTACTTCTATAAATTTATTGATATGCTCTCTAACATCTTCTCCACTCGCCATACGGTGTGAAGTCAACTTTCTTAATAATGCCGCTCTTTTTGCAGGACCTTTCGATGCATATATAGAACGCAACTTTGTCCATACCTCGTTCGAGGTCTCACATGCTTTGACTTGCTTTAATTCAGATGGACTAATTGTTAAAATAAGGTCAGACTTAGCTTTTTTATCGTTGATATCCCATTCAATCGCTGCGGCTTCTGACTGTGGGTCTGCAACATCGACACGTGGTCGTTTCCTTTTTCCGCTTACATAATCCCACAAATCGTGTTTTACCAATAGTGCTTCCGCTTGCATACACCAGGTATCATAATTTTCTTTATGCAAAGTCTCTATTCTTGTTATACCACCAATATTACAAGCCATTATTAATTTCACCGTACGTTTTCAAGCACGTGGTTAACCTCACTTTTCAAACACTTTTCGCAGCTAAATATTTCTTATTTTTATTTTAAATTATTCCAGGAACGCAATTTCCTGGGCCCATAACCTGTTAGAGTTAAATGAGAGTGCGCGTGTTTTTAAGCGTTTATTGCGTACATTATAATACAGGTACGACACAGCACCGAGAGCATGTCTGGCTACGACCACGCTTCACCGAACAGTCTAGAAAAATCTACAATCGAGATCGACACGATCACCGCGCTCGCGCATGCGCACGCCACACATACAGGGTGCTCGAATTGCACCGTTACAACACAAAGACAAGTTGAATCAGCTAAACACAAATCTGACAAGTTCTTGAAAAACTAAAAAGAAAGTCCCTCTTGGGAAAATTCGA
Source organism: Lasioglossum morio (assembly GCA_916610235.2). Taxonomy (NCBI): domain Eukaryota; kingdom Metazoa; phylum Arthropoda; class Insecta; order Hymenoptera; family Halictidae; genus Lasioglossum; species Lasioglossum morio. The sequence continues at coordinate 61,237 of CAKAJA020000551.1, forward strand.
TTTTCGACAAATTGCATAAGATAAATAGTTAGTTAAAAAAAAAATAAATAAATACTTCAGGATTTAATAATTCACAACTACTGCAATAGGTAAAGTTGAACAAGAGAAAGAGATTTTATATGTAAAGATTTTTCAATACAATATCATTATAAGTATTAAAATGACAAATTCTCGAAATCACAATTTGGTCCTAGAATAAATAAACTAATTTCAAAGACAAGCTGAGTCAGCTAAACACAAATCTGACAAGTTCTTGAGAAACTAAAAAGGAGTCCCTCTTGGGAAAATTCGATTTTTGACAAATTGCGTAAGATAAATAATTGGTTGAAAAAGATAAATAAATAATTGACGATTTGATAATTCAAAACTAATACAATAGGTAGAGTAGAACAAAAGATGGAGATTTTATATGTAAAGATTTTGAGTCCAATATCATTATATGTATTAAAATGTCAAATTCTCTAAATCACAATTTGGTCCTAGAGTGAATAAACTAATACAAAGACAAGTTGAATCAGCTAAATGCAAATCTCACAAGTTCTTGAGAAACTAAAAAGAACGTCCATCTTGGGAAAATTCGATTATCGACAAATTGCATAAAATAAATAATTGGTTGAAAAAAAATAAATAAATAATTGAGGATTTAATAATTCACAACTACTGCAATAGGTAAAGTTGAACAAGAGAAAGAGATTTTATATGTAAAGATTTTTCAACACAATATCATTATAAGTATTAAAATGTCAAATTCTCGAAATCACAATTTGGTCCAAGAGTTAATTAACTAATACAAAGACAAGTTGAATCAGCTAAACACAAATGTGACAAGTTCTTGAGAAACTAAAATAAAGTCCCTCTTGGGAAAATTCGATTATCGACAAGTTGCATAAGATAAATAATTGGTTGAAAAAGATAAATAAATAATGGACGATTTGATAATTCAAAACTAATAAAATAGGTACAGTCGAACAAGAGAAAGAGATTTTATATGTAAAGATTTTTCAATACAATATCATTATAAGTATTAAAATGTCAAATTCTCGAAATCACAATTTGGTCCTACAGTGAATAAACTAATACAAAGACAGGTTGAATCAGCTAAACACAAATCTGACAAGTTCTTGAAAAACTAAAAAGAAAGTCCCTCTTGGGATAATTCGATGTTCGACAAATTGCATAAGATAAATAATTGGTTGAAAGACATTAATAAATAATTGAGGATTTAATTATTCAAAACTAATACAATAGGTAGAGTAGAACAAAAGAAAGAGATTTTATATGTTAAGATTTTCAGTCCAATATCATTATAAGTATTAAAATGTCAAATTCTCGAAATCACAATTTGGTCCTAGAGTGAATTAACTAATACAAAGACAAATTGAATCAGCTAAACACAAATCTGACAAGTTCTTGAAAAACTAAAAAGAAAGTCCCTCTTGGGAAAATTCGATTTTCGACAAATTGCATAAGATAAATAGTTAGTTAAAAAAAAAAAAAAAAATAATTCAGGATTTAATAATTCACAACTACTGCAATAGGTAAAGTTGAACAAAGAAAAAGAGATTTTATATGTAAAGATTTTTCAATACAATATCATTATAAGTATTAAAATGACAAATTGTCGAAATTTCAATTTGATCCTAGAATGAATAAACTAATTTCAAAGACAAGTTGAATCAGCTAAACACAAATCTGACAAGTTCTTGAGAAACTAAAAAGAAGTCCCTCATGGGAAAATTCGATTTTTGACAAATTGCGTAAGATAAATAATTGTTTGAAAGACATTAATAAATAATTGAGGATTTAATAATTCAAAACTAAAACAATAGGTAGAGTAGAACAAAAGAAAGAGATTTTATATGTTAAGATTTTCAGTCCGATATCATTATAAGTATTAAAATGTCAAATTCTCGAAATCACAATTTGGTTCTAGAGTGAATAAACTAATACAAAAGCAGGTTGAATCAGCTAAACACAAATCTGACAAGTTCTTGAGAAACTAAAAAGAAAGTACCTCTTGGGAAAATTCGAATTTCGACAAATTGCATCAGATAAATAATTGGTTGAAAGTGATAAATAAATAATTGAGGATTTAATAATTCAAAACTAATACAATAGGTAAAGCAGAACAAGAGAAAGAGATTTTATTTGTAAATACTTTTCAATACAATATCATTATAAGTATTAAAATGACAAATTCTCGAAATCACAATTTGGTCCTAGAGTGAATAAACTAATACAAAGACAGGTTGAATCAGCTAAACCCAAACCTGACAAGTTCTTGAGAAACTAAAAAGAAAGTCCCTCATGGAAAAATTAGATTTTCGACAAATTGCATAAAATAAATAATTGGTTGAAAAAGATAAATAAATAATTGAGGATTTGATAATTCAAAACTAATACAGTAGGTAGAGTAGAACAAGAGAAAGAGTTTTTATATGTAAAGATTTTTCAACACAATATCATTATAAGTATTAAAATGTCAAATTCTCGAAATCACAATTTGGTCCTAGAGTGAATTAACTAATACAAAGACAAGTTGAATCAGCTAAACCCAAATCTGACAAGTTCTTGAGAAACTAAAAAGAAAGTCCTTCTTGGGAAAATTCGATTATCGACAAATTGCATAAAATAAATAATTGGTTGAAAAAAAAAAAATAAATAATTGAGGATTTAATAATTCACAACTACTGCAATAGGTAAAGTTGAACAAGAGAAAGAGATTTTATATGTAAAGATTTTTCAATACAATATCATTATAAGTATTAAAATGTCAAATTCTCGAAATCACAATTTGGTCCTAGAGTGAATAAACTAATACAAAGGCAGGTTGAATCAGCTAAACACAAATCTGACAAGTTCTTGAAAAACTGAAAAGAAAGTCCCTCTTGGGAAAATTCGATGTTCGACAAATTGCATAAGATAAATAATTGGTTGAAAGACATTAATAAATAATTGAGGATTTAATTATTCAAAACTAATACAATAGGTAGAGTAGAACAAAAGAAAGAGATTTTATATGTTAAGATTTTCAGTCCAATATCATTATAAGTATTAAAATGTCAAATTCTCGAAATCACAATTTGGTCCTAGAGTGAATAAACTAATACAAAGGCAGGTTGAATCAGCTAAACACAAATCTGACAAGTTCTTGAAAAACTGAAAAGAAAGTCCCTCTTGGGAAAATTCGATGTTCGACAAATTGCATAAGATAAATAATTGGTTGAAAAAAAAATAAATATATAATTCATTATTTAATAATTCACAACTACTGCAATAGGTAAAGTTGAACAAGAGAAAGAGATTTTATATGTAAAGATTTTTCAATACAATATCATTATAAGTATTAAAATGACAAATTCTCGAAATCACAATTTGGTCCTAGAATAAATAAACTAATACAAAGACAAGTTGAATCAGCTAAACACAAATCTGACAAGTTCTTGAAAAACTAAAAAGAAAGTCCCTCTTGGGAAAATTCGATTTTCGACAAATTGCATAAGATAAATAGTTAGTTAAAAAAAAAATAAATAAATAATTGACGATTTAATAATTCAAAACGAATACAATAGGTAAAGTAGAACAAGAGAAAGAGTTTTTATATGTAAAGATTTTTCAACACAATATCATTATAAGTATTAAAATGTCAAATTCTCGAAATCATAATTTGGTCCAAGATTTAATTAACTAATACAAAGACAAGTTGAATCAGCTAAACACAAATGTGACAAGTTCTTGAGAAACTAAAATAAAGTCCCTCTTGGGAAAATTCGATTACCGACAAGTTACACAAGATAAATAATTGGTTGAAAAAGATAAATAAATAATTGAGGATTTAATAATTCACAACTACTGCAATAGGTAAAGTTGAACAAGAGAAAGAGATTTTATATGTAAAGATTTTTCAACACAATATCATTATAAGTATTAAAATGTCAAATTGTCGAAATTTCAATTTGATCCTAGAATGAATAAACTAATTTCAAAGACAAGTTGAATCAGCTAAACACAAATCTGACAAGTTCTTGAAAATCTGTAAAGAAAGTCCCTCTTGGGAAAATTCGATGTTCAACAAATTGCATAAGATAAATAATTGGTTGAAAGACATTAATAAATAATTGAGGATTTAATAGTTCAAAACTAATACAATAGGTAGAGTAGAACAAAAGAAAGAGATTTTATATGTTAAGATTTTGAGTCCAATATCATTATATGTATTAAAATGTCAAATTCTCTAAATCACAATTTGGTCCTAGAGTGAATAAACTAATACAAAGACAAGTTGAATCAGCTAAATGCAAATCTCACAAGTTCTTGAGAAACTAAAAAGAACGTCCCTCTTGGGAAAATTCGATTATCGACAAATTGCATAAAATAAATAATTGGTTGAAAAAAAATAAATAAATAATTGAGGATTTAATAATTCACAACTACTGCAATAGGTAAAGTTGAACAAGAGAAAGAGATTTTATATGTAAAGATTTTTCAACACAATATCATTATAAGTATTAAAATGTCAAATTCTCGAAATCACAATTTGGTCCAAGAGTTAATTAACTAATACAAAGACAAGTTGAATCAGCTAAACACAAATGTGACAAGTTCTTGAGAAACTAAAATAAAGTCCCTCTTGGGAAAATTCGATTATCGACAAGTTGCATAAGATAAATAATTGGTTGAAAAAGATAAATAAATAATGGACGATTTGATAATTCAAAACTAATACAATAGGTACAGTCGAACAAGAGAAAGAGATTTTATATGTAAAGATTTTTCAATACAATATCATTATAAGTATTAAAATGTCAAATTCTCGAAATCACAATTTGGTCCTAGAGTGAATATACTAATACAAAGACAGGTTGAATCAGCTAAACACAAATATGACAAGTTCTTGAAAAACAAAAAAGAAAGTCCCTCTTGGGAAAATTCGATGTTCCTGAAATTGCATAAGATAAATAATTGGTTGAAAAAGATAAATAAATAATTGACGATTTGATAATTGAAAACTAATACAATAGGTAGAGTAGAACAAAAGAAGGAGATTTTATATGATAAGATTTTCAGTACAATATCATTATAAGTATTAAAATGTCAAATTCTCGAAATCACAATTTGGTCCAAGAGTTAATTAACTAATACAAAGACAAGTTGAATCAGCTAAACACAAATGTGACAAGTTCTTGAGAAACTAAAATAAAGTCCCTCTTGGGAAAATTCGATTTTCGACAAATTGCATAAGATAAATAGTTAGTTAAAAAGAAAAAATAAATAAATAATTCAGAATTTAATAATTCACAACTACTGCAATAGGTAAAGTTGAACAAGAGAAAGAGATTTTATATGTAAAGATTTTTCAATACAATATCATTATAAGTATTAAAATGTCAAATTCTCGAAATCACAATTTGGTCCTAGAGTGAATAAACTAATACAAAGGCAGGTTGAGTCAGCTAAACAAAAATCTGACAAGTTCTTGAGAAACTAAAAAGGAGTCCCTCTTGGGAAAATTCGATTTTTGACAAATTGCGTAAGATAAATAATTGGTTGAAAAAGATAAATAAATAATTGACGATTTGATAATTCAAAACTAATACAATAGGTAAAGTTGAACAAGAGAAAGAGATTTTATATGTAAAGATTTTTCAATACAATATCATTATAAGTATTAAAATGTCAAATTCTCGAAATCACAATTTGGTCCTAGAGTGAATTAACTAATACAAAGACAAGTTGAATCAGCTAAACACAAATCTGACAAGTTCTTGAAAAACTAAAAAGAAAGTCCCTCTTGGGAAAATTCGATTTTCGACAAATTGCATAAGATAAATAGTTAGTTAAAAAAAAAATAAATATATAATTCATTATTTAATAATTCACAACTACTGCAATAGGTAAAGTTGAACAAGAGAAAGAGATTTTATATGTAAAGATTTTTCAATACAATATCATTATAAGTATTAAAATGACAAATTCTCGAAATCACAATTTGGTCCTAGAATAAATAAACTAATACAAAGACAAGTTGAATCAGCTAAACACAAATCTGACAAGTTCTTGAAAAACTAAAAAGAAAGTCCCTCTTGGGAAAATTCGATTTTCGACAAATTGCATAAGATAAATAGTTAGTTAAAAAAAAAATAAATAAATAATTCAGGATTTAATAATTCACAACTACTGCAATAGGTAAAGTTGAACAAGAGAAAGAGATTTTATATGTAAAGATTTTTCAATACAATATCATTATAAGTATTAAAATGACAAATTCTCGAAATCACAATTTGGTCCTAGAATAAATAAACTAATACAAAGACAAGTTGAATCAGCTAAACACAAATCTGACAAGTTCTTGAAAAACTAAAAAGAAAGTCCCTCTTGGGAAAATTCGATTTTCGACAAATTGCATAAGATAAATAGTTAGTTAAAAAAAAAATAAATATATAATTCATTATTTAATAATTCACAACTACTGCAATAGGTAAAGTTGAACAAGAGAAAGAGATTTTATATGTAAAGATTTTTCAATACAATATCATTATAAGTATTAAAATGACAAATTCTCGAAATCACAATTTGGTCCTAGAATAAATAAACTAATACAAAGACAAGTTGAATCAGCTAAACACAAATCTGACAAGTTCTTGAGAAACTAAAATGAACGTCCCTCTTGGGAAAATTCGATTATCGACAAATTGCATAAAATAAATAATTGGTTGAAAAAAAATAAATAAATAATTGAGGATTTAATAATTCACAACTACTGCAATAGGTAAAGTTGAACAAGAGAAAGAGATTTTATATGTAAAGATTTTTCAACACAATATCATTATAAGTATTAAAATGTCAAATTCTCGAAATCACAATTTGGTCCAAGAGTTAATTAACTAATACAAAGACAAGTTGAATCAGCTAAACACAAATGTGACAAGTTCTTGAGAAACTAAAATAAAGTCCCTCTTGGGAAAATTCGATTATCGACAAGTTGCATAAGATAAATAATTGGTTGAAAAAGATAAATAAATAATGGACGATTTGATAATTCAAAACTAATACAATAGGTACAGTCGAACAAGAGAAAGAGATTTTATATGAAAAGATTTTTCAATACAATATCATTATAAGTATTAAAATGTCAAATTCTCGAAATCACAATTTGGTCCTAGAGTGAATAAATTAATACAAAGGCAGGTTGAATCAGCTAAACACAAATCTGACAAGTTCTTGAAAAACTAAAAAGAAAGTCCCTCTTGGGAAAATTCGATTTTCGACAAATTGCATAAGATAAATAGTTAGTTAAAAAAAAAATAAATATATAATTCATTATTTAATAATTCACAACTATTGCAATAGGTAAAGTTGAACAAGAGAAAGAGATTTTATATGTAAAGATTTTTCAATACAATATCATTATAAGTATTAAAATGACAAATTCTCGAAATCACAATTTGGTCCTAGAATAAATAAACTAATACAAAGACAAGTTGAATCAGCTAAACACAAATCTGACAAGTTCTTGAAAAACTAAAAAGAAAGTCCCTCTTGGGAAAATTCGATTTTCGACAAATTGCATAAGATAAATAGTTAGTTAAAAAAAAAATAAATAAATAATTCAGGATTTAATAATTCACAACTACTGCAATAGGTAAAGTTGAACAAGAGAAAGAGATTTTATATGTAAAGATTTTTCAATACAATATCATTATAAGTATTAAAATGACAAATTCTCGAAATCACAATTTGGTCCTAGAGTGAATAAACTAATACAAAGGCAGGTTGAGTCAGCTAAACAAAAATCTGACAAGTTCTTGAGAAACTAAAAAGGAGTCCCTCTTGGGAAAATTCGATTTTTGACAAATTGCGTAAGATAAATAATTGGTTGAAAAAGATAAATAAATAATTGACGATTTGATAATTCAAAACTAATACAATAGGTAGAGTAGAACAAAAGATGGAGATTTTATATGTTAAGATTTTCAGTACAATTTCATTATAAGTATTAAGATGTCAAATTCTCGAAATCACAATTTGGTCCTAGAGTGAATAAACTAATACAAAGACAGGTTGAATCAGCTAAACACAAATATGACAAGTTCTTGAAAAACAAAAAAGAAAGTCCCTCTTGGGAAAATTCGATGTTCCTGAAATTGCATAAGATAAATAATTGGTTGAAAAAGATAAATAAATAATTGACGATTTGATAATTGAAAACTAATACAATAGGTAGAGTAGAACAAAAGAAGGAGATTTTATATGATAAGATTTTCAGTACAATATCATTATAAGTATTAAAATGTCAAATTCTCGAAATCACAATTTGGTCCAAGAGTTAATTAACTAATACAAAGACAAGTTGAATCAGCTAAACACAAATGTGACAAGTTCTTGAGAAACTAATATAAAGTCCCTCTTGGGAAAATTCGATTTTCGACAAATTGCATAAGATAAATAGTTAGTTAAAAAGAAAAAATAAATAAATAATTCAGAATTTAATAATTCACAACTACTGCAATAGGTAAAGTTGAACAAGAGAAAGAGATTTTATATGTAAAGATTTTTCAATACAATATCATTATAAGTATTAAAATGTCAAATTCTCGAAATCACAATTTGGTCCTAGAGTGAATAAACTAATACAAAGGCAGGTTGAGTCAGCTAAACAAAAATCTGACAAGTTCTTGAGAAACTAAAAAGGAGTCCCTCTTGGGAAAATTCGATTTTTGACAAATTGCGTAAGATAAATAATTGGTTGAAAAAGATAAATAAATAATTGACGATTTGATAATTCAAAACTAATACAATAGGTAGAGTAGAACAAAAGATGGAGATTTTATATGTTAAGATTTTCAGTACAATTTCATTATAAGTATTAAGATGTCAAATTGTCGAAATTTCAATTTGGTCCTAGAGTACATAAACTAATACAAAGACAAGTTGAATCAGCTAAACCCAAATCTGACAAGTTCTTGAAAATCTGAAAAGAAAGTCCCTCTTGGGAAAATTCGATGTTCGACAAATTGCATAAGATAAATAATTGGTTGAAAGACATTAATAAATAATTGAGGATTTAATAATTCAAAACTAATACAATAGGTAGAGTAGAACAAAAGAAAGAGATTTTATATGTTAAGATTTTCAGTCCAATATCATTATAAGTATTAAAATGTCAAATTCTCGAAATCACAATTTGGTTCTAGAGTGTGTTACGAGCCAGGGCCGTGAGCAGCACGAGTGGCCGGCGAAGGGTTATTACCCTGGGAATAAGGTATCAGTTTGTTAGTAGGTACGCGGACGAACCCAATGAGTTATTGGGGAGCCGCTAGGAATTTAGACGACGAGGACGAACCTGATACGAATTACGCAATCAGGGAGCCTCTAGGATTGGAGGTACGCAGACGAACCTGACGCGTTGGTCAGGGAGCTGCTAGAAATTGTGATTCTTCGTGAACGAACCCAATGAGTTATTGGGGAGTCACTAGGATGTTAGAACAGTGCACAGACGAACCTGACGCGTTGGTCAGGGAGCTGTTAGGATGGATGCAGACGAACCTGATACGAATTACGCAATCAGGGAGCTGCTAGGTAACGGACGAACCTGATGCGTTGATCAGGGAGCCGCTAGGTTATTGGGTGAGAGTACAGACGAACCTGATACGAATTACGCAATCAGGGAGCTGCTAGGATGCGGACGAACCTGATGTTTACCAGGGAGCCGCTAGGTGGTTGAGTGATAATACAGACGAATCTGATAAGTAATTGGGAAATCACTAGGATTGTTAGTAGGCCTCGCAACAAGTATAATTTAAATTGATACAATCCGAGCGGTAAGATTGTATCGTGTGGGATGTTCAATTATTTGATTAGGATTTTGGAAACAATAATTACGGGTTAAATGAGTTGATGCGAAATTATCAAGAACACAAATATATTCTATTTGAAGAATAATTACAGTTGTGTAAATGTCGCGTTTGAATAATGGGATTATATAAAAGTGTAATTACCTAACTAGAATGCTCGGTGTTAACGCACTGGCAATGCGGGGGTCTCGAGAACAACTGAAGAAATGCCTAATAGATTTTATACCGGACTCGCGGAATCTATATGGTTAAGTTTGATGCGAAGGGGAACTTTAGCCCGATCTCACTGGCAGTTGACTCTACGAGATGCAGCACGACGCGACACGATTCGTGACTACGAAAGTACTAGCCCGCGAGAGTGAAAATGCAAGGGTTTATATACCCCTGGAATGACAGGTGGCACTTGTCAGTACCCCTTAGTCATACTCGTATTTTGTCAACGGCCAGTTGGTCGTGCTTATGATTTGATTTTAAACTAAACAGATATGTAGTTTTAACTAGGGGTGAATCCGTGTATTTAATCTAGGACGGTTCCTGCCAGAGATGATTTTGAACATTTGTTCGTCGTCCGTAACAAGTGAATAAACTAATACAAAAGCAGGTTGAATCAGCTAAACAAAATTCTGACAAGTTCTTGAGAAACTAAAAAGAAAGTACCTCTTGGGAAAATTCGAATTTCGACAAATTGCATCAGATAAATAATTGGTTGAAAAAAAATAAATAAATAATTGAGGATTTAATAATTCACAACTACTGCAATAGGTAAAGTTGAACAAGAGAAAGAGATTTTATATGTAAAGATTTTTCAACACAATATCATTATAAGTATTAAAATGTCAAATTCTCGAAATCACAATTTGGTCCTAGAGTGAATTAACTAATACAAAGACAAGTTGAATCAGCTAAACCCAAATCTGACAAGTTCTTGAGAAACTAAAAAGAAAGTCCCTCTTGGGAAAATTCGATTATCGACAAATTGCATAAAATAAATAATTGGTTGAAAAAAAATAAATAAATAATTGAGGATTTAATAATTCACAACTACTGCAATAGGTAAAGTTGAACAAGAGAAAGAGATTTTATATGTAAAGATTTTTCAACACAATATCATTATAAGTATTAAAATGTCAAATTCTCGAAATCACAATTTGGTCCTAGAGTGAATTAACTAATACAAAGACAGGTTGAATCAGCTAAACACAAACCTGACAAGTTCTTGAGAAACTAAAAAGTAAGTCCCTCATGGGAAAATTAGATTTTCGACAAATTGCATAAAATAAATAATTGGTTGAAAAAGATAAATAAATAATTGAGGATTTGATAATTCAAAACTAATACAGTAGGTAGAGTAGAACAAGAGAAAGAGATTTTATATGTAAAGATTTTTCAACACAATATCATTATAAGTATTAAAATGTCAAATTCTCGAAATCACAATTTGGTCCTAGAGTGAATTAACTAATACAAAGACAAGTTGAATCAGCTAAACCCAAATCTGACAAGTTCTTGAGAAACTAAAAAGAAAGTCCCTCTTGGGAAAATTCGATTATCGACAAATTGCATAAAATAAATAATTGGTTGAAAAAAAAAAAATAAATAATTGAGGATTTAATAATTCACAACTACTGCAATAGGTAAAGTTGAACAAGAGAAAGAGATTTTATATGTAAAGATTTTTCAACACAATATCATTATAAGTATTAAAATGTCAAATTCTCGAAATCACAATTTGGTCCAAGAGTTAATTAACTAATACAAAGACAAGTTGAATCAGCTAAACACAAATGTGACAAGTTCTTGAGAAACTAAAATAAAGTCCCTCTTGGGAAAATTCGATTATCGACAAGTTGCATAAAATAAATAATTGGTTGAAAAAGATAAATAAATAATTGACGATTTGATAATTCAAAACTAATACAATAGGTAGAGTAGAACAAAAGATGAAGATCTTATATGTTAAGATTTTCAGAACAATATCATTATATGTATTAAAATGTCAAATTCTCGAAATCACAATTTGGTCCTTGAGTACATAAACTAATACAAAGACAAGTTGAATCAGCTAAATGCAAATGTGATATGTTCCTGAAAAACAAAAAAGAAAGTCCCTCTTGGGAAAATTCGATTTTCGACAAATTGCGTAAGATAAATAATTGGTTGAAAAAGATAAATAAATAATTGACGATTTAATAATTCAAAACTAATACAATAGGTAAAGTAGAACAAGAGAAAGAGTTTTTATATTTTAAGATTTTCAGTCCAATATCAGTATAAGTATTAAAATGTCAAATACTCTAAATCACAATTTGGTCCTAGAGTGAATAAACTAATACAAAGACAGGTTGAATCAGCTAAACACAAATCTGACAAGTTCTTGAAAAACAAAAAAGAAAGTCCCTCTTGGGAAAATTCGATGTTCCTGAAATTGCATAAGATAAATAATTGGTTGAAAAAGATAAATAAATAATTGACGATTTGATAATTGAAAACTAATACAATATGTAGAGTAGAACAAAAGAAGGAGATTTTATATGATAAGATTTTCAGTACAATATCATTATAAGTATTAAAATGTCAAATTCTCGAAATCACAATTTGGTCCTAGAGTGAATTAACTAATACAAAGACAGGTTGAATCAGCTAAACACAAACCTGACAAGTTCTTGAGAAACTAAAATAAAGTCCCTCTTGGGAAAATTTGATTTTCGACAAATTGCATAAGATAAATAGTTAGTTAAAAAGAAAAAATAAATAAATAATTGAGGATTTAATAATTCAAAACTAATACAATAGGTAGAGTAGAACAAAAGAAAGAGATTTTATATGTTAAGATTTTCAGTCCAATATCATTATAAGTATTAAAATGTCAAATTCTCGAAATCACAATTTGGTCCTAGAGTGAATAAACTAATACAAAGACAAGTTGAATCAGCTAAATGCAAATCTGACAAGTTCTTGAGAAACTAAAAAGAACGTCCCTCTTGGGAAAACTCGATGTTCGACAAATTTCATAAGATAAATAATTGGTTGAAAGAGATAAATAAATAATTGAGGATTTAATAATTCAAAACTAATACAATAGGTAAAGTAGAACAAGAGAAAGAGTTTTTATATGTAAAGATTTTTCAACACAATATCATTATAAGTATTAAAATGTCAAATTCTCGAAATCACAATTTGGTCCAAGAGTTAATTAACTAATACAAAGACAAGTTGAATCAGCTAAACTCAAATGTGACAAGTTCTTGAGAAACTAAAATAAAGTCCCTCTTGGGAAAATTCGATTATCGACAAGTTGCATAAGATAAATAATTGGTTGAAAAAGATAAATAAATAATGGACGATTTGATAATTCAAAACTAATACAATAGGTAAAGTCGAACAAGAGAAAGAGATTTTATATGTAAAGATTTTTCAATACAATATCATTATAAGTATTAAAATGTCCAAATTCTCGAAATCACAATTTGGTCCTAGAGTGAATAAACTAATACAAAGACAGGTTGAATCAGCTAAACACAAATCTGACAAGTTCTTGAAAAACAAAAAAGAAAGTCCCTCTTGGGAAAATTCGATGTTCCTGAAATTGCATAAGATAAATAATTGGTTGAAAAAGATAAATAAATAATTGACGATTTGATAATTGAAAACTAATACAATAGGTACAGTAGAACAAAACAAAGAGATTTTATATGATAAGATTTTCAGTACAATATCATTATATGTATTAAAATGTCAAATTCTCGAAATCACAATTTGGTCCTAGAGTGAATAAACTAATACAAAGACAAGTTGAATCAGCTAATCCCAAATCTGACAAGTTCTTGAGAAACTAAAAAGAAAGTCCCTCTTGGGAAAATTCGATTTTCGACAAATTGTGTAAGATAAATAATTGGTTGAAAAAGATAAATAAATAATTGACGATTTAATAATTCAAAACTAATACAATAGGTACAGTAGAACAAAACAAAGAGATTTTATATGTGAAGATTTTCAGTCCAATATCAGTATAAGTATTAAAATGTCAAATACTCTAAATCACAATTTGGTCCTAGAGTGAATAAACTAATACAAAGACAAGTTGAATCAGCTAATCCCAAATCTGACAAGTTCTTGAGAAACTAAAAAGAAAGTCCCTCTTGGGAAAATTCTATTTTCGACAAATTGCGTAAGATAAATAATTGGTTGAAAAAGATAAATAAATAATTGACGATTTAATAATTCAAAACTAATACAATAGGTAAAGTAGAACAAGAGAAAGAGTTTTTATATGTAAAGATTTTTCAACACAATATCATTATAAGTATTAAAATGTCAAATTCTCGAAATCACAATTTGGTCCAAGAGTTAATTAACTAATACAAAGACAAGTTGAATCAGCTAAACTCAAATGTGACAAGTTCTTGAGAAACTAAAATAAAGTCCCTCTTGGGAAAATTCGATTATCGACAAGTTGCATAAGATATATAGTTAGTTAAAAAGAAAAAATAAATAAATAATTCAGAATTTAATAATTCACAACTACTGCAATAGGTAAAGTTGAACAAGAGAAAGTGATTTTATATGTAAAGATTTTTCAATACAATATCATTATATGTATTAAAATGTCAAATTCTCGAAATCACAATTTGGTCCTAGAGTGAATAAACTAATACAAAGACAAGTTGAATCAGCTAAATGCAAATCTGACAAGTTCTTGAGAAATTAAAAAGAAAGTTCCTCTTGTGAAAATTCGATTTTCGACAAATTGCGTAAGATAAATAATTGGTTGAAAAAGATAAATAAATAATTGACGATTTGATAATTCAAAACTAATACAATAGGTAGAGTAGAACAAAAGATGGAGATTTTATATGTTAAGATTTTCAGTACAATATCATTATAAGTATTAAAATGTCAAATTGTCGAAATTTCAATTTGGTCCTAGAGTACATAAACTAATACAAAGACAAGTTGAATCAGTTAAACCCAAATCTGACAAGTTCTTGAAAAACTGAAAAGAAAGTCCCTCTTGGGAAAATTCGATTTTCGACAAATTGCATAAGATAAATATTTAAAAAATAAAATTGAGGATTTAATACTTCAACTAATACAATAGGTAAAGTAGAACAAGAGAAATAGATTTTATATGTAAAGATTTTTCAATACAATATCATTATAAGTATTAAAATGTCAAATTCTCGAAATCACAATTTGGTCCTAGAGTGAATTAACTAATACAAAGACAAGTTGAATCAGCTAAACCCAAATCTGACAAGTTCTTGAGAAACTAAAAAGAAAGTCCCTCTTGGGAAAATTCGATTATCGACAAGTTGCATAAGATAAATAATTGGTTGAAAAAGATAAATAAATAATGGACGATTTGATAATTCAAAACTAATACAATAGGTAAAGTCGAACAAGAGAAAGAGATTTTATATGTAAAGATTTTTCAATACAATATCATTATAAGTATTAAAATGTCAAATTCTCGAAATCACAATTTGGTCCTAGAGTGAATAAACTAATACAAAGACAGGTTGAATCAGCTAAACACAAATCTGACAAGTTCTTGAAAAACAAAAAAGAAAGTCCCTCTTGGGAAAATTCGATGTTCCTGAAATTGCATAAGATAAAGAATTGGTTGAAAAAGATAAATAAATAATTGACGATTTGATAATTGAAAACTAATACAATAGGTAGAGTAGAACAAAAGAAGGAGATTTTATATGATAAGATTTTCAGTACAATATCATTATAAGTATTAAAATGTCAAATTCTCGAAATCAAAATTTGGTCCAAGAGTTAATTAACTAATACAAAGACAAGTTGAATCAGCTAAACACAAATGTGACAAGTTCTTGAGAAACTAAAATAAAGTCCCTCTTGGGAAAATTCGATTTTCGACAAATTGCATAAGATAAATAGTTAGTTAAAAAGAAAAAATAAATAAATAATTCAGAATTTAATAATTCACAACTACTGCAATAGGTAAAGTTGAACAAGAGAAAGAGATTTTATATGTAAAGATTTTTCCACACAATATCATCATAAGTATTAAAATGTCAAATTCTCGAAATCACAATTTGGTCCAAGAGTTAATTAACTAATACAAAGACAACCCAGATAGCACTCGGATGTCCGAAGGATGTCCAAAGTACGTCCGTATTGGACCTTCGTATGTCCCAGGGATGTCCGAATCATGTCCGTATGTCCGAAACATGTCCGATATACGTCCCAGGAATGTCCGAATGAGGTACGATTTACAAAGTGTGATGTACATAGGATGTCCCATTCGGACCAATCTGGGATGTATGTGGGACGTATCTGGGGACATACGGACTTTATTTGTACATTCCTGGTACGTACCAGGGACATAAGGAAATTATTTGGACGTTCCTTACAGGACGTTTACAGGAACTACATAGAATATGGGTTCTGCATTTTAATTTTACTTTAATCAAAATTACATATATTACAAACACATAGATTTGGCACATAGTACAATGCAATAGCACATATAACACTAATATTTACAGTAATTTATAACATAATAAATATATATATTTATAACAATTATAAAATATAAACTTTTAATTTTATTATTAAAAATCTTTTAAAAATGTTTGTTTCTTTCCACGGTTCTCCGCTAATGTACGCCGCATCTGTATGGAAACACTTCTTTCTTTCTGATGTATAGATGTTTTGGATATCTTCGCTGCATCTGAAAATTAAAATTTCTTGGTTAGAAACATTGTTCAATAAACGGGAAGATTTTAACATGAATATATTAGGTTAGAGGGAAAGCTATGTGGTATTTTAAATAAGCAGGTAATTTTACTTGTAATGCAAAAACACATGTTAATTAGTGAGACATGGGAAAACAGAAATTGACAGGTTATTTGAAAAATGGCAACATATTGTTACAAATAATGGAAATTATATCATTGAATAATATTGAACATGTATTTTTATAAAATGACTCAAATGTTCTCTTTAAAATACGATAGAATTTTCCCTCCAACCTAATAATATTTTTGTATTTTCGTTTTGCCAATAATGTTTCAATGACTGAAAAAACGTAATAAAATAAATATAAAATAAAAGCTTACCTGAAATCGCAGTAACGAGTGTCACCAACACAATCCTGACAAGTGGCTGAAGGTATCGAATCACTTGCACACGCTTTTTATTAATTGGAAGGTTACGAATACGTGCACAGGGAGCACGTGCTAAATTAACCTAACCTCACTTCACGTAAACGCACGGTGATGAGACGCGACGCTACTGTGAGGTATTTGGCTGAGAAACGGGAAAATCGTCTATAAAGTCTTGAAATCGGAAAAAAACTTACAAAGTGATTAGTAATATTCTTATTATTATAATATTATATATATAATATAAATATTAATAACAACACAAATTTAAATGATAACTGAATGAAATCTGAGTGCTCTGTACATCGCACTCAAAGCATTCAATTATCACTACTTTTCAAGAGTTTGCATAATCTGAGGATAAAATGTTTCGAATAAAAGTTGAACAGTACTTAAATATGTACTTAGAACAGTAGTTAGTAATTAAGAACAGTAATTAAAAATTCTATATTTAAAGTTTCGAAAAAAATTTTTTTCGACAAAAAGCAAAAATCATTTTGATTTTTTAAATGTTAAAATACATTTCTTATTTTCGGCCAAATACCCCACTGTGTGACGCTTTGACTCTGACTATGTCACTCTGCTCACCTGTCACATAAGATTATTATAAGACTTAAAAAATAAACGTACTTGAACATTCGAAACTTAGATCCCACGGATATCCGACGGGACGTAATAAACAGATGTCCCACGGATGTCCGAAATTGAAGTCCCACGGATATCCTTAGCACCTGAAAAACGAATGTCCCTGGAACATCCGAAATTTAGGTTCCACGGATATCCGAGGAACGTAAATAACGGATGTCCCACGGACGTTCGAAATTGAAGTCCAACGGATGTCCTTAGGACCTAAAAAACGGATGTCCCTAGAATAACCGAAATTTAGGTTCAATGGATGTCCGAGGGACGTCCGTAACGGACGTGGGACATATGGACATAAAGTGGACATGAAACGAATGTCCTTCGGACGTTCGGTGCTATCTGGGAAGTTGAATCGGCTAAACACAAATGTGACAAGTTCATGAGAAACTAAAATAAAGTCCCTCTTGGGAAAATTCGATTATCGACAAGTTGCATAAGATAAATAATTGGTTGAAAAAGATAAATAAATAATGGACGATTTAATAATTCAAAACTAATACAATATGTAAAGTCGAACAAGAGAAAGAGTTTTATATGTAAAGATTTTTCAATACAATATCATTATAAGTATTAAAATGTCAAATTCTCGAAATCACAATTTGGTCCTTGAGTACATAAACTAATACAAAGACAAGTTGAATCAGCTAAATGCAAATCTGACAAGTTCTTGAGAAACTAAAAAGAAAGTCCCTCTTGGTAAAATTCGATTTTCGACAAATTGCGTAAGATAAATAATTGGTTGAAAAAAATAAATAAATAATTGACGATTTAATAATTCAAAACTAATACAATAGGTAAAGTAGAACAAGAGAAAGAGTTTTTATATGTAAAGATTTTCAGTCCAATATCAGTATAAGTATTAAAATGTCAAATACTCTAAATCACAATTTGGTCCTAGAGTGAATAAACTAATACAAAGACAAGTTGAATCAGCTAATCCCAAATCTGACAAGTTCTTGAGAAACTAAAAAGAAAGTCCCTCTTGGGAAAATTCGATTTTCGACAAATTGCGTAAGATAAATAATTGGTTGAAAAAGATAAATAAATAATTGACGATTTAATAATTCAAAACTAATACAATAGGTAAAGTAGAACAAGAGAAAGAGTTTTTATATGTAAAGATTTTTCAACACAATATCATTATAAGTATTAAAATGTCAAATTCTCGAAATCACAATTTGGTCCAAGAGTTAATTAACTAATACAAAGACAAGTTGAATCAGCTAAACACAAATGTGACAAGTTCTTGAGAAACTAAAATAAAGTCCCTCTTGGGAAAATTCGATTATCGACAAGTTGCATAAGATAAATAATTGGTTGAAAAAGATAAATAAATAATTGAGGATTTAATAATTCACAACTACTGCAATAGGTAAAGTTGAACAAGAGAAAGAGATTTTATATGTAAAGATTTTTCAACACAATATCATTATAAGTATTAAAATGTCAAATTGTCGAAATTTCAATTTGATCCTAGAATGAATAAACTAATTTCAAAGACAAGTTGAATCAGCTAAACACAAATCTGACAAGTTCTTGAGAAACTAAAAAGAAAGTCCCTCTTGGGAAAATTCGGTTTTCGACAAATTGCGTAAGATAAATAATCGGTTGAAAAAGATATATAAATAATTGACGATTTGATAATTCAAAACTAATACAATAGGTAGAGTAGAACAAAAGAAAGAGATTTTATATGTTAAGATTTTCAGTACAATATCATTAGAAGTATTAAAATGACAAATCCCCGAAATCACAATTTGGTCCTAGAGTGAATAAACTAATACAAATACAAGTTGAATCAGTGTTCAATTAAAATTCACTTGCCGGCATCGTTGTGCGAGTATACGATTGTACTCGCACGATTTGCCGTTATAGATGTTTTGAAAATTGCTGAAAGTCACCTGTAAAGTGGATTCAGCCGTCGTCGCTGTTCGTCGGTCCTTCTCCGCACACTTCGGGCGGACCGAGTAGTTCGGGGTGCGCGGTGAGGGGAACGATCAACGACGACTGTATATACACACCAGCTGATCGAATCGCGCGTCTTATCTTTGTGATCTCTCTTTCGCGAATTAGCGGAACGATTTATTGTCTTTACACGCGCTCAATTCTTGTCTCTGCCGATCGAGACAAGCCGAAAACGGTGTAAAGTTAATCCTTCGTGCCGCGAGTGACTGCGGATAAATAAAAACCGAACTAAACGCTCTCCCAAATTCGTGCTATTTCTTTTTCCGATCATTTACAAACCAAAGATCGCGAGTTCAAGTTTCCACGTGCTGGAAACCAACGAAGATCGAAACAATCAGCTAAACACAAATCTGACAAGTTCTTGAGAAACTAAAAAGAAAGTCCCTCTTGGGAAAATTCGATTTTCGACAAATTGCGTAAGATAAATAATTGGTTGAAAAAGATAAACAAATAATTGACGATCTCAATTTCAAAATAAAAATATAAATAATTGACGATTTCAACGGTCCCCATTCTGTGGATGACGCGCAGACGCGAACCGGGCGTCACGTTTTCGTCTGGCCGCCACACGAGTGAAGAAGGCGCTGTATTTTTGTTAGAGAAGCACGTGGCGTCCTTTGTGAAGCACTATAACAAATACTTCCTAAACCAAAGATTTACGCCCCAACAGGTTATGGGCCCAGTGATGTTTTTGTGTGGCTGTCGAAGTTGACTGGAATTCGTGTCGTTCGTGTTTAGCTGCAAATCTACTTGAGGTTTCTGTTCTTGCTCACGTGTATTCACAGGAAAGAAGATGGACAGGTTAACGGTCAGCAAATTTAATGGACACGATTTCACAGTATGGAAATTCCAAATGATGGGCTTCCTGGAATATCACGGTTTGTTGGAGATAGTGGACGGTACACGAGAAAACCAACAAACGGAAATACGGAAGAATGGGACAAATTGGACAGAAAGGCACGATTTTACATTGGATTATCGTTGGAATCGACTCAGGTACGACAATTAATGAATCTAAAAACTTCTGCCGAAATGTGCAGTCGACTTGAATCGCTTTACGAACTAAAGAATGATGTATCGAAGCATTTATTATTACAAAAATTCTTCGAATATAAAATGGAAAATGGCGCCAGCGTTGCACAGCATGTCGCCAAAATTGAAGAAATGGCGGAACAACTGGAAGATCTTGGTCACAGGCAAGATGAAGTTACATTGATAACGAAAGTATTACATAGCTTGCCTTCATCATATAGAAATTTCATCTCCCCTGGGACTCAGTGCCTGAAGAAGAGCAGACAATGGAAAATTTGCTGCCACGACTCATGAAAGAGGAGGTATTAAACAAAGGACTGTCTGGGTTAACTCTCGATGATGCTGATGCAGGTTGCGCCTTATATACAAAGGGTAAGCGTCACCAAAATAACTATAGTAATTCTAATTACAATAATTTCAAGAAGCATCAGAATAAAGATCAGGATAAAGATAAAAGTAAGTTCAGGAGCAGATGTCATAACTGCGGAAAGACTGGTCACAAACGTTCTGAATGTCATTCTAAGAAAATGCACAGCGACAATCAATCAAATATGGCTGCTTCAACAAGCGAATCTCAGGCATTCACGGCTGTCGAATGCCTGGTCTCAGAAGACTGGAAGGATGTCTGGCTAGCAGATAGCGGTGCGACTACCATATGACAGCAAATAAAGAATGGTTTACGGTATTCGAACCACTTCCAAAGGGAAAATTAAATATCAAGTTTGGAAATGGTGAACTAGTCAGTGCGCAAGGCATCGGTCAAATCAATACAAAATCAATTGTAAATGGTCAACTGGAGACGCATACCCTGTATGACGTACTGTTCATTCCTGAGATTACACGAAATCTTTTCAGTGTCGAAGCAGCTACAAGTCGAGGAGTGAAGGCTGAATTTACAAAAAGTACACTATTACTGAAAAACAATGGCAAAATAAAGGCAGTTGGAAAACGAATTGCTGATCGCATGTATCAAATGGATATTGAAGTGGTTGTCAATGCAATTGAAGCAAATGTTGCAACGAGTGAAGAGAAACCAATGGAATTGTGGCATGCTCGTCTTGGACACGTAAACATGAGAACTGTTCGAGAAATGGCAAAGGGCAATTCTATGGTTGGTGTACGATGCACTAATACGACTGATTCGACTCAGGCGGATCAATGTGAGGCATGCATATTGAGTAAACAATGTCGTAAGTCTTTTGCACAGTCAATAACCCGTGCAGAAAAACCAGGTGAACACATTCATTTTGACATCTGAATTGACCATTAACTTGCGTCACATTCATCGGGATCATGTAAATACCGATATGCCGTTCGAGACGTTTAGCGCGTTATGCGCGAATTGTTGGCGAAAGAAGTATGGATTTCTCGTAATCGATAAAGACAGCCCTGCGAATCACGGTCGTTTCAGACGTGGATTTAACGAGTTTGTCGTACTGTAACGGGCACAGTTGTTCGGTAAGAGTTGTCGGTGCTGTATCGTGGTTGTAAATCTCTCTTACGCTTCCAATCAAATATTAATTTTTAAAAAAGAGGGGAACGAAATCTCCGCTCGCGATATTAGAAAAGATGTTCGGACATGATCTTACATCGAAAAAGAAACTCTATACTGCTCTGAAACAAGCTCGCGCTATTTCGCGATAGTCGCGCCGAAAAGATAAAGAGAAACTCTATACCGTTCTGTTAATTAAAAACTCTCTCTCTTACATCGTGAACGGTCTCTCTCTCTCTCTCTCTCTCTCTCTCTCTCTCTCTCCCTTACATCGTGAATGGTCTCTCTCTCTTTCTCTCTCTTACATCATGAACGGTCTCTCTCTTACATCGTTCAGGTCAATCGTCTTAAACGAAAGTGCACGTGTTCTCGTGGGAAACAGTCTTTGAAAAAATTAAGGTCAACCCCTCCCCCATAGGTAAGAAACACGTTCGAACACGTTTGAACACGTTCGGACGCGATTCTACGACTCTTCGATTCTATGACTACCTCTATAAAGAAGAGGAAAGAAATGATAATGAAAACACTGAGTGAAAACAGATGTGGTCAGATATCGCGACTCGATACCGGCCGTCAAAAGGATGTTGC
This sequence comes from Lasioglossum morio, assembly GCA_916610235.2. Taxonomy (NCBI): domain Eukaryota; kingdom Metazoa; phylum Arthropoda; class Insecta; order Hymenoptera; family Halictidae; genus Lasioglossum; species Lasioglossum morio. The sequence continues at coordinate 83,946 of CAKAJA020000551.1, forward strand.
TATTACGAATATACAGTAAAGACGAGAAGAGAAATGATAAGGAGAGCGAAAACAGAGATGTGATCAGAGTCAAAGGATGTTTATTTGAAAAAATGATAAGGAAAGACTGAATGAGAACAGATGTGATCTGATATCACGGCTTGGCGACTCGATAACTACCGCCAAAAGGATGTTTATTTATTAATTTCCTTGAAAAATCTCCCCTCCCCCTCCCCTCGAACGGGGCTTACGCAATACCAAGAAACTGATCTTAAATGCAATACCAGGAAACTGGTCTTGATAAATTCCCCCCTCCCCCCCCGCAAAATATTGTCAGGCTATAAGGTGTCCCCCTCCCCACCATCCCGCAAAATATGGTACTTACATACCGCGAAACCCCACTCACCCTCCCCCCCTCCTACGAACACGTTCAAGGTTACCCAAAATCTGACTCTGCAGTTTTGCACGTGTGAGATACCCCCTCCCCCTCCCTCGCTCCTACGAACACGTTCAAGGTTATCCAAAAGCTAATGCTGCAGTTTTGCACGTGTGACGGGGTATCATATTACATACTGCGAAACCTCCCTCCCCCTTTCCCCTCTCCTACGAACACGTTCAAGACGGGGTATCATATTACATACTGTGAAAAACCCCCTCCCCCTTCCCCCTCTCCTACGAACACGTTCAAGGTTACCCAAAAAGCTGACGCTGCGCTTTTGCACGTGCGAGATACCCCCTCCCCTACCCCCCGCAAATACGATCGAGCAATACGGTAAGTTAGTATGGAACAGAACCGACTTTTTCAGCTGCGTCGGTAAGGTAGAAATCTACCTGCAATGATAAGTCTGATCGTAGAACCGGCCTATATATCCTACTGGTGTATGTAAAATGGTTATGATTGAGCAATGTGAACAATTCATGGATAAATAAAGACAATGTATTATAAACATATATTATAAACATTTATTATAAACAATTTAACCTGTTTAATGAAAAAATTAGTTGATACACAATCTTCTATTTACATTGAATTTAAACAATTTATAGCTATGGATTAGGGTTAGAGCTACGAAGGAATTCGATAATGGCCCCACGGCAATGTTTCAGTCGAGTTGGGTATGACCGTTTGTCATCATATGGGCTGAGAGCAATTTTTCGCTCTGATACAGTATACACTTTGTGCAATTTCGAACGTATACATGTCTGTGTACGACTCATAGCAATTTCATTTTGTAAACACCGCATGTAATCATCGATCGTTATTGTTGTCCTTACAATGCTAGTTTTTACACCTTTCGCTTTTTTCGTATCTGATGTTCCATCTACGCGTAATGTGTACATTTTCGCTCTCAACCCGACAAAGTCTGTCATTATCATCCCATTGTTCTCGTCTTTCATCAAGCCGGGAACCTTTTTATTTACAAGTGGGATATTATACCTATTCTCTATCGGATAATCGCTTGTGTCGAAACGGCTAATATCGCGTCTCATGGTTTCATAAATGTCCTCACACATAATATAATAAATTAAACTGTCAGTGTCTGTATACATTACTTTACACGTTTTTCCATATTGAGGAATCATGATGAAATTCGTACCAGCAGGTTTTTGATATATCTATTATGCACATGCCTACATATATTGGCTTGTTGAATTTCTATGACTTTGCGTAACTCTACAGCAGACAAGTTTTCGGAAAATACACAGCGGCTGTGGAAATTTGGTTTTGCAATCATTGCCTCTGCACCATATCGCCCATCCCAACGTGTCACGATTTTTACATCTACATGATTCCGAACGTTTTCCATAGTTTTACCGAATACCGCGTTGTTCATCAATTTGTACAAATTCTTTTCAAAATCGTTAGCGGCATTTGTTCTAAACAGAGTATTTAATTCTATATATTCGCGGAGCCATGGTGACTGTGTGAATTGGAGGATGCGATGAATCTTTGTAACACGAAGACCGTGGCGCGTGCACTGCTGCAGATTATAATAGTGTATTACGTAACGCTGTTTATCATGTAACGTTGCAAGCAACTCGGCCTCTCTTTTGCCAGGTGGTTTGGCGTGTGTCGGACAGAACGGTAGGTCAGCATGAACATCATGCAGACTTTGCGGATATTCTAGATCCACCTCGAGAATGTAACCTATGGGTGAATCAGCAGCAATTAAAGATATGTCAAAATTTTCAATGTTGTTAACCCATTGAAATTCTGCATATGGCAAAGGCTGACACATTGCCCATCCGTATAAATTGTTTACATCGAAATACATCAAGTATGATGATGGTTTCGATGGATCATACGACTGCATGTACTTGTTATTGGCTTCCGCATGTCTGCCAGAACATTGGCTCAAACCGCCGCGTATACCACGTTCGATGAACATCACCATATCGATATCAGTTAATAATTCAAATCTAATTTTTGTATGCTTTAGCATAGCATCCCACGTGAAACCTGGTAAAGTGTAATAATATGCTAGATCTAAACCGTAGCTCTTAATGCAAGTTTTACGAAAATTTTCAAAAACGTCAGTCAATAACAAGACATCAGTTTTCAAATACAGATCGCTGTATTCCCCCAAGGTTTTTATGTTGAATCGCTTCCACACATTCTCGGCATGTGTATAATCACGTTCGGATACGGTTTCGCTTGTCAACGAGCTATGAAATGACTCGAGCGGTGGCAAACAGAGATCGTTTAATTTATCTACGCAATCGAGGTATTCGTATGGAAAAAACACCCTTTCGCGTCAACAGCTTGAAATTTTCTGTGGAGAGATCTTGAAATTCGGAACGTAAAATTGTTAATTTGTTTGTGTCGAGGAAAGATGCTAATTTGTCTAGACTTGTATTCAAAAATTTGTACGAATCGATGAATCGTAATTTAATACAATCATGTGAATCTGATTGCTGATCTTTAACATTTTTTGTAAATGAAATGTACTTTTCTTTAGTTATTGGTAATACGTTGACACTGCCTTCAAACGCATTAGCTATTTCTTCGATAATGAAATGCGAATCGTACCCGGATAAATTGTGGAAGACTATGGGTATACAAAATGAATTTTTATAATTTAAATTGCAATCTTGATGTGTAATGTCCTGATGTGTAAATAAATGTCTCACACTGTTCATTCGTTAAATGTTTCATAGGTATATTACTGGATACGGTGCATTTAACGAAATATGCTAAATTTTCTAATTCTCCGACGAACCATGAGACGCACTTCTCATCGCGACGACACCGATATACCGATAGAGATGCATCGTGTGAACAATGTACATAGTATGCGATGCTAAATACTCTGTGATGTTGGTATGCGTGCGATTGAAGTTTCTCATCTTCCTCCCCACAATCTTCCATCTTCTCCAGAGTGCATTCGAGGTCGGCGTACACCACAAATGGAAGCGGTTCTTTCCACAAATACAGTAATGTCGCGTTAGTTGCCGCAGGAGCTGTTCTCTGGGCCGACAACTTCCGAGACAACTGGCTCGTCTTTTGATTTATGACTGCCTCTATAGTCTACCGAGCCGAGACATCAATCGAAGCCGAACGTAGAGAAGGACAGAATGATACAAGTACTGACCGCGTGGCCGAGCGTGTCGCCGTCGCTGGCACTGTTTAACTTTCATCGTTGATTACACCACTAAATAAAATTGAAATTATATCGTGTTTGGTCTTGTTTTAATCAGAAAAGTGCCAGGAATAAGCCAGTAAAATCTCCTTAAAAAATAATGAAAATTAAGCATTTTGAAAATTCGATTCATGGTGTCAATGTAGTGATGTTCACACCGATATACCCGAGCCGACATCAAACATCGCCGCCCTGCGGCCTGATGCAGCGTTGACAGCTGGTGGAATGGGTAGGCACTGCGGCAACTATCGTGTACAGCTCCTGCGGCAACTAACACGACATTACTGTAGTTGCCGAAAGACAGCCATTTATCGTCCTCACTAGGTCACATGATGGCGCAGTGATTCAGTTCTGCACAGTCTCTTTCATGAGCTTGCAATCTCTCGTTGGAATAAAAGTAGTGTAAGCACCTAAAAACAATTTTATTTACATGTGTTATCATATACCATAATACCTTTGTAAATGTTGTACGTACCGATCACAGATGAATTTCATGTGAGTGTTTTTGGTCAATTGTGCGCTAACGAGTCGTGATAAGTTCTTAATCCACACATAATGCCCCACACTGCTGTCGGCTCGGTCTTGTATGTACAGCAAGTTGACATGTCGATTCCTCTTCTGATTGGTGAGACGAAGTGGGAAAAATGTGAATAATTTTGCCCTTTTTTTCTTCTCGAAGATGTCTTCAAAACCATATACGTTAATCGAAATATCGTTCAACTTTTCAAACCGGGTAATCTGATTCAACAGCATGCGGAACTTGATGTCTTCGATTTTTAATACAGTTGTGTATTGCGGGTATGAACTTTGGCGGTTATTGTGAGCTGTCGCTGGATACAGAGCTGCAATCACCGACCATGCAAAGCATGCATTATCTTTAGAGTAAACATTGATTGTAGCTTTCTTCAACGCTATTTCTCTCGGTACGCTGATCTGACACTCTGCAAGCAGCGGGTTTTATTTGTTGATACCGACTGTAAGCTTGAGTATTCGCGACAACGCCCATCCGCTATCCCGTTCCTGAAATTCTTCCAACGACGTTAAGATCGGTCCCAAGATGCACAGCTCGTACAGCTCTTCGAGATCAGTTGTGTAAAAGATTTCACAGTTCTTCGTGCTCACACTTTTGCACGAGCGTTGAACACCTGTCACAAATTCACCGTTGAACACAGCGTTCACTTATACAGACCTATGTTTTTCCAAAGCGTTCCGTACTTTTTCAAGCACAATTTCCCTCGCATCTTGGAGGAAGCTGCGAGGTTCAATATAATTGGAATTGATAACGGCACCTGTTAATATGCGACCCTTGAAAGCTGTGTCTATTTCACGCCATAAGAGTTCTGTACTTGTATATCCGGCACTTTCATGTATGAAACGTCTTCGCAAGGAGTATTTTAAACTCTCAAGAGCTGCGATATGTGCAATCAATGATTGTTGAATACCGATCGATAATCGAGGACGTTTTACCCGATTATATTCTTCAAGCAACTCGAGGCATTCGTTGCACCTTTCCTCCCAGGCAAGGTATTCTTCCCGCAATCTTAAACAATCAGATTGGTCCCACAAATGGCGTTCAATATTTTGAATTTCTTCCATGGCAACATCGTTTTTATTACCTCACAGTGACTGAGCAAAACTAATTTGGAGGTGTACATATATAGCCACCATGTTCTCACGCTTAATATGATAAATTATGCTGTCGATGTTGAAAAACGCCGTCCAGAAACCGTCGCTAGCATTTTCGTTTTAACTTCACTTTCATGGCCTAGTTCTCAGAAACATAATTATACTTCACATTTAACGATGCAACGTTCACCCGTTTCGATGATCTCCAATATTGTTGATGGTGAATCGATCGCGGGACAACGCGCCACGACTTGGCTAAATTTTTTCGTATAGGTGAAACATACACGACTCGTCACGTCGTTTCGCATTAAACGTTCTATCACTGTTCTGTGCTCGACGGGAAAACGATCGTTCAAATACAAATTTATAATGTGAACCCAAGCTAAACTTTTTAACGTTGAGACAGTCATTTTTTTCATCAATATTCATCGTCACATAATACATGTAACTCGCGTCTTTTCATCGGTAAAAGAAATGATAGAATCAAACGTGTTCCCTCGTAGATATAATCGGTTCTTATATAACCTCCTCAAAACAGCAGACTCGGCAAAAAAAATACCACAGTCCAGAAACCGTCACTAATTTATTTTTCAGTGTCTCATTTTAGCTCGCAATATTGTATCCATGTCTCGAAACATTTACACAGCATTGCATTTTCGCACGCTCGATATATTTCATCGGAAAGCGATACAGATGAAACTAGAATCAAATAACCTCTTAAAGACAAAATGCTGACGTTGCAGTTTTTTGCATGCACGTGTGTTTGTGAGATTCCTGTTCATTCCTAACGGGTATAATATTTCATAAAAAATGTCAAGGTCTATCAAATAGCGTCTTAAACGAAAACATGCTGTTGTTGCAGTTTTTTTGTGCACGTGTTTATGGATGCGCGTGTCAAAAGCTGTGATAGTTATGGAATTGGTGGAGATTCCTGCGAAGGTGGCGAGAGTATGAGAGAGACTATGAAACACCCATTATCGGTTAGATCGGCAAAGTGTCAACACGTGTGGTTCGCAACCATCTACCGCTAGAAGTGGTGGGGTTTCTGCGAATGTGATAAGGGAAGGTTCTTACCACCACCACCACCATCACTTACAGGTGGAGAAGGCTATGAAACGCCATTGTCGGATAGATCGACAAAGAGTCAACACGCGTGGACCGCACCCATCTACCGCTTGTGACGTCACAGAAGTGGTGTGGTTTCTGCGAAGGTGGTAAGGGAAGGTTCTTACCACCACCACCATTACTTACAGGTGGAGAAGGCTATGAAACGCCATTGTCGGATAGATCGGCAAAGAGTCAACACATGTGGTCCGCACCCATCTACCGCTTGTAATGTCACTTCCGTGACGTCACATCCTGCGAACCACATAGTTGATACTTTATGAGATGTCACTTCTTCATGACCCCCCCCCCAATGGGGGGAGGGGATTACCTTGGGGGGGTATAGATATACAGATATATATATATATATATCTGTATACAAAAATCAATAATGAATGTTAGCCGACGTGACGGGCACGTCGTTTATTTGTTTCTGCGTCAAATGCCTATAGAGATATCCTTGGCGTTTCTTGAAAAGAAGCATCTCGACGTGCGCGACACGTTTGTTTTATTATAACGATTCACTCTCAGTTCGAATCCGGCACCGTACGAGAGAACACGATTAAAACTAGAGGGGGGTTGTTGCTCGCTCGCTTCGCGAGCTTCGCAGGTGGGGGTGTTGTAGCTCGCTTTACGAGCTCGCGAGAGGGTTAGTGGTACGGATGTTATTTGGTGTGTGACTCTCCACGAGCCACACACGGAACTTCCCGAATCGTTAGTTGCAGTATATTAGTATCATTATTTTCTACTTTCTACTTTCATGTGCGCGCATCCGGGATATTTTTCGATTATAACTTAAACGTAAGCGGTTACATTAGCAGTAGTTGCATAATTGAAAAAAAATTTTTTTTTTAATTTAAAAAAAAGAAAAATTTTTTTTAGATTTAAAAAAAAATTTTTTTTTTAAAATATGTCTAAATATATATATATATATTTATATATATATATAAATGTATAAATTGCAATGTTGAATCAACTCCTTTCGAAAAAAACTAATAAACTACTTGACCAAAATGGACCAAAATCTAATCAGCTCTAAGTTACAGCGGGGCAAATCGATTGCATCATTCATCATTCTGATCGCGTTGTTACTTTTTCAGAAAACGTTAACGAAAAATTTGATACCATAGAAACGGACATACGCACACACACACACACACACACACACACATACCGACATGTTGATAAAAATAGTCTCAAACGACTCCAATGACCATGAAACGTGGAGATCTGCTAAAACATCGATTTTCGATTTTCGGGGTAATTACAGTAACTTCCCTATAAATCGGGAAGTTAATAAAGCCTTTGCATTTTATTTACGAGTATACCTGCTTCCCAAACCAACAGGGGGCAGTTACCCTGAGTGGGTTAATGACCCTAGGGGTGGGGTGGTTGGGTCAATGACCCCGGGGTGTGAGGGGGGGTAGGTACCCCCCCTCCTCCGGGGTGGAGTGGTAATGCCCCAGGGGGGGGGTGCGGGAGAGAGGGGTTTTCCCCCTCTCCCCATGGGGGGAACTACCCTGGTCTAGAAAAGACATAGTATGCCTACTACTGGACATAACACTATGTTCCTCAAATCTAATAAACAAAATCCAAAGCTGGGAAGTATTAAAAATAGAAAGTCTATCAGACCACAAATACATCAGCTTTGAGGTATGTTGGGACAACCTAGCAGAACAACAGGATAAAAGATACATAAAAGACATGGACTCGCAAAAGTTCGACAAATTATACGAAGAAAGAGTCAAACTCCTAAGAGGAAAATACGGAAATCCGGAAGAAATCGATCTCTTCGCGGAAGAACTGACAAATCATATCAGGGAAAACTGGGAAGACTCGACCCAAATAAGGGAAACAAACACAAACCAAAAAATCAAATGGTGGAACAAACGACTGGAAAGGAGACTAAGGATAGTAAAAGAAAAAAGGAATAAAGCAACACAAAAGGGCAGACGAACCAACACACATGCATGGAACAGCTACACAAAAGAGAGAGCAAAACTCAGGAGAAAATAATGAAAAGCAAAATAGATAACTGGAAGAAATTCACCAAATCGATAACAAGCATGCCAGTAGCAGCTAGAATAACAGAGGTACTCCTAAGATGCGGAGGCACAACTATGGGAGCTGTTAAAAAAGATAACCAAATTCTACATGAAAATAATGAAATAATGGAACACTTGAAACATGGAATGACTACACACTTCCCGGGTTTCAACAGAGACCCAGAAATGACAGTAAGAGATGAAATTAGACCCAAACCAAACTGGGGAAAAGCAAACCAAATAGCAAACCCAGCGAAAATAGAATGGGCAATAAAGTCCTTCAAATCAAATAAAGCACCAGGATTGGATGAACTAAATCCAAAAATCCTGAAAGAAGCACTAAAACATTACGGAAAAGCAATAACAAACCTGATAAAAGCCAATATCGCAACAGGACACATTTCTAAAGCATGGACATGCACAAAGGTAGTCTTCCTACCAAAACCAGGAAAAAAAGATTAGGCAGAAGCAAAGGCGTATAGACCAATCTGTCTAACGTCCTTCCTATTAAAAACCGCCGAAAGACTAGTCGATCGGTACATAAAAACAGAAATTCTAACAAATAAAGATCTGTTCCCAGGACAACATGCCTACAGAACTGGACAATCAACAGAGGTAGCATTACACAGAATAGTATGCGAAATAGAAATAGCAATGAAAAAGAAAGAACACGTAATAGCATGCTTTATGGATATAGAAGGTGCTTTCAACATGACACCCATAAACACGATAGAACAAGCACTAGAAGACCTGGGTGCGGAAGAAAACATAAAACGATGGATCATAAATATGCTAAACAACAGAAGAATACAAGCATGCAGAGGAAATGCAACAATAATAGGAAACGTAAAAAGAGGCATCCCACAGGGAGGAATACTATCTCCGCTACTATGGTGCATAGCATTAGACTCCCCACTATGGGAACTGAAAGAATGCGGAGCAGAAATAATAGCTTACGCAGATGACGTAGCAGTAATCAGCAGAAACAAAAACAAAGGTAAATGCCTAGAAATACTATAAACCGCACTAAATATCACAGAGATATGGTGCAGCACAGTAGGACTCTCGGTGAATCCGGAAAAAATGGAAGTGATCGAATTCACATGGGCATACATATATCCCGAAAACAGTAGGCTCACATACATGGATACACCCCTACCACTCAAACAAAGTGTCAAATACCTGGGCATAACAATGAACAGAAAACTGATATGGAGAAACACGTCACTAACAAAATAAACCTAGCGAAAAAGAATCTAGTAATGCTAAAGAGAGCAGTGGGCCCAACCTGGGGCCTAACCCCTAAAACTATGAAGTGGATATACGAAGCAATAGTAATACCTAGAATCACCTATGGATCTATCATATGGTGGCAAACAACCAACCTAGTAACTATAAAACGACAACTAGACAGTCTACAAGGCATGGCAAACAGGAAAATCCTAGGATGTGCAAGGAACACACCACTAAGAACAATGGAAGTCCTAACAAATACATATCCTCTAGATATCAGAATAAAGGAACTAGCACTTAGAACAGCCTACAGACGAAACAGCTGGGGGCACTGGAAAGAACTAAAATTCGGACATTCGGCAATAATAAAAATCTAAGGTAACGAAACGACAAGGAACCTGGCACAAATGCCCAAAGACAACGATCAGAAAAGATACATAGATATGAAACTCTATAAAACAGAAATCAGACCAAGAGAAGACTGGGAAAAAGGGTTACCGAAGGAAATACAGAACACGGAAATCTGGTACACCGATGGATCCAGGAAAAACGAATTGACAGGAGCAGCTTGGACGAACAATAAGGAAGTAAACTGCTACATAAAACTAGGAGAATACCCCACGGTATGCTAAGCAGAACTAATAGCCATACAAATGTGCGCCATGGAGATAAAGGAACTAGGCAACAATAGCAAAGAAATCAGCATATGCTCGGACAGTCAGGCAGCGATAAAAAGCCTACAAAAAATGGAAAGCAGATCGAAATTACTATGGGAAACACACACAACCCTAAACGATCTTTGCAGAACAAGGAAAGTGGTCAGAATCACATGGATACCAGGCCACTCAGGACATACAGGAAACGAAAAGGCAGACAAACTGGCGAATATGGGCTCAGGGTCCACAACCAATCATAGGAATACCCGACACAATATATGGAACGCAAGTAACCAAATGGTCACGAGCGGAAAGAGAAAACAAATGGAAGAATACAGAAGGTTTAAAACATAGCAAAAGTTTCCTAGGAGACGACTGCTGCCCGGCAAAAAGGGCAAGAGGCATAACAATCCTAGAAAGAAAAGAAGTCGGGAGAATGGTAGAAACAATAACAGGTTTCGCACCACTAAACCGGTACTTGGAGAAAATAGGAAAAGCGACAACAGACAGATGCACACTATGTGGAGAGGAAAGCGAGACACCAGAACACCTGGTGAGAAACTGTCCCGCAACCACACAAAAAAGGATAACATACCTAGGAAAACCCAGTATAGAATGAAACATTCTAGAAGAAGTAGAATGGAAAAAAGTAAAAAGATACATGGAAGCAATAAACCCATGGAAACACTAAAACGGGAGCACATGCGAATCAGTGCACATAAGAAACACTCATAGGAACAAAAAGAAGAAAAGGAACCGCAAGGGAAACTGAGGCCCGAAAGGGCCGATGATGATCCTCACCCATCAAAGCCAGTCCTTTTTCCAGGAAAATGCTCCTAAAAATAACAGAACAAGAAGCGTAAGCAAAGCAAAATGAGAACAAACAGAAATAAACCAAACAAGCATTTACCTCATTAAAAAGCAGCAAAGAGAAACTATAACCGCTGCATAAGTAACGACCACACAGTCAAATAGCAATAACAAGTCAGACAAATAGCAACTAAAATGGAACGTTAGGCGACCTTTAAGCACAATAAAAAAAGTGAAAACTAGAACATATCCCGACACGACACAGGGGAGATCAAAACAGCGAAGCAGGGCTGGGAAGCAACCATACTAAACCCAAACCCCACCCAACTAATCAAAAAGAAAGGCAATGAAGTAGAAACCAAAACGAATATCAAATAACCAGAATCGAAAAGACAAGGTCCATCCAACGATCAAAAAACAAAATACACACATACAATAACATTTCAACAATCAAAAAGAAATAATGAATAAGCACACATAATAAACCAAAAGAGCGCATATATCCTCAAACACCAAATAAGTAGAACAAACAAACATGAACGAACGCGGACCTAACCTGAAAACCCTTTTTTTTATAGTGCGGAAATGGATTACGCATACCCTGGCCCCCTTGGGGGTGTGGGACTGTCCAGAGGACTCTCTGGCCAGCCTCTACCCACTAAAACCGCACTCTCACCTAAGCTATTGTAAGGGGGGGCCAGGATCTCCGAGAACTCAACTGGCCATCCCCTTAGCTAACAAACAGCCCTGGAGGGGAGTGAAGCTGTTGGATATGTCTCTTAAATTACACACGTTATTTTACAAACTACACTTTATTTTCCTTATATACCCTATTGGTATTATAAATGTGTTTTGATATAAATAACGAGAGTGTTTCCGCGTATCCTGTACTTGTACTTTATGTAAATAGCTTAGTTTAAGTAAATGCTCTTTAGAATGCTGCGATCTGCTCAGGCTAGCTGTTTTTCCCCGACTGACGGGCAGACCAGGCTCTTGGCGCCTTCTTGCCCTGGCCGGGCGGCGGTGGTGGGTGACCCCCTTGGGGGGCCAGGGTTATGTGGGACTGTCCAGAGGACTCTCCGGCCAGCCTCTACCCACTAAAACCGCACTCCCACCTAAGCTATTGTAAGCGGGGGCCAGGATCTCCGAGAACTCAACTGGCCACCCCCTTAGCTAACAAACCGCCCTGGAGGGGAGTGAAGCTCCCCCCGGAGGGACCCGCCCGGTGTCCCCATCCCTGGAGCCTTCGAGTTAGGCTTCCCGAACCCCAGTTCGGTCCACCCACAGCTCCCGGAGCCTTCGTGCGCTGCTCGTAAAGGTCCCTCCGGGGTGCCGGTCCATCTCGGGGGGGAAAGACTACTTCCCCCCAGGGGCGGGGGTCAGCTCATTCCCCCGGCCCCGCCATCCTCCGCCCTCCGGGGTGAGGGCGATCCACGGCGGTGGTGGGGACGGCTACCCCGCCCCCTACGCACCGCCAATACCAGGGACAAACCCACAGCCCCCCCACTACGGGGAGGCACAAGTTGACGCGAGGAGGGGATCACTCCTCGCGCCCTCCACCCAGACGCCGTCCCCCTCACCTGGGGCACAGAAGAACGACGGGGAGAGGACCCCCCTGCCGCCGCACTCCTACCTCTCGGCACCGCCCCCGTGTTCCTCCCTGGATTACGGGGCGGTGCCCGACGACGCGGGGGACGCCCCCTCGCCATCGCTCTCCTCGCCGAGCCCGGGTCCCTTTCCCGAGCTCGCATATCTTTTTGACCTGCTATGGTCAAAAACGTCCTAAGGGTAGTCTGCCTAACAACAGGTGCAAAGACCTCGTCGTAGTCAGTCCCATACTTTTGTGAGAGCCCCCGCGGGACGAGTCGAGCCCTGTATTTTTCGATGTTTCCCTCGGCGTTTCGCTTTGTTTTGAAAACCCACTTATTAGTGACAATGTCCCGATTTTTGGTCTTTCTACGATGTCCCATGTGCCGTTTTCCCTTAATGATTTAATCTCATCATCGATAGCAATTTTCCACTTATCTTTATGTGGTCCTGACAATGCCTCTTGCACATTCTTGGGTTCGTTGTCCTCTAAAATTGCCTTTAAAGACGCCGCCATATACCTATTCGGTGGTACGCCTTTGTTCGACCTTTCGGAACGTCTGGTTTGCGACTGAACTGGACTGTTGCCTAAATTTACATGAAAGTCACTGTCCGTTTCACCTGCTGAACAATAACTATCTTCACTGTTGTCTTCCGTTGACGATATTTCCTCCGTGATTTCCTCTTGCACGCTTCCTTGATTTGCTGTATCCGACGCATCGGCCCTCGAAAGTGTAACTTCATCGTGCATTAAATCTTCTGTATCAATTCTCTTTTCAAGGATCCCATCCAGAAAAATTACGTCTCGACTAATCTTAACTTTATTTGTTTCCTTATTTAATAGTCGATATGCTTTGGATTCCTCAGAGTATCCGACAAAAATAAATCTTTCTGCTTTGTCATCTAATTTTTGTCTCTGTTCTTTGTGAACATATACATATGCTTTACATTCGAATACATGTAAGTTACTTACATCTGCTTTTCTCCGATACCACAGTTCATACGGAGTCCTTCCCGTTGCCTTGGTTGGCAACCTATTTTGCAAGTAGTTTGCAGTACATACCGCTTCGCCCCAGTACTTCTTTTCGAGATTTGCATCCAGTAGCATACATCTTGCCATTTCCAGCAAAGATCTATTTTTCCGTTCTGCTATCCCGTTCTGTTGAGGTGAGTAAGCGGCTGTGAACTGAGACTTGATTCCTTGTTTCCTTAAATAACTTTGTAAATCTTCGTTAATATATTCCCTTCCTCGATCCGACCTTATGATCTTAGGTTTTTTATTAAATCCTGTTTTTGCCATGTTACGAGCCAGGGCCGTGAGCAGCACGAGTGGCCGGCGAAGGGTTATTACCCTGGGAATAAGGTATCACTTTGTTAGTAGGTACGCGGACGAACCCAATGAGTAATTGGGGAGCCGCTAGGAATTTAGACGACGAGGACGAACCTGATACGAATTACGCAATCAGGGAGCCTCTAGGATTGGAGGTACGCAGACGAACCTGACGCGTTGGTCAGGGAGCTGTTAGGATGGATGCAGACGAATCTGATAAGTAATTGGGAAATCACTAGGATTGTTAGTAGGCCTCGCAACAAGTATAATTTAAATTGATACAATCCGAGCGGTAAGATTGTATCGTGTGGGATGTTCAATTGTTTGATTAGGATTTTGGAAGCAATAATTACGGGTTAAATGAGTTGATGCGAAATTATCAAGAACACAAATATATTCTACTTGAAGAATAATTACAGTTGTGTAAATGTCGCATTTGAATAATGGAATTGTATAAAAGTGTAATTACCTAACTAGAATGCTCGGTGTTGACGCACTGGCAATGCGGGGGTCTCGAGAACAACTGAAGAAATGCCTAATAGATTGTATACCGGACTCGCGGAATCTATATGGTTAAATTTGATGCGAAGGGGAACTTTAGCCCGATCTCACTGGCAGTTGACTCTACGAGATGCAGCACGACGCGACACGATTCGTGACTACGTAAGTACTAGCCCCCGAGAGTGAAAATGCAAGGGTTTATATACCCCTGGAATGACAGGTGGCACTTGTCAGTACCCCTTAGTCATACTCGTATTTTGTCAACGGCCAGTTGGTCGTGCTTATGATTTGATTTTAAACTAAACAGATATGTAGTTTTAACTAGGGGTGAATCCGTGTATTTAATCTAGGACGGTTCCTGCCAGAGATGATTTTGAACATTTGTTCGTCATCCGTAACAGCCATTTCAATAAAATCGTTGATGAATGTGACTGCTTCATTTTTCCGACTCATTAGGCAAACTTTCGTATATCTGGAAAAATCATCTATGATTGTTAAAATATATCTTTTGTTACCTGGAGTCATAGTTTGCATAGGTCCGCAAACATCTGTGTGTATAAGGTCAAAAATTTCTCGGCTTTTATTGACTGATTCTTTGGGAAAAGGTATTCGAGCCATTTTACCCTTTACACAGCATTCACAAATCTCGCGTGTCTGGCAGTTTTTTAACTTTATACCTGTCGCTAGACCTTTTTCGGCTAACGTTTTAATTGCAACCGGGTCTCGGTGCCCAAAACGTCGATGCCAAGCATGCTGGCAATCCTGAGTGTGGCCCTTATTTATGACATCGTTTACTGCGCAGGCTTTTTGGACCGTCTTGAGCTCGTATAGCTCTGGAGACAGACATACGGTCGCCTGCAGTTTCCCATCCTTTAGAATTCGACACTCTTGTCCCTTGAAGTCAAGCCTGTATCCGTCCTTCGTGAGCATCTTGACCGATAATAAATTACAGCCAAGGGTCGGAACGTATAGCACATTCTGCATGTGTATTTCTGAAACTTTCCCAGGATCGACGACGCACCTAAGTACCCCTGCACCCACGCCTTCTACTCTAGCCATTTTTTCTTCATCTGCAAGGCAAATGTATCCCTTCCTGCTAGAGGCAAATTCATGGAAAAATCCCCTTGTTGTTGCCATGTGGCTTGTCGCACCGGAATCGACAACCCAAGAATTTGCTTTCCCTTTGTTCGTCTTCACCCCAAAACACATTTCCTTAGCCGTTCCGTCCTTCGCGTAAAAGCAATAATCCGTTGAAGATTTTTCTACCGATACTTTGTTTGCTTTTTCTTGTTTACCTTTCCAGACCTTATATTTCATACATTCGCTTTTGAAATGTCCTGATTTTTTACAAAAGAAACAATAGTAGTATGTATAGACCGGTTCTAGCACACCACTTATCATTGTAGGTAGATTCCTACCTTACCGACGCAGCTGAAAAAGTTGGTTCTGTTCCATACTTACTTACCGTATAGCGCGAGCATATTTTGCGGGGGAGGGGAGGGGAGGGGGTATCTCGCACGTGCAAAAGTGCAGCGTCAGCTTTTTGGGTAACCTTGAACGTCAGCTTTTTGGGTAACCGTTTGTAGGGGGAGGGGGTATCTCGCACGTGCAAAAGTGCAGCGTCAGCTTTTTGGATAACCTTGAACGTGTCCGAACCTGCTCCTAGGGGCATCTCCCACATGCAAAACTGCAGCATCAGCTTTTGGGTAACCGTTTGTAGGAGAGGGGGAAGGGGGGAGGGAGGTTTCGCAGTATGTAATATGATACCCCGTCTTGAACGTGTTCGTAGGAGAGGGGGAAGGGGGAGGGGGTTTTTTCGCAGTATGTAATATGATACCCCGTCTTGGACGTGTTCGTTGGAGAGGGGGAAGGGGGAGGGAGGTTTCGCAGTATGTAATATGATACACCGTCGCACGTGCAAAACTGCAGAATCAGCTTTTGAGTAAACTCGAACGTGTTAGAACGTGTGATGAGTCATCACCGCAGTATGTAATATGATACCCTCTTTTCAAGGACAGTTTCCTTGGATAAATAGGACATGATGGAATGCAAATGCTAGCATACGCGAACGTTCCATCGTTGTAGTGTTAAAGTTATTCTACACAGTGTGTTAACAACCCCCGCGGTAGCAAGATGATTGAAACGTGTAAAAAGATGTTGAAGTGTTTGACACGCATGTCAATGTTGGTGAAAACTATGGACGAGTATCGCGAATGGCATCGCTCGTACATCGAGTCTCTACAGTGCTGCATAAATTATCTATCCCATGCAAACGACGAATTGTCAGTAGGCAAGAAATTTAGTTTAACATCGACGATGTGTCGTATGAAAACTTTGAACGTTTCGCTGAACCATCGTATTTCCTCGTCGCGCGTCGGTAGAGGTTTATACGATCGCAGGGGTGCGAGAGCGTCGACGCTTCGTTGGGAAGATGTCGAGTTGGCTTTTAAAAATCGCATATCGACCGGCATCGTTATCAACGTTGAGCATATCGATCCGAAACAATTTTTACAACATGCGAAACGAATGGTCACAGGGCGCGTTACGGAATTTTTAAACGCGCATTCGTCGCTGAAAGCTAGCGTGACGTTGGAGGCAGAATTCATGCAGCGCGCCAACGAGGTTTCTGTGAAAAGTTTCAGCACACGGAACGTTGCATTGTTTCGGACGAGCAATCTACGGCAGTGGTATCAGAAAGACGTTGTGTCCACGATTTTAACATCGATGGAGGAGTTTCAAGAGCAAGACAGCGGGTGGGCGCTGTCAAAGATACTACATGTGATCGTGAACTTTAGCAAATACCAGCCATTGCAAGCCGGCTGCACCGCGGCAATCGACGTGCCTCGAGCGATACTGCTGAAAAGAGCGATCGTGAACGTGAACAGCAACGACGACGCATGCTTTTATTGGGCAATCGTGGCAGGTCTTTATCCGGTCGAGAGAAATCCATCGCGTTCGTCGGCATATCCACACTACAAAGACGTGCTTCCGAAAACTGAAGGTTTTCAACTGCCTATGTCGTTCAAAGACATCCGCAAATTTGAACGAGAAAACAACGTTTCCGTGAACGTGTTTGAATGGGTGCGCGAGAAATGTGTAACGCTTCATTTGACCGAGAAGAAACGGGAGGGAAGACACGTTAACTTGCTGTTTCTACAGAATGCTGCAAAGACGCACGGTCATTTCATGTGTATACGAAATTTGTCACGATTGGTTTCGTCACAGCTTAGCAAGCGGAATCATCAGCAGTATATTTGCGATCGGTAAATTGCACGTTTTTATTGAAGTGAAACTTCTTTGCTGAGGGTAACAATTTTCTGAAATAACGGATGTGACGTTTCGATGTAACGGATGTGACGTTTCGATGTCACGGATGTGACGTTTCGATGTCACGGAAGTGGAAAGTGGGGCGCGAAAATTTAAACTGAGAATGAACGGAGAAGGATAATTTCTTACCCCGACGGGATTCGAACCCCGGTCCACCGATTGGGGACAACCAATGATCTTTAGAATGATAGCGAACATTTTGGAATATATCGCAACGAATAAAATGCTCGGTAGTAGGATAAAACGAAAAGGTTACAAATTCATGGTTATGTTACGACTACAGACATATAGAGATAGACTGCGCCGTCTTACGGGCGAGTTGAAGTAAAATCAAAAATAAAATAAAAATACTAATGTGTGTTTACCAAAATCTAAGTAGAATCCACGTTTTCAATCAAAATGAATAAATATATTTTGATTTAAAAACAAAATTAGTCGCGCAGAAGAAGCTCAGTGTGGTGTTTACAAAGTATTATTATACTGATGTGTGTTTACCAAAATCTAAGTACATAGAATCCCACGTTTTCAATTAAACTGAATACACATACAGGGTTATACAAACGTAACTTTCATAAAAACTTATTTCTTACAAAAAAAACAAGTTACATCAGATGTTGGAACTGCGATTCATTTTTCTACGATACAGAGCACCGCTCTTTGTATTACATTTCTCATTGTTGCCATCATTACAGCATCTCTTTTTATGCTATTACATGCATTTGTTATGTGATTCCAAAGTTATTGAACATTATTCATTGTTCTGTCGTGTACAACGGATTGAACATATCTCCAAAGGTACAAATCCAACGGAGACAGATCCGGAGAACACAGTGGCTAACGAATTGGATTATACGTTCCTGAACGTATGATTCTGAAGTGTACGTGATAAATATAAACATAATATGGGAAGCGACAGTGGTAAACATAAACCGAGACACCCTACTTATGGCGACAACAAAAAGTCTTGTATAAAGAGCGGAGCTCTGTATCGTAGAATATGGATCGCAGTTCTATTATATTATTATTATATTATACTGATGTGTGTTTACCAAAATCTAAGTATAATCCACGTTTTCAATCAAAATGAATAAATATATTTTGATTTAAAAACAAAATTAGTCGCGCAGAAGAAGCTCAGTGCGGTGTTTACAAAGTATTATTATCCTAATGTGTGTTTAGCAAAATCTAAGTAAAATCCCACATTTTCAATCAAACTGAATACATATACAGGGTTGTGCTAACGTAACTTTCATGAAAACTTATTTCTTACAAACAGGAGCCGAAAGTGTAGAGAAAAGTGTAAAGAAAAAAAAATATACGTGTGGGAAACCACGCGCGGTGGAAGTGAAACTTCTTGCAGTCTAGTAATGTTTAGAATCATATTAAGATTGGAAATGTTAAAAAAAAACAAGATCAGGAACAACCAATACAAAAAAAAAAACAAGATCAGGAACAACTAATACAAAAAACAAGATCAGGAACAACTAATACAAAAAAAATCATAGAAAAAGTTTCACTTCAAACATAATGAACGATCAAAATTTGCTTCCCAAAGAAGGAGAGCGTATGGGAAATGCTATGAACTACGTTTCTTTCTTTCTCATACGCTCTCCTTCTTTGCGAAGCAAATTTTGATCGTTCATTATGTTTGAAGTGAAACTTTTTCTATGATTTTTTTTGTATTAGTTGTTCCTGATCTTGTTTTTTGTATTAGTTGTTCCTGATCTTGTTTAGTTCTCCCAGGACCATGACTGTCGGTTCTACGAATACCGCGCACGTTTTCGACGCCTTCTCCTTTATTAGGTGCACAATCTCGTTGTGCCGATTCATCCTGGCGGGTTTGGTGTGGGTACAGCTGCCCAGCACATGTCCCAGGGTCTCCATTTGACCCTTACACCTTCGGCATTTGGGATCGACATCCTTATCCGCTCTGTATAATACTACCCTCGTGCCGAAAGTGTTGCTTCTTAGCCTTAGTGCGTCTAGATATCTCGATGGTTTCAGCAGCCATGGTCTATGTAGCCAAGCGTTTCCGACCTTGTCATTGAAGAATTCATGGATGCCTTGTCCTTGAGACGCTAGCTGTTCCCACCTTCTCCTGTGGTTTTCCTTTAATTCTCCCTTTTTGTTTTCTATTTCGTCCATTGATGCTGGCCATCGAAGTCCTACCGATTGGGCGTATTTTAATGTTATCGCCTCCTGTTTCTTGTAGGCTTCTTTCACCGCCTCGTCTTCGTTTTCCATCATTTGGAGGATGCTTCTCAGTTTTGCGATTCGAATAATATCTGCAATCTTTGGCATACCCAGTCCACCGTTCCTTTTCTCCGTGTAAATTAGTCCATCCGTCGTTGATGAATGAAGGTGTAATATAGTCTTAACTATTTGCTTTATCTCGTGGTCCAGTGACTTAAGGAGGACCAGCGTCTGCGGATTGGCTACTAATAAATGGATATACTTCGGCAGTAAATGCGTACGAATCAAGTTTATTTTTTGGTCTGGTTTCAGGTTCATTTTCATTATGTTAGCCGCCGCTCTTACGATACCCTCCGTCTGTGCTCGCTGCAGCCCTTTCCATGGGCCTATTGTTACTCCGAGGTAGCCAATTGTGTCCCCAGGCTCCGACGCAGGTACCTTCTCCTCTCCTATTTTGATATTAGGATCTGCTACGTGCCATATTTTTCCTTTTTGGACGATTTGGAATGTTAAGCATTTTTCCGCTTGTATGCTCATACCCAGCCCTCTCAGGTAATCGTTGAGTTCCTTGGCTTGTCTATTGGCTTCCTCTTTTGTCCTTGCGGTGAGGATTAGATCATCTGCAAAGGCCAAGATTGACACCGTTTCTTCCCCGATTTGTATACCTTCTGTGGTTCCATCGATTTCATCGATGATGGGGTCGATAATGGTGTTGAATAACAGGGGTGATAGCGGGTCCCCTTGCTTTACTCCTCTCCTGAGCGTTATTTTTATGCTGTCTTCCTTTGTTTTAATTTCGGTCCGGCAGCCCTCGTACATTTTTTCTATGTACTCCGTGACCATTGATGGGACTCCTTTTCTTCTTAGTCCATCTCCTATCGCTTTGTGCGGGACCGTGTCGAAAGCTTTCGATATGTCCACGACTGTCACCATGCCACCTGTCTTCTGCTTCATTTCCGTTATGATCCTGTCCAGTATAGCGGTGTTCTGCTTACACCCATCCTCCATTGTAAACCCTTTTTGTCTTTTGCTGTTTCTGACAACGTGTCGAAGTCTGCTGTCCAGCATTGAAGAGAACATCCTTGATAGGAGTGACCCTATTGTGATGGGGCGCCAATTTTTCGCATTTCTTGCGTCTTTTCCGGGTTTTGGGATGAGGGTTGTGCGGTTTAATCTCCATTGTGCTGGAAACGATTCAGTCAACATTAGGAGATTAAAGAATTTGGACAGGATGTATAGCATGCCTGGCTTCCTCAAGTGTGCTTTAGTGATGCCGTCAATCCCTGCCGCCGTGTTCGTTTTTATTCGTTTCATCTTTGTTATTAATTCTTCTGTTGATATAGGAGTCCATACTCTTTTAATGGGGATGTCTTCCCTCGGTGTAATACCAAGCCTCGGAATTCCTGTGGTCGGTCCTTCTGTTCCCCACAGGTCCCCGTAGAGGTTTTCGATACCTGCTTTCTCGGGGAGTTCTACTTTCTCCCTTCTCTCGAACGTTTCCCCTGAGATTGCCATGTCCACTAGTTTCCTCGGGCACTTTTTATACAGCTCCTGAAACCGAGCGTATTTGTATTTTATAAAGCGGGCGTGATTGCATTCCCTCCTTTTGTTTTTTCCTCGCCCGTGTCTGTTCTCCCTGGAGCTTCCCCTATTCTCTTCTACTCCGGAGTTTATTATTTTCATAAAGGCTTCTAGTACTCTCCCGGTATCTAGGGGGTCGGGTTGGTCCTTGTTTGCCACTTCTATTATCATTACTTCTATCGATTTCAGTTCGTGGTTGGAAGCTAGTGGGTTGGCCTGTATCACTGTTTTAAACCGTTCCTTCCATTCCTCGTCTTCAGGAAGATCCAGTGATCCAAGGTTCAAATCCAGACCGTTGTTTTCTTCTTGAGCCGATTCGTTAGCCTCTAATATTTCCGTGATCTCGTTTTCATCACTGTTTTGGTTATTAACTATTGTCACACACGTTTCATTTATTCGCAGCCCTATGTGTTCACTTGTGAGATCCACACTGTCACTGTCACTTAGTGGCACATTATTTAAACGACCTACAATTTTAAATCACTTCGTTTATCCCTGATCTGCTTCAGTGTTTTATTCGGGAAGTGTTTCTGGATCGCAAAATTTCGGAGACTGTCACTTTCGTAGATGGTGTTTAATCTTATCAGTTCTTCCGTCTCCTCCTCCATCCACACATAATTACGCCGTCCAGGCTTTCCTTTGGGGCGTTCACACACTTCTATTCTTTTTCTGTTTCTTTCTGTTGGATGTCGATATCTTTCGTGTGTCGATAGGCCTCTGACGGATGAGAAAGAATTGTTGCAAATTCCACAAGTGTGCTCTAGTTCCTGCGATTCCACTATATTTTTGCATTTAGGGATGTGGCACCGGCAGTTGTGTATGCCGGGGAATTTTCTATTGCACTTCCTACATTGCCACATCACTGTTGTTGTATTATGGGACTCGGTCAGATGTTCTTTTAAATCGTTTAGATTTAGAAACGCGATCGTTTTGCTTAACCACTGACACACAGGGCAATAATCAATATCCACTAATGGCACTAAAACTGTCACTTCACTTATTTGTAACTGTTCACTTGTTCCTGCTCGTTCGTTTGTTTCACATTGTTCACTTATTTCGCACTGTTCACTTATTTCACACTCATCACTTATTTCCCACTGTTCACTTATAATCCGTCGTTCATTGTGATCACTGTTTTCACTATGTGTGTTTCTTCTATTCCTGTCACTTTGCGCCATTTGTGTATTGTCTACTCTATTGTCTATCTCATTATCCATTGACTCGCCATGGTCATTATCGGTTGATCCCCCAGCCGATGCGAGAAAACTCGCCACAGATCCTCGGGGACCGTTAGAATCTGCGTTGCATTGTCTATCGCCGATGGTTACGGTTGTCTTGACACCGGAGCGCGGGCGCCGCGATGTTCACTCAACGAAGGTCGCGCGAAGACTCGAAAACTTAAGAGAGTCATAGTTACTCCCGCCGTTTACCCGCGCTTTTTTGAATTTCTTCACGTTGACATTCAGAGCACTGGGCAGAAATCACATTGCGTCAACACCCGTGGGGGCCATCGCAATGCTTTGTTTTAATTAAACAGTCGGATTCCCCTAGTCCGTGCCAGTTCTGAGCTGAGCTTTGAATGGCGGCCGAAGAGGACGATCGCCGTTCTAGACGAAAGCCTCGCAGTAAGGAAGATCCGCGGGAGGCCAAGGCACGGGACCGAGCTCGGATCCCAGCATTAGTAATAATGTGTTCACCTCGCCCAGGCCCGGCACGTCAGCCAGACCCGCTTCACGACCAAGCCCGACACGCCCCGCTCCTCAGAGACAATCCTTATTCCGAAGTTACGGATCCAATTTGCCGACCTCCCTTACCTACATTAATCTATCGACTAGAGGCTCTTTACCTTGGAGACCTGCTGCGGATATGGGTACGAACCGGCGCGACACCTCCACGTGGCCCTCTCCTGGATTTTCAAGGTCCGAGGGGAAGATCCGGACACCGCCGCAACTGCGGTGCTCTTCGCGTTCCAAACCCTATCTCCCTGCTAGAGGTTTCCAGGGAACTCGAACGCTTATACAGAAAAGAAAACTCTCCCCGGATCTCCCGACGGCGTCTCCAGGTCATTTTGGGTTACCCCGACGAACACTCTTACGAGGGCCCGAATGGTATGCGGTTCCGCTGCCGGGTTCCGGAATAGAAACCGGATTCTCTTTCGCCCGATGGGTGTGTATCTCTCATTTTTGTTTGTTGCTTTCTCTCACTTAGGACACCTCATCTACATAGGATTTCTCTTAGGGCTTAGGATCGACTGACTCGTGTGCAACGGCTGTTCACACGAAACCCTTCTCCACGTCAGTCCTCCAGGGCCTCGCTGGAGTATTTGCTACTACCACCAAGATCTGCACCGACGGCGGCTCCAGGCAGGTCACGCCCAGACCCTTCTGCGCACACCGCCGCGACCCTCCTACTCGTCAGAGCTTCATGGAAGACGCGACTTTAAAATAAGCTAACGTCAACCTCACTTGCCGCTGACGGCGGAGTATAGGCGCGACGCTTCAGCGCCATCCATTTTCAGGGCTAGTTGCTTCGGCAGGTGAGTTGTTACACACTCCTTAGCGGATTCCGACTTCCATGGCCACCGTCCTGCTGTCTTAAGCAACCAACGCCTTTCATGGTATCCCATAAGCGTCGACTTAGGCGCCTTAACTCTGCGTTTGGTTCATCCCACAGCGACAGTTCTGCTTACCAAAATTGGCCCACTTGGCACTCTGATCCATATATTATAATCTCGTGGCTTCATTGATCCAAGCAAGCCAGAGATCTCACCCATTTAAAGTTTGAGAATAGGTTGAGGTCGTTTCGGCCCCAAGGCCTCTAATCATTCGCTTTACCAGATGAGACTCGCACACGTTCATCAAAAGAGGAACGAGCGAGTGCCAGCTATCCTGAGGGAAACTTCGGAGGGAACCAGCTACTAGATGGTTCGATTAGTCTTTCGCCCCTATACGACGATCGATTTGCACGTCAGAATCGCTACGGACCTCCATCAGGGTTTCCCCTGACTTCGTCCTGACCAGGCATAGTTCACCATCTTTCGGGTCCCAACGTGTACGCTCTGGGTGCGCCTCTTCTCGCAATGAGAACGAGACGCCCCGGGAGTGCGAGGCCGCATCGTGACGCGGCCCATCCTCCCTTGGTCGACGCTAAGATACGACCTTTACTTTCATTGCGCCTTTAGGTTTACATGTCCCAATGACTCGCGCACATGTTAGACTCCTTGGTCCGTGTTTCAAGACGGGTCCTGAGAGTACCCAAAGCAGTAGCGTCGCTGACCGGTAATTCAAAGCTTGGCCAGTCCGAGGACACCGCCTGCTAACAGCTGGTTAGGCCCGGAGCCGGCGCTAGGTCCGTACCATCCGGGTGACAAACTAACCGAGCTTGCGGCGGGCTTGACGCACACACATTCGAAAATGGATTGGTTGCGGCCCGATACCGTCAGAGTACCGTCACGCAGCCGGCCAGGTGATCGAGCGTCTGCCGTGTGCGCGCGAACACGACACGACAGGCAACGGCCTCGAACCGTAGACCGACACGCAACGGGTCGCGACGTTCTACTAAGGGAGAAGTGCACGACTACGCGACCGGAACATCAAACGTTGATGGTGTACCCTCGCACTGGAATCACCGAAATGACCCATTGCGGGCTATCTGCGCACCAACGAAAGCCAGCCTCGTCGACGATGAATCTCCCCATTCGATCTTTTGGGTTTCTCAGGTTTACCCCTGAACGGTTTCACGTACTCTTGAACTCTCTCTTCAAAGTTCTTTTCAACTTTCCCTCACGGTACTTGTTCGCTATCGGTCTCGTGGTCATATTTAGCCTTAGATGGAGTTTACCACCCACTTAGGGCTGCACTCTCAAGCAACCCGACTCTAAGGAGAGGTCCTCCCGAAACGCGTACCAGTCGCTACGGGCCTGGCACCCTCTACGGGTAAATGGCCCCATTCAAGATGGACTTGGACGCGGTTCGACGTCTCGGGATAAATTGACCCTCCTGAACATTACATTTCCCAACGGCAGAACCGCGGGATTCAGTGCTGGGCTAATTCCTGTTCGCTCGTCGCTATTAAGGAAATCCTTGTTAGTTTCTTTTCCTCCGCTTAGTAATATGCTTAAATTCAGCGGGTAATCTCGCCTACTCTGAGGTCGTCGTACGTGAAATAAAATATTTTTGTGTTTCTACGAAAGAGCGTAAAAAAAGTAGTACTCGCGAAAACGTACACAGCACAAAAAAAAGAAAAAAAAAGAAAACGAAACAACACTACACGACAGAAGAGAAGATAATATATACAAGAAAACCAATATGCCTTAAGCGCCACACCAAAGTGTCTTAAAACTTCTTTTCTTCGTTTTATATTTTGCTCGTCGATCGGAAACTCTCGCTAGACGATCTGTGCCGGTTAACTTTAACGTCCGTCGAAAAGAACTTCCGGGGACTGGACGACCGACAAGATCGCGCGGTTCCACACGAATCGATAAAAACGAAGAAAAAGAAAAGACATGGGGCGACCGACAAAGGGGTTAATTCTTTTGTAAATTATCTTTCCCTGCGGTGCTGTTCCGTGCGTGAACACAAGTGTGTAATATAACGTGTGTGGTGTGTCTTGTAGTCGTGTGACAATCAATCGTTCGAAAAAGCCTCGCCAATAGAGGAGTATATACATTATAAAAGTTATAATACATATAACCCGGTGGGATTTCTCTTCTCTTACTTTCATCACGGGGGTGCAGAAACGTTGCGCGCACAAACACAAGACGATATCTCTTCTCACATAAAACCAAAGAGACCCATCGAGAGAGCTGGAGAAGTTGAATACCGATTCAACGAATGTGGCGATGGAATGGCAATCTTCACAGATTAGCGAGGACACGTCGACGACGGGGAATAATTCCGACCCGATCAAGTACGACGTGCTCATCCCGCACATTGCTGCGCTCGCTGCTCCGCTGTCCATCGAACATCAAAGCGTTCGTAGAAAACGAGAGACCACTGTTTGTGTCTTCTTTTCTTCTCACTCTCCCTCCAAGACTCGAAGGTTGTAATATATGTTTGTCGAAATATCGCTGTGTTGCTTGACACAACGACGACCCTCCGCCATAAGTAGAGTGTTCTCAGAGAAACGCATCCACGCACAGGCATATTCTCTCCCTGGGGCTTAAAATATTGCACACAACACACACACTCACACACACACACACACACTGTGTGTGCCACAACAGTATTCCTTTTCTCTTTCATATTTTTGTGTGTCCATCTCTGTAGTCTCTTGAGACTCTTTTATATATTTTCTACGCGTCTTTCGTATACGCATCATTTCAGGCGACGTCGGGAGCGCGTTAAATGTTCAAGAGTGATAACGGCTTTCTCTCTAGAGAAGGTGAGAGATTTGGAGATCCTAAGTCGAAGCGGTGCCTACGGGCGGTCGTATATAACGACTCACGACACCGTAAAACACTCACGTAAGTTCGAACGTAAGAAATACCAATCCCTACTTCGCTTCTCGTGGAAGAAACTTTGACAAACTCTATCTCTGTTGTCTAAGACGCAATGCGAAATCAGCAATTTTCACCGAACCGCGGCAAACGCCGACGAAACGCCCATCTATCGCTCGTACGTACGCATCTTTGCAACCCGACTCAGAAACGCTCTTTGCGCCCTCCAAATATACTTTTGGAGGGGTAAGCGACGGCGGGGACTTACAAGAGCAACGCAAGCAGTATTTGGTTACGTAAACGACCCTCAGCCAGGCGTGGTCCAGGAATTGTATCCGTGGACCGCAATGTGCGTTCGAAATGTCGATGTTCATGTGTCCTGCAGTTCACACGTTGACGCGCAATTAGCTGCGTTCTTCATCGACCCACGAGCCAAGTGATCCACCGTTCAGGGTAATCGTATATATTTTTGATTTATAATTAATATATGTTATGTCTCTTGTTCTGCGGTTCGTAAAAGAACGCCGATACCTGAAAGCTCCAACCAGCGCGCGAAGGAGATTCAGGCGTCGTTTTAAGAACGACACTGTCGTCGTCCGTAGAAACGGAAAAAAAACCGTCAGAATACCCGCGAGACTAGCGAGTATCTGACGGCCGGGCGAACAGTACATTGAAAAGCCTATGTAACGTGGAAAACGCGGAGAGGAATTTTATTCTCTGTGAAACGACGGGGATCTCTCGTAGAGAGACACATCCCGGATACTGGATCCAGAGAAACATTTTCCTCTCCTCTATTTTTCTTTTATTCGAAATGTGAGAACGGAGGGACTTCACAGCCGGCTCTGGCAGCGGTCATTCGTCCCAAGCTCACGTGGTGCGCACTATTGGGCCACACGGCACGGAGTAGGGTGTCAGACTCACGACTGCTTTAAAAGCGAGCATCACGAGCCGGTCCTTCGCGTCTCGTCTATCCTCTCGATGTTCGCGAACGATTACACGACAACGCGCAACCACGCGTTTTCCACAGGCTACCCTGAGTAATTTTGTTTATCCTCTTAACGAGGATACCGTTTCCAACAAACGACTCCGGACATACTCCCTTTTCCACAGAAGCGAAGACCGAGGAAGCGTGATATTTTGTGAATTCGAATCGACGCTTACATCCCTGTTCATGCGCGACCGTCGTAGAGTATGTCCTTCGTATAATTTTGTCGAGAGCCTACACGACGCAGAGAACAACACCAAAGGCGTTATTATACACGACGGTACAGCACACAGAACACTCTTTGACACGAGGTATTTTTCCATAGAGAACGACCACCCGGTGGCGGGTGACGCGAAAAACATCGTGTGGATATCGTAACGACGGGTATTTCTATATTCGTGTGTCGATCTGCAGCATTCCGCGTCCGACGAGAAATCGTACGTATCTGATCGTTCGAGTTTGCAAAAATGCGAACGTCGGTAATGTTGACGATTCCCGAAGACCCGAAGTACAGGCTCTTCAGCACTCACTCCCCAATACAAGTAAACGATATGGACACACGATGCTTTCGTGCACCTTCACGCAAGCACCGTTTAAATTTTGGCCCGTCATTCTCAGTCCCATTGTCGAAAGAGATATTCTGGTGTGTAGTATGCTGTCGTATCTATGTACGCCGTGTTAATGCACAAATGGTGTTGTGTCTCTGGCGGGTTCTCTTTGCGCTTTTTCATTTAGACAACGACAACAACGGACGGGAGCATCGCGGCACCGCGTCGAGTAACTATGTACTCCGTGTAAAACGCAAAAGTGCGCGACCTCCTTGCGTAAGCCGTTGTGTCGTTGTTGGGGAGTAGTCGTGCCGCTATTGACGCTCTTAATCGCTACTCCCCTTACTTTATATTTTTCATCGTATCGAGACGATGACACAGGAGAGTGAATATTTTCCTTCCAATATCATAATACATCTCTTTTAGTTTTACTCTCCTGTCGTTCTTTTCTGTTTTGACAAAGTTCTTTCTCCTCTGTCTGTGCATTTATATTTCTTTCTAGCTTTCCCATTCATCTGTGTATTTTTATACACTTTTTCTAGCTTTCCCATATCTCATCATATTCTGTGTGTATTTTTATACACTTTTTCTAGCTTTCCCATTTCTTGGATCTTTTGGACGATTTGTTTATTTTAATGATCCTTCCGCAGGTTCACCTACGGAAACCTTGTTACGACTTTTACTTCCTCTAAATGATCAAGTTTGGTTATCTTCCCGGCAACATCGGCAATGCCGAAACATTGCCGCGTACCAGTCCGAAGACCTCACTAAATCATTCAATCGGTAGTAGCGACGGGCGGTGTGTACAAAGGGCAGGGACGTAATCAACGCGAGCTTATGACTCGCGCTTACTGGGAATTCCTTGTTCATGGGGAATAATTGCAAGCCCCAATCCCTAGCACGAAGGAGGTTCAACGGGTTACCCGGGCCTTTCGGTCAAGGAAAACACGCTGATTCCTTCAGTGTAGCGCGCGTGCGGCCCAGAAATCTAAGGGCATCACAGACCTGTTATTGCTCAATCTCGTGCGGCTAGAAGCCGCCTGTCCCTCTAAGAAGATTTGTTTGTACGTTGGTAGTAAAAATCCACCGACAGAAGCCGGGGGCCTTCGAGATACCATAAGTTACGTCTATTTAGCAGGCTAGAGTCTCGTTCGTTATCGGAATTAACCAGACAAATCGCTCCACCAACTAAGAACGGCCATGCACCACCACCCACCGAATCAAGAAAGAGCTATCAATCTGTCAATCCTTCCGGTGTCCGGGCCTGGTGAGGTTTCCCGTGTTGAGTCAAATTAAGCCGCAGGCTCCACTCCTGGTGGTGCCCTTCCGTCAATTCCTTTAAGTTTCATTTCTTACAAACAGGAGCCGAAAGTGTAGAGAAAAGTGTAAAGAAAAAAAAATATACGTGTGGAAAACCACGCGCGGTGGAAGTGAAACTTCTTGCAGTCTAGTAATGTTTAGAAGCATATTAAGATTGGAAATGTTAAAAAAAAAACAAGATCAGGAACAACCAATACAAAAAAAACAAGATCAGGAACAACTAATACAAAAAACAAGATCAGTAACAACTAATACAAAAAAAATCATAGAAAAAGTTTCACTTCAAACATAATGAACGATCAAAATTTGCTTCCCAAAGAAGGAGAGCGTATGGGAAATGCTATGAACTACGTTTCTTTCTTTCTCATACGCTCTCCTTCTTTGCGAAGCAAATTTTGATCGTTCATTATGTTTGAAGTGAAACTTTTTCTATGATTTTTTTTGTATTAGTTGTTCCTGATCTTGTTTTTTGTATTAGTTGTACCTGATCTTGTTTTTTTTTGTATTGGTTGTTCCTGATCTTGTTTTTTTTTTAACATTTCCAATCTTAATATGCTTCTAAACATTACTAGACTGCAAGAAGTTTCACTTCCACCGCGCGTGGTTTTCCACACGTATATTTTTTTTCTATAGTTAGTAGACTATTATAAATGTTAGATCATTGTATAATAACGCATTTTAACAATAAATATCAAGTTTCAAAGCTCTACGACTATTATTTATCGACTAAATTGAAAATAATGTTCGGGCGGATAACTTACCACGATCGAACGAGCGAAATTTTTCAAAGTCCCAGCGTCAAGAGTAAACTTTTTTTCTATCGTAAGTAGACTACTATAAATGTTAGATCATTGTATAATAACGCATTTTAACAATAAATATCAAGTTTCAAAGCTCTGCGACCATTATTTATCGAATAAATTGAAAATATTGGCTCTTTCGGACGATTCTAAATGTTAGATCCCTGTATAATACCGCGTTTAATGCAGTTTTACGAAGTTTCAACGCTCTCGGATGAGTATTTTTCGAGAAAAATTGAAATAACCGTCGAGCGGGTCATCTAGTCGGACGATCGAGCGTCTCGCGAAGAGCGTTCTGGCGCGTCGGTACGGGTGTTTCCCACTTGGACGCGTTCCTTTTGGACGGCGGGCCGATTGGACGCGTTCCTTTTGGACGCCGTCCGATTCGCATTCGTGGCACTTGACGACATATGTTTTAAAATCATTGATTTTGGGAGTCTGCAGATGGTGGTATTGTTGGTCAATTCAAATTCGTATATTATGTGATTACATACATGGTCGAACATTTTAAATTTGGAAGTGAATTTAATATGGATGTGTAGTTCTATTATTACAGTGGTCAGTGAATTATGTATATCATTTGACAGGTGTAGGTTAGAATAGAGGAATAATTGCAAGATAGTTATTAAGATACCTGAGGAATATTCATCCATGTATTGCATGAAATAGGATAAAGGATACAATAATATTGTCTAGTAATGCAGATTGACTAGTTTGTTACATTTTATTAGTAGTGGATAAGAGTTTGACAATATTGCATGACCACGGTGCGTTGTATCCTCATTGCAAAGTAATATGTATCTATTTGCATCAGCATGACAAGCATATAATAGTGGCTTGAAAGTCAATAATTAAGCTGCCGCCAAAATTAGCATGATATAACGAAAGTGGAATCAAGGAAGTTAGAGGGAACGTACAGACTTTCCACAACACTAAGAACTGGGAATATAGTAAACTCGAATGAAAACAGTTCTGTTTCTTTCAAGGCTCCTGAATAATTCTGTGTAAAAATGATAATTTAGATAAGTATCTGCTGCCTATGAAATATAAGCGTTTTTGTAAAGAGTGAATGCGATACTTTGTGATTTTTCAAATTTATCTTTTACATGTGGCGTACGAAGCAGATCGATTAGTTGGACTATTCTAATTTGAACAAGGTAAAATCCTGATTATTGCAAGATAAAATAGTTTGCCAATTATTTACCATCCAGCATATTTTGTTTTTATGCAGAATTATCCCTCGAATCAATGTACATGCAGTTAGGCAATATTTAACACACCATTACTGTTGTTGTGATCGTTGTGTAATAAATGTCATAAAAAACTATTTGCTAATACATTTATTGAGCATACCTTAATCCATACTTACCTTGTTCAATGTTTATATTCATATTTATGTATTTGATTAGAAGATTCTTGCATTAGAAGTATTAATAATTTAATTATTGTATATTGTTTATATGCTGTAAGACTACATTGTGTTAAAGCAATTGCTCTTGTGATACAAGTATTTGAACATTATAATCTTATTTGAATTCAACGTTGATGTAAATTTATTAACTATGGATGGAAGGATATTTAAAAAATGCTTTGGTCTGGTTAATATAGAATTATTTATTAATATTTGCAGTAATAAGATACACCGCGTGGTAATACTATCCTGGAGACGCCTGACTTGCAGCAGCAACTCTTTTGCACAGATGCTTCTTCTGGTAATGGAAACAGAATACACCAAAACGAGATTAATTTAAAAATAGTACATTTGTGAAATGTAATTTTGCATTTATAGATAACAATATAAAATGATATTGTATAATATTATGTACTACATATATATATTTTCGTTTTGTAAACACTCCATTGTATTTTATAGACATATATCATTTACACTGTATTTATCAAAAGTAACAAACTGTTGAATGAAAACCAAAAGTAATGATATGAATAATTAAAAAATTTACCTTCTATTAAACTCTGTATTTTACTAAAAAATGTTATTTAAATATTTTTAAAACATGAAAAAATATTGTTAAAATCATATATGTAAACCATATAATAAGGAATTGAGAAAATAAAAAATAATGCATGGAAAAAGAAAATTTCGTGTTGGGCAGGATTTGAATCCTGTAATCTCATTTCTTAACCATGGCGCCGACCTGTGATGTTGTAAGCGATTCGATCATTTTTGTATATATTTGTGGCGCCTCAACGTCAAGATGTTTCTCCCGCTCCTCGTTGTGGCGCTTCCGGCGCATCAAGGAGGAAACAAATTTTACGACCACGGCCACTCTTCTCTATTTGTATTTCTTAAGAGCGGCCTTTTCGTTTATACTTTTTTTTATTGATTTATATGTTACTTTTGTTAATAATCTTTTGTTTATTTCAACGTTATTATGTTTCTTCGATTTCTGATTCATTCTGTTACTAGTTCTGTTAAAATAAACATCTCAAGTTATATTTATAACAAATAAAGTTTATTCAATAATTAAAATACATTTTTTTGAACACGAATTTCCAAATATTCCACAGGAGCCGATTTTTTCACTCTCTTAAATCGCATTTCTGAGTAAAAAAAATTGATTAATTCAATGTTGTATGATCACATTCTGTCTGTGCATTCGTAAAGACATCGAGCACGAGATTCAGACAAGAAAATCTATACGCGAATCAAATTCCCCAATCAACTTCGCCCATGCCACGCGCCATCTAGTGAGATCTCAGGGTACCGGAATCTTCTTCATATTTAATCGTTTTGAAAGCACTCTATTGTATCTTATACACATGTATCATTTTGCACTGTATTCACAAAAGTAACAAATTAAATGCTAACAAACTATTGAATGAAAACCAAAAGTGAAGATATGTATAAGTAAAAAATTTACCTTCTATTAAACTCTGGTCATCAATTTGACTACCGTTTATACAAATGTTAATATCTGCAAAACGATTTTAATTAATAAAATAATATCTAATAACTTGATCATCGTCTGCAAATGTTAGTGAAGGTTAAACATACCATCAGTTCTATTATCCACATTTATGTGTAATTCCTGCAAAGCTTCCGCACAAATGTTACTGGGATAATCAATGAATGTTGAAGAAACATCACCTAAAACACAGGATACATTAAACACTGTCACGTCGTCCATTTCCCAGAAGGGGAAGCGGGGCGACGACGGGTCTTTAAAAGGCGTTTTAGCCGGGCCACGTTCGGTCGCGCGACACGTGGTCCGCCCGCGACAAACAGATCCTGCGTGATTCGGGTCGCGAACGAGAAACTGGGCGCCAGGCACGTTATCGCACCACGCGAAAAAGCCGGAAAATGGCTTACGACTCAGCGGATGATTCCCGAAACAACAGGTTCTGCGCGAAGGCCTAGGATAGCGCGATAAAGGGCCAGGGACGCGAGGAGGAACTTTTCTCACGAGGAAAGAATGAGACAGTATTTCGGCAAAATGACCGTTTATTCGCTATCGTCCAGTTGCTGACGAGAGTCGGCAACAAATATAAAATTTTACCGGCGCTTTTACAATGAATTAATGGCAGGTCGGCAGCCGTTCGCGCGAGATCGAAGTTTCGCTGTCCCTAAGCGTCGAGCTCGGCAGTCACACGATTCTGCGTGAATTGTACAAGCCTTTACGGCACGAATCTACCGAGCTCAGATGGAATACGCGATTCTCTCGGCGACTGTGTCGAAGGATGCGGCAAAATGATCTTTATGAACGAAACGGGCACGTCGCGTCGTCCCACCGTGGGCAGCCTCGAGGAAGAACGATTCTCTACAGTAAATTCGGCACGTTCCGGATCGTCCCCGCGCGAGGTTCCGGCAGCGTGATCGACCACGGCCGTCTCGACGTTCCGCGTGTCGATTTCACTCTTTCGGCAACGCAGACGGACACGTGATACGCGACGCAAAGAACAATAACTCGCAAATAACACTCCCGAGCCAACACGAATCGAGTACTAAGGAATTAACGCAAAGCCTGACCGGCACTTACCAAACGAAGCTGGACGTTTCGCCTCGGCAGTTGCAAACGACTTAGTTCAGATACGCAATATTTACCGACTAGGTTCTCAGCGATCCTACGGCACAGTGACCCAATTCCCTTAGGCTCGGGAACGCGGAAGCGAGGCGTCCCCCTACTCCCTCAACTATTTCTGCCGGCGCGTCACTCGGGCCTATCGCGGTGGTTCTCGCGGCAGGGACGGCTCGCGGGCTCTTGTCCCCCCGAATCTCCGACAATTTGTAGTTTCGCCGAAGACGACTTTCTTCGATGTCGCGGTGCGCGGTGAGGTTGGAACGGGCCATTCCGGCAGTCTTCTCTTTGGGGCGCTCCAGATGAGGGGCGATGAGGTTGACCTGGTGTTAATCTCGAATCCCCGAATTCCTCCTCTGCTCCTCCAGGTTTGTTGGCCCGGGCTCGTTCCCATCTCGGCATGTTCCTGGTGGCGGCAAGTCCAGGATAGGTCCTCCAAGTGTCTCTTCTCGAGATTATTTCGCTAATTAGCGGCCGGAAATAGGTACCTGGCTCCCATCAGGAGTTCGGCTCTTGTCATCTGTAACTTCGCGTCGCGCTCAGAGGCGCGACATTCAAACGCGTTAATTTTTCCCTCTTGTACTCGAGCTTCCCAGGGAGAGCGACCGCAACGGCCCTTTCGTTTCGGCACTGCTTGACGGGTCCCGGTCTTACGCCTGGGGTTCGGATTGACGTCAGCAAACTTGCCACGTCACAACACGAACCAAATAAAATTTACTAACTTTGTAGCACATAATCGAAGCATTAATAAGATAGAGTTGGTGATTAGAAATTTACCCTCTATTGCTCCGTCCTTGTTCCCATTTCTTAAATGTACTGCGACGTTGTCCACGATCGAGCGGTCTTTACCGCGCTCGGACAAGGGCAACTCCCGGGATTTTACAAGCGCCGAGGCTGGGCCGTACGCGGCCGTGCAAATATGGTCCTCCCGGAGCAAAGCGGTTCTTCGGAGGGCTCGGCTTGAACGCGAAAGATTCTGTTCGGGCGCCAGGTACTCGGAAGTACCACTCAAAACGTAAAATACAGCCCGAGCTCGAGGAAGCCGAGTCGGGGCGAGCCCCCGCAAACCGCGAGACAGAAATCGCGACACGACTGGCCAGGCGTTCGGACACAGGCAATAACGGGGACTACCCTCACGGCAGGGCGGATCGCGCAGGTGTAAAGTAACGAAGCGAGATAGGGCTCTACGTTATTTTATTGAAAAACTTCAATACGTCGCTGTTACATTAGAGCGACCACGTGGTCGCGACCCGGAAGCCCGCGCTCCTAGTACACTTTTGTCGGAAGATGGTCGTCCGCGGAGCGCGTTTTGTCCAGCGGAATTGTTCCGCAACGGTACGATGGACGGTACAACGTAAATCTCGCACGAACGAGAATTCGCAAGCGCGGTTGATCGGCGCGCGGAATTCCGGACTGTCGTGATTGTCCCTCGAAGATGTTAGAGAACGGAAGTCGATTCGCCACACGCGATTAATACTTCGTTACCGGATTTCGCGAGCTAGATGTTATCTCGCGACGCTATTCTTTTCCCGACGCGACTCCTGAGGAAGACTTCTTTCGCACGCGGAGGGAACGATCCAAACGAAATTGCTCAAAGCGTCTCTACACGAGACGCGAGCCCAAGGCCTGAGGTATTACCCTCGACCAAACGAAACATCGAGGACGAGACGGCACCGTGTCGTCCTCGGCCAAAAATGGACGAGCCAACGCGAAAACGGAATCGAGGAATCACTGGTCGACTTACCGTTGTTGTTTACCACACGGATGCTAGCAACGCTTCTCTCGGTGGCCGTACTTTTGGTCCGAAATCCGGTCTCGCTTCCCGAAAACTCACCCGCGACGCGGAACTAACGGACAACGGAATTCTTAAGTGGTACTTTCGAACGTGACTTCCCCTCTTTACGACCAGTGCGACAGTGATCCCGCGATCCGCATCGACCAGGATCGTCAATCATCGTTTCCCCCCACTACGCGCACGTTGCCGAATTTTCCCGAGTGGCTTCGCCCGCTCGCGACTAGTAGATCGCAGGATCGTCGGACAGGTCCTGGGGCCCCAGACCTGCGTCCTCTGTTTCTCTCGGGAATCCTCCACGCCACCCCCGTCCGGATTTCCAGCCACGGCAGGGTGAGACGTCGGCCGGAACGTAATTTAACGATGACCTGCTGGAACTGTTTATCCGAGTTCGCCGTCTCTGTGGGGTGTTGGACCCAACGTAACGTCAATGTTGGCCACTTGTTCTTCCGAACTGATCCTCTGAGGGGCGCCTTCTCGGGTTTTCCGGGTCCAGTCGTGCCCCTTGGCACGGCCCTGAAACTTCACCGTACTCGGCACGCGCAAGAGATGGCGTTAATTACCCATCTTTAGATTTTTGTCATTCCTTCAGGAGCGCTCTAGTGTCGGCGGGTGATTATCGTGACCGCTAGAGGTCGGTTCGGTCCACTCCGTACACGGTCAAAGGACCGTTTACGCGAAATAAAGTGACGGCGCAAATTGCAACGTCACAGTACACAAGGCTCGTTATCTTTACAGTTACATAATACATAAATGTCATTACCTACAAAAAATGATGTACATAAATTATTAGTTGTTAAACGTAGCAGCAACAGAAAATAATATAAATTTTAGTAGTAGTTTACTTTGAGTTTGTTTGAGAAAATAAACAGGTACAACAGAACGTACCTCCTACTGCACTATTCGTAGATACTCTTTGATTTTCAATACACATATTAATGTTATCTGTCGATGTTGGTAGAATGTCATCTATAAAAGATTAAGTACGATAATAATTGACGTGTTAAACAATAAATAAAATTGACTGGAGTAATTAGAAACATGTACCATCTATATCACCGACTGTTGTACTTTCTACTTGTCCATATCGAGTACAAAAGTCTCCGTTAGTTGTGTACTCGAGCAATCTGTCTTCTGAAAAAGATTTACATTAAATAGCTAATAGAATTCATCTCAGTTTGGGGATAGAGGTATTTACCTGTACTAAATGTTCCATTCAAGCGTGTTCCATTATACGCATCACTTTCATCACAGTCTGAAAACGAATGAAAAAAATTTTACTTAAAGCATAGGTCGAACGTAGCGTTGTTAACGTATGCAAACGTACCACTTGACAATACATTATCGTCATAGTGCTGTTGTTCATAATCTTTATTAAACATCCTCAAAAATTGTTCAATTGGCAGTATCCCGGAAACTAAGTTATCTTGGAATAACTTAATATTGGCGTTCCTTTCTCTATTGGCACGAGTACGAATCCGTGTGACTTTTAAGTTTTTTAATAAACGTTCGTAATCAGTCGTTTCATCTTTGATTTGTTTTAGCAAGTTGTCTGCAAATCATATTTTTATTTAAAAATAGTTGTGCAAAGAAACAAAAAGAATTGCACGTATTAAGAACGCGTTAAAACTTACCTAAAAAAATCCACAGATTCGGCCGTGTTGTTTGGAAACATTAAGCAAGGGTATTATTAAACGACTCAACGATGTTGTTAGTCCTCACTGGAGAACCGTATACGCTAACCGTGGAAGAAATAGGAAGCCACACATTGCGCAGATATGCCGTAAACAGAAGTACGTTTGGAAATGTGTCGCATATACGGTCAGCGATTAACTGGATTTGATGTAATGCTTCTGGAAACATATCTGATGGAGCTAAAGGCATTGTCATAGCCATTGACAGAATTTCTCTTGGTGCTCCGTGCAACCCCAACTTCTTCCACTTCCTTAATAGAGCCTGAATAATAAAAAAAGGATTATTCGATTCATGAGGTACGTATTGCAAAAAATACATGAAAAATGCCATGAGTTATATTCTACCTGAGTAAAATGAAACCAGCATCCATGTATGGTAACCCTGGGGAATTGTGCTTGTACACTTTCCATGGCAGCTCTCTCGTAATCACACATGACAGTTTCTAAGTTGTCTTGCAATCGTGGAACAAGATAAACTATTTTTCTCCATATTGCTTCGTACATTGTCTTAGTACGACATTCGCATAAAACGAAAATGGTAGCGATTCCCTGTAAATTAACATCATTTTTGAATCTGACAATGTGAGATAAGCGTAATGCAAATTATGAATAGTGGTATACCGTGTCATTGTAACGTATGTGTACAGTGTAGAGTTGATGAAAATGAGGCCTTCGTGGTACCACCTAATAACAGACAAAAAAATGATCAAATAGTAGAGACATTCTTTACTTGAAAGATATTAATCATATAAATGGTTTATGTTAAATACTTACAGAAAAAGTACCATCCATATATATTTCTTTGGCATTTTCTAATGCAGTTAGCAATGTAGTATTAGAGAAAATTAGTGCGTATTTGTTATCGTTCGAGATTGCACATCCCTTGTAAATTTCTTTCAGGACATCATAATTTTCTAATATTTCGTGCGCACTCTGCACAGTTTTCGGCAAACCTGGTCGTGATTTTGTCTTCTTCCTTGACATTACCGATTTCATACTATTGTATGAAATATATGTTGCTGCGTCAGAATTTGTACGACAAATATTGTCAAAGATGTCTTTATTTTTTACTGAAGGATTGTTACTACATTCCTCCAGCATGGTTGATTTTAATTTTACTATTTCTGCACAGCGCGGGTCGTTAGGATGACTGTGTGGTTTTTGAACAAAATAATGATCATCTTTTTGAATTAATGTTCCTCTACATTTGTTAGTTTGTCGACCAGAACAACGGTAGAGCCTTGGATTCTTAGAATCATTGTTATAAGAATATCCTTCGTAAACGTATACATAACTATTTTTTCTTCTCCGATTAAAAATTTCCATTTTACATGCAGGTAGGTGTTAAATCCACTTCTAAAACACAAGTACTATTAACGAGACGCCGATCGTGCGATAAAGATACGTGATGTTAAAGCGAATACCAAGTAAAGAAACAGAGAGAAGAATAACACTGTCCAACAACAAAAATGTTTTCATATAACTGTTAGGTGGATCTTATAGAGTTTTTCGCGCTGATTCCGAATCTGGTCTTAATTTTTCTCCTACACGCACAGTTTTTGAGAAACATGAGTTTGAAAAAAAGACATATTTTTCGACTTTGAACAAATATTGTGGTGTTATTATATAAGATATTGTATTGTTCTTTACAGCGAAAGATTCTCTAGACATTCCCGAATCCAGAGATGTGCTATAGTAATACATTATGATTGTTTAAACATGTTTAATCATGTTTAGGTTAGGTTAGGTTAGATTAGGTTAGGTTAGGTTAGGTTGGGGACCTAGGGATATGGGGCTCTCCAATGGTGACTCGGATCCATTGGAGGGTATCGCTACAGTGGTAGTGATCCATATCCTAAACCCTCTTGCTCCACCTCCTCGTGGTGGTCCCTGGGGCACGCTTCGGCGTGTGCTAACGGAGCAAGGGGTGCATGGGTAGGACGTTTCCTCGTACTTTGTACTGCGCCTTCTGCGCAGGAGGCAGCGTCCTTCCATGCTCCTTGTGTCCCGGGCAACAAGATGCTTGCCTAGGGCCCCATACCGTGTCCGTGGTCATGTTTTACGGCACGGGGGGGCTTGCCTTAATCGGCCGGCCCTGCAAGGAGGATAAAACCTTTCAAAGTCTCTAACCCCAAGCTTTGGCTGTGGCGAAGGGGCACTCTCGGACCAAGCGCCGAGAGTGGGTCTGGTGGATGCACCGGATCGTTAGCATGCCACCCTCTCGGTGTTGCCCAAACCGAGGGTGGTAATGGGCCTGTTGGGGGGGACGGCACCCGCCAATGGTTAGTGTTGCGTCGTCCTTATTACTGGTAAGGCCGACGAGTGAAACCCTCCCAGAAATGGGAGGGTGGTAACCAAGGCCAGTATGAATATGAAATGGATTTCACAAAAATGTTTGGGGGGGGGGGTTAACCGCGAATCGCGGCAAGGGGAAAGGCCCAGTGGGGGGCGGTGTGGGGGCGGATGACTCGACGGGGGGGGCTGGGCCTTCCACCGTTATGGAGCCGTCTCCGGGGATCGGTGCGTCGGGGTCAACCCGACGCGAGGGTCTCGGGAGTGTGGGAGGGGGGGGCGACGCCTCGCCCGACCCCTGGCAGGGCTTCGGGGGGAAAGGGCTTGACTACGTCAAGTCCGACCTCGCCGGGGCGGGGCCCGGGGGCGGGCGACGCGTCGCCAGCGTTCTCCTGGGTGGGGACTCCGTTACCGGTGGACCCGCTCGGGGGAGCCGGGGGGGAGGAGGATCTGGGTGGCACCGGGTGGGAGACTAGCTCCATGGTCTCGGTGTCATCCGGATCCTCTGTGGGCGCGGGCAGGGGAAAGCGTCGCGGGGACCCCATCGCTAGGGGGGGACCGGAGACGCGCGGGAAGAAGGGGCGTGCGTCGTCTCCGCGGGATCCATTGGATAACGCGGGGGCGACTCTCCCGAGGATTCGGGAATCAGTGAGGGAGGCCGCGGCACTGAAGGCGAAGTTCAGGGCCGCGGACTTGGAGGGGATCGTGGAGATCATTCGCGAAGCCGCTATGCGGGTGGACGAGGTCTCCGCGGTCTCCAAAAACCTCAAGGGTACGTGCGTGAGGGGTCTCCGCGACGCCGCGCAGCATATAAGGGCCGGTATCCTCGAGCTGGCCAAGAGGGCGGAGCTCTCGACAGGGCCGCCCGGCGGGCTCGAGAGCGAGCTCGAGGAGGTAAGGGCCGTCTCGATGAGGTGGGAGACGCGGTACCGGCAGGCGGTCCGTGAGAGGGACGCGCTCCAGGAGCGGCTCGAGCGGGTGCCGCTCGCGATGCGGGCCGCCCTGGAACCCCCACCTCCAGAGGGGAAGAAGGACGGGGTATCCCAATCGGGGAGATTCTCCGCCGGGGAGTTGGAGGCGATGGGCCTCGGGCCCACCCCGGACAGGAAGGAGGGGATTCCGACACGGGAGCCTCGACCCCTGCCGCGGGTGAGCGAGGGGGGGAGCCACGTGGGGAGGAGCCTCACGTGGAGCAGACGGGGGGAGAGGGGGATGGGCCGCTGTCGCCGCCATCGCTCCGCGACGTGGAGCGACTTGTCGACCGCGTCGTGGGCGACAGGCTGGAGGCCCTCGAGCGCCGCATCTTGGCGGCATTGCTCCCCCACGCGGACAAGGAGGTGCCCGCTGACGCCTCGGAGCGTTTTAAAAACGCTTCGGGCGCCAGCGGCGGGCCCTCTGGACTCCGCGGTAAGGGAGGCGGTGAGAAGGGGAGGGGGAAGAAGGCGAGACCTGGAGGGTCTCAGCCCATGGTGGAGCCATCGGGCTCAGGGGTGGGGGCAGCGCCCCGCCCATCCGGACCCGTGAAGTCGGGTGCCGGGGAGGGGGACTGGGCGACGGTGGTGTCCCGGCGGAGCAAGCGGACGGCCAAAGCGGTCACAGCGCAGCCTCCTCCGGGCCCCTCTGCCGCTTCCAGTGCCCCCGGGAAGAAGGTCCCTCCTAAGGGACAAAAGGGAGATCCCCCTCCCGACGGGAAGGTGGCGGCCAAATCGGCGACATTACCGAAGCCGCCTAGGTCGGCAGCGGTCGTTATGACCGTGCCGACGGGGTGCAGGGCCACTTATGCCTCCGCGATGGAAAGGGTGACGTCGTCCTTCTCCTTGGAGGAGGTCGGCGTTACCGAAGGGCTGACCTTCGCGCGAGCCCGAACCGGTGCCCTCATGATGAGGGTGACGGGGGAGGGTGGTCGTACGAAGGCGGCTGCCATCGCCGAGCGCATGAAGGTGGCGCTCGAGGGGACGGGGGTGACCGTGAGCACTCCCACTTGAATGGCCGAGGTTCGGCTTCGGGGGTTGGACGTTTGTTCAACTCCCGAGACGATCCGAGATGCCCTCGCTGGTGTGGCTGGCTGCACCACCGAGGAGATTCGAGTGGGGGTGGTTAACCGACCACCCACACCGGGAGGGAACAGGCCTGGAACGTGCTGGGCCCGGTTGCCGCTGGCGGCGGCGGCGAGGAAGATGGCCGGGGTGGGCCGCGTGAGGGTGGGGTGGACCTCTGCAAGGGTCGAAGTGCTGAAGCAGCGTCCGCTTCAGTGCTTCCGCTGCCTGCGCAGGGGTCATACGTGGGCGCAGTGCGCCTACACGGGAGAGGCGAGTCGAATCGGCCGATGTTATCGGTGTGGTGACGAGGGACACAGGGCGGCCTTGTGTAAGAACGCCGCCAAGTGTCCCTTGTGTGGGGACTTGGGGTTGCCGGCTGGACACCGGTCTGGCACGAAGGCCTGCCCCTCCTTTCAACCTGGGCCTAAGCCCGGGAGGAAAGGAGGGCCAGAGGGGGGGGAGAGAGGCCGCGAAGAAGGCGGTCCCAACGGTGACGCCCGCGCCGGCCGATCCGCCTCGCCCACCCGACGGGGGGGTAATGGAGGTGG
Source organism: Lasioglossum morio (assembly GCA_916610235.2). Taxonomy (NCBI): domain Eukaryota; kingdom Metazoa; phylum Arthropoda; class Insecta; order Hymenoptera; family Halictidae; genus Lasioglossum; species Lasioglossum morio. The sequence goes on from CAKAJA020000551.1 coordinate 127,051, forward strand.
GGGATTAGGAGGCTCTGCCCTTAAGGTGGAGACCTCACAAGGGGATGGACCTCCTCCCACGACTGGGGACGCTCCCATGTCGCCGGAGGGGGGGTGAAACGCGTGAGTACCGGTACTCGCGCTTTCACGGGAGGGGAGACGGGTTCCGAGGGTGTGCGAAATGCATCCTTCCGAGGAGCCCGTCTCAACGCGTGCGGCGACCTTCCTCCTCGACCTGATACTGTTTCGGCAGTAGAAGGGCTTGAGGACGGAGGTCGCCGGGGGTTCGCAGGGGGAGTTCGAGCCGAACTCGAGCTCTCCCAACGGGCGGCCCACGGGAAGGTGGACGAGTAAGTCTGGCCGTCGACTGCTCGTCCTGTAGTTAAGGGGGGTTGCTAGGGGATGTCTAATCAAAGACAGCGGGGGCCCAGTTGAGTACCAACGTGATCCTGGGTCCCTGCAGTAAATGTCTAGGGACGGCTATTGGGGGTTTAGTCGGTAACGATTATACTGAGCCCGACATTGGCCATCCTTGCCTTCGGCGGCAGGGATGGTTATCCACTAAGCGGATTTCCCCCAATTAAAAAAAAAAAAAAAAAAAAAAAAAGGTTAGGTTTTTAAACATGTTTAAACAATCATAATGTATTACTATAGCACATCTCTGGATTCGGGAATGTCTAGAGAATCTTTCGCTGTAAAGAACAATACAATATCTTATATAATAACACCACAATATTTGTTCAAAGTCGAAAAATATGTCTTTTTTTCAAACTCATGTTTCTCAAAAACTGTGCGTGTAGGAGAAAAATTAAGACCAGTTTCGGAATCAGCGCGAAAAACTCTATAAGATCCACCTAACAGTTATATGAAAACATGAAAAAAGTTGAAATTTGTTGGACAGTGTAATTAGTTAATTTAAAGTAAGCAGAGTCCTATGCTGCTAGGTAAATGATTTGTACTATGAAATTCAATAACTATCTGCGACAAGTGCTGCTCTATATTTCTTACGGACAAATCGACAGGCACCTCGTGATTGTACGTCTAAGAGTGATTTGGCCTCGTACCTTATTTATAGATGATGATAACATCAACCTTTGTCTTACGACTCACATGGGTCGTTGTTTGATTTCATATTTGAACGATGTTGATTTCAAAAAAGGTATGCGTTATATAAAATGTAACAATCGCGATGCTTGAGAAAGGAATGATTTTATTTTACATATCAAAGACCGCTCTGGGTTTGATTAGGGAATTCCCACAATGCTAACGCATTATCAAGCCACAGCACGGCCGACAGAAAAAGAGATAAAATATATATATTTAATTTGTTCGGAACGTAACAGTCCTCCCTCCTTAAAATCATCGTCGTCCTCGACGATTTACAACGGCGGTTAAAGGCCGCTGCACACTAGGACGCCCCTCCGCCAACACAGCACAGCGCCGCCTCGCCGTTTGCACTTTCTTCTATGGGTTTCCATAAGGACGCGCACACTGTACCTGCAGCGGCACAGCGGCAGCACGCCTACGCCGCGCCGCCGAAAAGTGCGCACACTAGGACGCCGCTTCGCCAACTCAGCACAGCGCCGCCTCGCCGTTTGCACTTTCTTCTATGGGTTTCCATAAGGATGCGCACACTGTACATGCAGCGGCACAGCGGCAGCACGCCTACGCATTGCCTCGCCCGAAGGGACATTCTGGGCGAGGATGTTCTGCCGGCGGCGCTGGATGTGCTTTTCGTACGGTATACGAGAGACGATCTTAACTATTCGTAAAAACGACTAAAATGAAGAGTGCAAACAATAGAATTGGTTCGTCGATTTCGTATATTTGTCAATTAATGATAATTTTAGTTGTACTAATTTTCAAATTTTAAATATCCATATGATACAAATATTATTCACGCGACTTGTACTGCCAATTTTACGATAGTTGTTACCCGCACCCCATAAACGATAGGTGATCTTAATTTAATTACAAAAAAACATTTGCAGAAAGTTTATATTTTATGGCAAGGAAGGTAGTACACAATCGTTGAATTAAACAGAAATTATTCGGCAAATCTAGTTTTTATAAAATATTAATTTGACTATTCTTGACATCTGAAAAACAGCAAAATCATTAATTGACAATCTTTATTTTGCCTCTGTGAATTGATAGTTTTGATGAAGAAGATTGATGAGTAGCAAAAATCAGATTAGAGCGCTTTATGCCCCCCCCCTTTAGGAACTATGCAACATTTCTTTCCGTACAACGAATGACTTTGAGTTATTTGAGATCGTCATTGTGTCAGGCTCACCCAGCAAACTCCAAAAACTGTTAGGTTTCAATTGTCTGCTATTTTGGGTCTATGAAATTGCTGAATATTCTTTAAACATTCTCAAATAAGGGTCGTCGGCGTTTATCCTAAAATTACACCTTTCACAAAGTGAAAAAACATTTTCAATTTGTTTATGTCCAACCAGTAATCCAATACACTGCCCCGTACGAGCGATAGGGGAACAGCAGTGGGTTAACACTTTTTGCAACCGGAGCTATTTTATTAACTCGAAAATCAAACGTTCCTTCTGACCTAGAATATTTCCCCTACTAGCACAAAATATTGTATACACATTCATATAATATTAAAAATAGATTTAATCTCTTTTTAATATTCAAATACTGATACAAATATTAAGTAACGAAAATTTTTTTTAAATATGCAGGGAATATCTATTTCATGTTACGAGACAATTTTTTTTTCTAAATATTGAATGAATTTTTTTTTCATATTGGAAATAGAAAATTTTTTCCTAATATACAGATAATATTTATTTCATGTTATGAAAAAAATATTTTTTTCTTATTATAAAATGTGTAATATTAGGAATAGAATTTTTTTTTAAATATGAACTTTTAATTTACTTTGAATTCGTGTTTGTCACTTAATCGACATACATTTATATTGTAAGAACATTAATTGCGTAATGTTCTTATTATGTGCGACAAAATTATTAGTCCTCGAGATATTTTCAAAACCTGTATTTATTGAAAAAGATACTCATTATATAGTTTTCGTACTCAATTTACGATACGTAAATTGCTACTGAATGACGAAATGCTTACTCCTACACAAATCAGCTTTTGTTATAGCAACAATGTCGACACGCTCTTTACGTTTACTTGGCATTTGGTGTGGATTCTTCTTAAATAATAATGTAAACTAATTATTATAACATCTTTGGTCTGCAAATTGTTCCACCGGTTCGAGACAAAGATTCAATTCCTGTGTAGGTACAATAATTATAAATCTCCCTGGTTTCCCTATTTTGGCACACGTGGTAGTGATGAAGGTAGAAGGCGTTGTACCGTTCGCCCATTACCTTGAGCCTTGAGCCCATCAATTTTATGACAGGTGAAGACAGGTGCTGGGCTACTCTAAAAATGAGGCTGTGTGAAAATAAGTTCCTTTGACGAGCATGAATTGCTTTATGACCACCGTCCGACGAAAACACGAAGGAAACCCCGCGTGATCAACACCTGTTGGAAGGGACTTCCTCATACTATATTATAATGTATCAACTCAGAATCCATAGCAATACATTGCAACGTTGTGATAGCGGAGCAGCAGTAGGCTAAGACCAAAGATGTTAAACAGTTACCGCCCCCTACTACGCGCGGTTGTAGGGGGTGCCAGGATGCCATCCCGTATGGGTCCCAACTGATGACATTGTATTGATGCGAGCCTGAGAAGGAGGTTTCCAACCAAGCAACGGTGACGCGTCTATGTAGGTACGAGTGCGCGGCCGATTGGATTAGAGAGGAGGAGGCAGGCCTCGTCTCACACGCATTTTCGGCTGCTATCGAAATATTGGCTACAGCGGCCTTGCGCACAATGTAGCGTGCAACGCCAAAGTGAAAACCTTGAGACTATGGGCGCGCGGCTGTTAGGGGGATGGACAGACCTCATGATAGGCGCGATTTGTTTGCGTGCCGTTCCCGGGGGCTGCCCTGTATTGAGAGCTTTATGACAGGTCATTACTAAGGTGAAGTGCCCTATGCCTGGACAGCATGTTTTACTATTTTTAATTTTATCACTTTAGAGTTTGTTGTTTTTATTCACGTTCAGAGTTTGTAAAGTAATTTACGATAAAATAATCATTGTTTAGATTAATATTTTAATTGTATTAACAAAAACAATTCAAACCTATAATTGGACATGTAAAGAAAGTACATTTCTTTAAATTGAATTTTGCCGCTCGCTTACGAACGCGGCCAATGATAATGAGGTAAACAAGCGGACATCTAAACAACACGCGACGAAGCGTATGAGAGGAGAGAGATAGGAGTAAACACGACTGAGAACAGCTCAAGTAAATTGATTTGGAGTAATTTGTGCAAACAAATATAAGGGAATTGACATAAAAAGGGTAGAATAGACTTTAATGTCGTTTCTCTTTATTACAGAAACTCAGTATTGTTTATTGGACCGTGTCAATCCCTACAATCGCACAATTATCATTATAGACATATTAAATCCAATCTAAGCTAGTACCTGGACATGAGTAGAGCCTGTACCGGGACAAATTGAAATTACATATAATCTGTGTAACAGGCACTAGTGTTCCGAGCACTATGGCCGCTACGGGGAGCGAGACGCGCGGCCGGGAGAATTCGGGGTATTCCTTGAGAATGCCTCCGGTCTTTATTAACTCTTTAATGATGTACATATGGTATGAAAATATTATTATTGTATATTAAATTCTGTCCTGTTCAATTCTCATTTTCTGTTGCAAAGCAAGCATTTCAAGAGGCAATACCTCTTTCTCCATATTCTCTAACTGAGTGCACAATTTTGCTTTCTCTTCTTTAATTTCATCTTTATTATCATTGGTTGCTTCAGTCCTCGTTTTTTTAGATTCATCATTGATTTTTAACTTTATAACTTTAAATTATTGTGTAATTATCTTTTTTCTATCATAAAAATTATTATTGTTCTTTGTTCTTTTTTTTGTTTCTCTTTTTTTCCTACTTTTTAGACAAATGTTCTTCTTCTATAATTTTTTCTTGCTCCTTTTTTCAAGATCTTTCTTCTGTCTTCGCTTTTTATCAGTTAGATTCGCGTTTGGGCACACTGTCCATCGCATGCAAGACATTGGGACTAGGGGTGCCCAGCTTTGGTGTCGTTCCCCGGACTGTTCTCTATGGAGAGGCTTATGACAGGTCGTTACTGATGAGCTGAAAGTCAGAACTTTTCCGGACAATGCGTGTTGGCTGTGATTTCGGATTTGCGCTTATCCCTTTACAACCGGTGCAATAAGCTAATGTAGGTAACTGGTGCCCTACGACTCCTTCCTATTCGGGGCTTCTTTTGCACTGGAAGAGCCGGGGAATTCCTGAAATTAAATTTTACCGTTTGGCACAGGGTTTTTGAACAAAGCGCTACGGAGGGCTACTTTTTAGGTGCGAGCATTTTCCTACAGGTACAGCAATCACCTGTCATAAAGTCTTTTTAAGAATGTTTTAATGGCTGCGAGATTGCAACCGAACATAGCTCTTTTTCGTCGTCACTGGAAATCCCCGTTTTCACCCTCTTTACTCATTTTCTATTCAATCGCTCTGGTATATATTAGACGAGCAGAAAATAGGAATACTCAGTAGTCGTCGCCCTCGCCTAATGTTCATTTCGAAGATGGATTCCGAAAAGTTGATAGAAATCGTGCGACAGCATCCGGTGCTGTACGATTTACGAAATCCGAAATACAGCGACTCAAAGGCCAAAGAACTGATTTGGCTGAGGATTGCGGAGAGAATGGAGAAGTCAGGTAACTATAAATAACTATATTGTTAGTTAAAATAGACAATATAAGGTGCTAATTGCATATTATTTTGCCAGTCAACTGCCCTATGTGAGCTGGTAAAACACATTTAAATAATCATGATTATTGTTTTTAGCGGCCGCATGCAAAAAACATTGGGCCAACCTTCGCGAGGCGTATAGGCGAGCGCTGAAGAGAAGGTCAACAGCCAAAAGCGGGCAGGCAGCGGCTTTCATTCGTGCGTGGAAGTACGAGGAGGAAATGGCTTTCCTGAGCCGCAATTACGAGGAGCGGCCAACATTGTCCTCCATAAGTGATAGCATCTTGGAGGAGGGTGCTCTCGACGAGAGCAGTGGAACTGCCGAAGATGTGGCAGAATGGAGCCATGCCACAACGCAAGAGACGGTTGATGACGAACAAACGCTGGACGAACCGTCCAGTGCTGTATCGCGCCCCGAACCCGCTGGCACCGAACGCCCAAGAAAGAAGAGGAGGGTCGCGGAGCCGAAAACTGTTTCCGCGACTTTAATGGAGTACTTCGTGCAAATTAATGCAGCGAAGGAAAAAGAAAAGGAGAGGGAAAGGGAGAAGGAGTGCGACGACGTCGGGGCATTTGTTAATGCACTCGCGGTCGAATTAAGAAAACTAAACTCGCTGAATAAGTCCCGGGTGAAGCGAGCCATCTACGCGATGGTATCTGAGGCATATGAGCAGCAGTTGGAAGGCGACAACAGTTCTGCATCCGTCCTGGATAAATGAACGTACAAGTCAATCAGCCCTTTTCAGGGCTACCAAATTATTTTTAACGTGAAACAAGTTCAATAAACTGTCCCTATCTCCTTGCCCGAACCATTTTTCCATTACGGTTGCCACCGTAATAGGCATTGAGACATAATGCCTTCATACAATAATAACTTTGAGAGCTATTTTGACCACTTTAATATGAATCTCAGTCGCCAAAAAAAAATATAAAACTAGAGGGGGGTTGTTGCTCGCTCGCTTCGCGAGCTTCGCAGGTGGGGGTGTTGTAGCTCGCTTTGCGAGCTCGCGAGAGGGTTAGTGGTACGGATGTTATTTGGCGTGTGACTCTCCATGAGTGTTAGTTGCAGTATATTAGTATCATTATTTAGTGTACGTTTTAAGAAAATCTACTCAGCTCTAAGTTACAGCGGGGCACATCCATTGCATCATTCATTATTCTGATCGCGTTGTTACTTTTTCAGAAAACGTTAACGAAAAATTTGATACCATAGAAACGGACATACGCACACGCACACACGCACACACACACACACACACATACAGACATTTTGATAAAAATATTCTAAAATGACTCCAAAGACCATGAAACGTGGAGATCTGCTAAAAATTCGATTTTCGATTTTCGGAGTAATTACAGTAACTTCCCTATGAATCGGGAAGTTAATAAACTATAAGTTTCTATATAACATTTTCTCATATTATTACAAGTAACGACAATATTCGAACTGGACATAGTTATTGCCCCACCCTGTATATATTCTGCAAAATATATTTGTATGCACTTTATCACTGTCCAAAATCCTGTAAAAGTCTGATAATGTTCTCTTAATTGCCCTAAATTTTGTTGATGATGTTGTGACTCAATTAAGTAACGTTATGAAAAAAATCAAAACAATATTTGACACGTATTTTTTATTTAGGGGGTGAAAATAGCTCTCAAAGTTATTGTGGTATAAATGCACTATGTCTTAACGCTTATTACGGTGGCAACCGTAATGGAAAAATGGTTCGGGTAAGGAGATAAGGACAGTTTATTGAACTTGTTTCACGTCAAAAGCAATTTGGTAGCCCTGAAAAGGGCTGATTTGATAACGTGTGTGGTTTCAGCGGTCGTTCTGCCACTCGATGGCTCCTTGTGGCGTTTGGAAGTACGCCGCGAAAATCTCGCGCACGACAAACGCATAATCGGGTGCACTTCCACCCTGCCGCTCCAGAGGGAGGAAACTTCGGCCACTCCGAACGCTCTGGTCGCTCTGCGCAGAGCGCGTAGCTACACCGGCGGTCCCAGCAGCCGCCCCTCTGATGAAATTGTGCAGCACGCACGTCGTCAGGACGATCAGGTTGGCAAAGTCAGGAGCCACGTTTAGTCGCCTGTCATATATCCTAAACGTTTGCGCTAGGATGCCGAATGCATTTTCCACCACCCTTCTGGCCCGGGAGAGACGATAATTGAAGACCCTCTTTACATTGTCGTCTTTCACCGCACCTGGATAGGGCCGCATGATGAACTCCTTCAGCGGGAATGCCTCGTCCCCAACTATTGCGAACGGCACCTTAATATTTGTATCTGGTAGTGGTTTTTCCCCAGGAACATTTAGTTTTGAAGCAGCCAGGGCTCTGCCTAGACGCGAATTTGCAAAAATCCCGCCGTCGCTGTTCTTCCCATACGCGCCTACGTCCACAGCGACGAATTTGTAATTCGCATCTACAAGCGCCAACAAAACTATTGAAAATGTTTTCTTGTAGTTGTGATATAACGCACCACTGTTCTCGGGTGCCTTGATCTGTACGTGCTTTCCATCAAGGGCACCCAAGCAATTCGGAAAATTCCATTGCTGCCAAAATCCCTCAGCAATCCTTTGCCACTGCTCGCTCGTCGGTGTCGGCAAGCATTCCGACATCAGTGCGTCGACAATGGCTTCGCAGACGTCCTTCACGATCTCCCGGACCGTCGATTCGCCCAGGCGATAGCTGAAGGCGATAGTTCGAAAACTGTCGCCCGTCGCTAAGAAACTGCACAAAAATAAATTCAATTAGTAAACACCGATACTTTATTGTTTGTTCTAATTTATAGAATTTATGGAAATTAATTTAGTCATCAATAATTAAAATTGTTTCTACATACCTGAGGCAAACTGCCAACTTCTCTGGTGGTGTCACCGCTTCCCGGAACCGGGTGTTTCGTTTTGCTATTGCAGGTGCTATTTTCTGCAACAGCATTCGGTGCTGCACGAACGACATCCGGAAATATTGAAAGAATTTCTCTTCATCTTTCAATAATTCTTTATAGAGGGTATGGAATTCGCCCTCCACTGCCCTCAAGCGCAAACTCCTGTGGACCCAGAATCTGCGTCTTTTGGCTCTGCTTTCCTCCCGCTCCTCTTCTTCCAAAAGCGCGGCGATACACAACACCTCGTCCACGTTGAAATTCGCCATTTCGCACAACTGACACTGAATCTATGTAGCAGAAGCACCTAGGAAAGAGTCTGGTAGACTACTGGTAGCTGCTAAGTGAAGCAGGGAAAAGGTAACCTAGGTACGGGCATGAATTGTACCGAAAGACAAGCTGATTGGTCGACTTGAATTTCCAAAAACTAGGGGGTGGACGACAGGAAAGAACGATGGGTCAAAGTGTGGGGTCGAGCTATGTTCGGTTGCAATCTCGCAGCCATTAAAACATTCTTAAAAAGACTTTATGACAGGTGATTGCTGTACCTGTAGGAAAATGCTCGCACCTAAAAAGTAGCCCTCCGTAGCGCTTTGTTCAAAAACCCTGTGCCAAACGGTAAAATTTAATTTCAGGAATTCCCCGGCTCTTCCAGTGCAAAAGAAGCCCCGAATAGGAAGGAGTCGTAGGGCACCAGTTACCTACATTAGCTTATTGCACCGGTTGTAAAGGGATAAGCGCAAATCCGAAATCACAGCCAACACGCATTGTCCGGAAAAGTTCTGACTTTCAGCTCATCAGTAACGACCTGTCATAAGCCTCTCCATAGAGAACAGTCCGGGGAACGACACCAAAGCTGGGCACCCCTAGTCCCAATGTCTTGCATGCGATGGACAGTGTGCCCAAACGCGAATCTAACTGATAAAAAGCGAAGACAGAAGAAAGATCTTGAAAAAAGGAGCAAGAAAAAATTATAGAAGAAGAACATTTGTCTAAAAAGTAGGAAAAAAAGAGAAACAAAAAAAAGAACAAAGAACAATAATAATTTTTATGATAGAAAAAAGATAATTACACAATAATTTAAAGTTATAAAGTTAAAAATCAATGATGAATCTAAAAAAACGAGGACTGAAGCAACCAATGATAATAAAGATGAAATTAAAGAAGAGAAAGCAAAATTGTGCACTCAGTTAGAGAATATGGAGAAAGAGGTATTGCCTCTTGAAATGCTTGCTTTGCAACAGAAAATGAGAATTGAACAGGACAGAATTTAATATACAATAATAATATTTTCATACCATATGTACATCATTAAAGAGTTAATAAAGACCGGAGGCATTCTCAAGGAATACCCCGAATTCTCCCGGCCGCGCGTCTCGCTCCCCGTAGCGGCCATAGTGCTCGGAACACTAGTGCCTGTTACACAGATTATATGTAATTTCAATTTGTCCCGGTACAGGCTCTACTTATGTCCAGGTACTAGCTTAGATTGGATTTAATATGTCCAATTATAGGTTTGAATTGTTTTTGTTAATACAATTAAAATATTAATCTAAACAATGATTATTTTATCGTAAATTACTTTTCAAACTCTGAACGTGAATAAAAACAACAAACTCTAAAGTGATAAAATTAAAAATAGTAAAACATGCTGTCCAGGCATAGGGCACTTCACCTTAGTAATGACCTGTCATAAAGCTCTCAATACAGGGCAGCCCCCGGGAACGGCACGCAAACAAATCGCGCCTATCATGAGGTCTGTCCATCCCCCTAACAGCCGCGCGCCCATAGTCTCAAGGTTTTCACTTTGGCGTTGCACGCTACATTGTGCGCAAGGCCGCTGTAGCCAATATTTCGATAGCAGCCGAAAATGCGTGTGAGACGAGGCCTGCCTCCTCCTCTCTAATCCAATCGGCCGCGCACTCGTACCTACATAGACGCGTCACCGTTGCCTGGTTGGAAACCTCCTTCTCAGGCTCGCATCAATACAATGTCATCAGTTGGGACCCATACGGGATGGCGTCCTGGCACCCATTCTGCTGTTCTGCGATCGTTCGTAGCGAGCAATGTATTGGAACATAAACAATTTACTGTAGCGACTATGACTTTACTTCAGGGACGAAAAGATAATTTTCGAAACTTGTAAGTTTCGACTTGCGTTTATTATTTCATTGTAACGACTACAACTCTATTAGAGGGACTGGGTAGGAATTTTCGAAGCTCGCCAGTCATTTCTTTTGTTGTCTACAACGATGCGCTATTGCGGATGTATTCATAAATAATAACACACAATTTCTGTTCTCGACAATGAATATCACCAACCAAGAAGTATTTTCATCATCGATAACGGTGCCTTATTTTTTGAGATTTTTAATATTTTACAAGCAGGCTTTTCCAGTTAAAAATCTGAAACCAATTGTAGAGTATGTATTTAGGTTCTTGACATGTGGGAGATTTTTCTCAGAATTTCCAAACATCATGAACTAGGGAAAATGGGGTAAAAGCTGATTTTTCGATTTTACCCCATGTAACTACCTTCCCGCGATTTTTGAAACACATCCAATGATCTGACGAAAAAATGTTTCCCACAAAAGTTGATCAGAGTATTCGCGTTCTTAGATATCTCGATATAAAAAATCAAAAGTAAAATTTTTATGCAAAAACTGAAGATCACCTCAATTTTTAAAATATCAACATACAATTTTTATTTCATAATATTCTAACTGGTATCGAGACGAATTCAACGACCTATAACAATATAACATTAAATCTTGCAATAACGGTGCAATAAAAAGTTTTTGGGCCACAGAAAGTACTGGCGCGGTGCTGGCGCGGTGCTGGCGGCGTGGTGCGCCTAGTGTGCGGCAACAACCACCAGCGCGGCGTCCACTGGGTGAGGCGACGCTGTGCTGAGTTGGCGGAGGGGCGTCCTAGTGTGCGACGGCCTTAATGCGTTTGCAGTGTTGCGACCTCTAATCTAAGTAAAGGATTATTTACGATAAAAATGGTGCGTAACGGCGGTCGTAAACAATATGGAGAAACGAGTTCTGATTAAACTCCATTACTCGGTACACAGCCGTGCCACCCACATACATTTTTAAGACGTGCGTTCTCTGTGTGCTTCGAATCACCGTGCTTGCACAGTTTAGCACTGGATTTCCTATATTCTTGCATCCTTCAACATCTATCAGTCTTAAATGAGGACAGTTTCTGATTGCACCACATATAGCTTCATCGTCTATGCCTTGATTTTCCCTGGAGTGGATCTCCTGTATTGAATGTAAGAATTTGAATACGCCGCCCTCCACTGCTGGATACATGTTGTTTATTGTTAATATTTCGAGACTGTTTAAGTTCCTTATCGGCTCCAATGCGTATTCGTCTCTTATATTTGTACATCCGCTCAAATTTAAGCGCTGGACCAGTGGCATGTTTATGCTTATTTCCCTGATTGTTCCTTCGCACACCCATCCACAGAACGTCAAACTCAATTCAATCAGCTGATCGTACTTTTGGAATATGGGCAATGCCTGATCTACTGGTCCTGCATCCAGTTCGACAAAGTTCCCCACTTCCATCTCCATCTCGTCCTCCTGCTCAGGTCCTCCCTGTTCTGGTTGTGTTTCGGCAAATGAGCAAAAGTGGATCTTCAGTGTTTTCAGCGTCTGGTGTAGCCTGGTGTTCGCTGTCAAGGCATGTAGTATGGCAATGTCCGTCAGAGGGTCTCGGAAACTTAACTCTAAGTGCGTTAAGTTCTGCTGAGCTTCGATTATCTTAGAGAGGTAGGCAGACTGTAATTTTTCGCATTGTATCAGGGTTAGCTGTTCTAAATTGGGGTTTAAACTGACTAACGATTTCCCACCTAATATAGTACGAGTAGCTTTGAATGATTTTAGGTTCGCTGCCCCCGCTAATACTTGGGCCAAAACCGTTTCGATGTCTCCCTGGCATTGCCCTATACCTAAATTCTCTATAGCCGCTGCTATATCAATGAGATTTCTAATTGCGGATGGACGAACGGTGGCAGCTGTTAAATCTAGGTTCCTTAATTTGGAACAGTTCCTAGTTATAATGGCTAGGATTTGGGGTTTAAGTAATTTTGATAACCCTTCGTCTGCTATATTGACAGTGACAATGTTATTCCCAGCTCTCTGTATCAGCCAATAGAATGCTTCTGTCGTAATAACCTTTCCGTTCCAGCCGTTCGGCCATCGCCAATCAGTCAAATTAAGGTTTCTTGTTTTACTAAATGATGCCTGGGTGCCTCTCCTCCACCTTCTTGATACTAGCTCTAGCCTAGCTCGGTCGACGAAAGGGAGGTAACTCGCAATTTTCGCTATACATTCTTCGGGTAGAAGTAACTTGTCTGTTATTAACCCTGGGAACGGATCGACAGCTGGTCGTGGTATTATCAGTCTGTCTTCATGCCAGGAATTTGCCAGTAGGATCCTTAGCTTTCGCTTATGGACGATGAATGTTCTTTCCATAATTTCCTTAGCCAGTCTTGACGTAGTACATGTCAAAAAGGCCTAGTTACCCGTTGGCTTCTGCAAGACAACAGCATGCTCCACCCCATAGGGGCTGAAGACCCTTAAGAGCTCCTTCTTCTTCGTGTAACGAGCCAGGCGGGTGACTAGGAGTCTTCGTCCTCTGTTGGATTGGCTAGGCCTTCCCCAACTTCTTTCTCCTTCCATTATCAATAATCTCCTGACAATAGTAATTTAGCGTATAAGTATATGACGAGTAAACATTGTGTAATATTACAGTGAAGAAGAAAAGAAAAGAAAAAAAATTGATGTTTGGTTGATTAGAATGACGCAATCAATGTTTGCAATTTCCAGGTTGAAGTATCCTGCGTTATCTCTCCCCCCCAAGTATCGCCTTCTCCATAATGCTGGTTGTTTGAGGCACCGTACAGACGGTAGATCTCGCAAGATTGAAGGAATCACATCGTATTCTTCCCTTCAAAATGCAAGAACGTGTACAGTCTGAGGTCTCATTCGCTTAACAAATTTGGTGGTGTTTGGAGATACAATATTAATTTATGGTTCTGTAACTTAAAAGAATTTTGATTTATCGCTAACTTTTGCTAGAGCTATACGCCAGTCGACTCTTCAAGGTATAATGCAGAGTCTGTTTTATAATACTGTACTAGTAGCATTGTCAATGCGTGAGTACCCCTCTCTTTCCTCATTTTAAGATAATTTTACCTTATCTACATGTTTTGTAAATTGTTTCCGTTTTCGTGTTCTAATACAACATTATTCTTTTCCAGAATTCAAACGATCTTAGAGGGACCTCGATAGTGCTTCTCAAATTTTCCTATTTTCGGTTTGACTAAGGCTGCGCGTACAGTGGATCCGTTTTCGTCCGGCATTCGACAACGGCTCACTTATCGCGTCCATTGCATATCAAACGCCGCACATTACGCGTTTTCTTTGTTATACATCCCGATACGTGTGTCGAGAGTCCAAATCGTCTATCGAGCACCTTGTGTAACGAAGGTTAAATACACGGTGTTTACTTTTCTCAAATCTCGATCTTCAAACTTCATTGAGCTTCACCCAATTCTACCGCTTTCCAATTCCTGGAGGTACGAACCTCTAATTCTCATACATCGAGAACGTGGTCACTGGATCCGTAACCAATCCAGTGGAGTGCGAAAAGTAAGGGCAAGAGATTCGACTCTCATAGATTTCATAAAGAATAATTTATCGGAATATATATAGAGAGAAGGAAAGAACGGAAATCTATCAATATATTGGCAATACCCAGATAGCACACGGACATCTCGAAAACATCTTAAATACGTCCGCTGTCGGACATTCAAGATATCTTATAGACGTCTTGAATGTCCTCCGAAAGGCCCACGAAAGGCCTACGAAAGTTCTCTCAACAGCTTTGTTACAAAACCGTACATTCTAAAAACGTCCCAAGAATATCCATTAAACGTCTAAAAAACGTTTTCTAAATGTCTAATGGACATTCTTGGGACGTTTTTAAAACGTACGGTTCTATAACACAGACCGTTGAGAAAACTTTCGTAGGCCGTTTGAAATACGTTTTTAGACGCTAATGGACATTCTTGGAACGTTTTTAAAACGTACGGTATATATTGATTACAGGTCCAAAAATGTTAATTAAATATACATATTTGATTGGTCATGTGAAAATAAGAGACTGGAAGGGTCCCAGTCGCTTTTCGCATGACCAATCACATATATATATATATATATATATATATATATATATATATATATATATATATATATATATATATTGTAAGTAATAAGGTTTTTATTATAGGAAATATATAATATATATGAATAAACTCGTACAATGTATGATTTATTAAAATTAAGAAGCTTTATAAAAAAAGATCAAGACAAACTACATAACTAAATACAAATAACAAAAATTAAAATTAAAATTTTTTATTTGTTGTGGCCGCTATTCTGTCTTTCGTCCTTTTCAGCCACATTTGGATGGCTACTTCCACGTCTCGTCTTGTACCCGTTATATTTCCCTTCTCTGCAGCACCTTGAATAAGAATTTCTCATTGTGTTAATTTGTACATGGATCATCACTTTTATAATAACACTAAAATAAGGGCGATACTTACATATTACGAGGTTAGCGACGTTTAATATGTTAAAGGGCTTCTTTCCCTTCCTACCCAACCAGCTATACAGAATCGCCAAGTTATTAGATATTAGCGTCGACAGCATCCTCTTAACAAATTGGTAGGCGTTTTCGCCACCAATTTTGTGCAATTCCTGAACCTAAATAAAAAGTTACTAATATTATATTCTGTTAACTAAATCAAAATGAAAGATCACTTTCAGTTATTTTAAGTTAATTTATTACATCAATAAATTTCACTTACGCCATCTTGAAATTCCTTGCTGCTGTTCAAGATATTTTCGAACGTTGTGATCTCCTCGTCCGTGGTCATAGGAAATTTCAGCGGCGGAAATCTCTGTAGGAACGGGACTCGATGATCACCGGCTTTCTTCATCCCCTCTGATTTCAATTGTCGTACCTCTTCTTTCAACTCTCGCACCTCTTGAAGTAGGTCAGTGACGAGAGCTCTCAAGACATGACACTGCCGTTCTACGTTTTTTATGCTTAACAGGTAGTCGAGCCTCTCCGGGGTGTGTCCAGTTTGGTTTCCTATTGATTGTTTATTAGATATTATATTTGCTAAAATGAACTTACTTATTATCTCTAAATCATTTTCCTGTCAGCGTGTGAATAATCTGTGACTGAAAATAAAATATATTTTGATTAAAAAGATTTACTAATTACAGAAAAGGAATAATGTTTAACTATTGTATGAATGTAACATACATATAATGTTTTATACTGTGCTTCGTTTTGGTTTACATACCCATGTTCCCCATCTGTCTTTTTAGTTGTGGAGGAGTCCGTATTATGGTCTCGTCGTCGGACGAGTTGAAGTCTATGGTCGAGGACAACGACCTTTGTCTTTTCTGTCGATGGCATTCTACCTCCGACTGCAGATCGCTGGTGTCCTCTGCAGTTCGGGCCTTACCCCTAGCCTGCTTGTAATCGTCTAGAAGCATTAAATAGTTGTTATTTTAGTTGTACATTTATGGTGAATAATAATTGTAACTTACCGAAAGTACTGTTCTGAAAAATTCTTATTGGGTGCTGCGACCACGAGGTGCTGCATCTCTCCCGCTTCTTAATCGCTGTCATCAGCCGACTTCCATGCAGCGGTGGCCAATAGCACACGTTGCCGTCAATCCAATTCATTGGCACAGCCTCTACTGTGCTATCTTCTATGAATTGAACCACCGTCCATTTCGCCGTCTCCATTATTCTATGTGTACCATATATAATAAAATATATAAGTAAACATAAATAATATAAACATACAGAGTGTTTCGTTTAAAACAGGCCACCTAAATATTAGAATTAGAGCTAGAACCTTTACCCGAATATATGAGATACCTGGGTGGCTCATGTCTTACTCGAGTACCCGGGTATCTTGTAAGTCACAGCTCTACTACATATCTCCTCTATCTCTGAAAATACAAAAGTAAAAACAAGAGTGACCTTGAAAAAACGATTAAGATATTACAATTTATAAAAAACGGTCTGAGTCGTCTTTTGAAAGCATTCAGATTAAGTCACAGACATTTTTTGTATTTTCAGAGATAGAAGAGATATTTAGATGAACAGTTTTAAACGAAACACCCTATATATAAAATATATACAGTGAGTGTAAAGGTATTCGTACACTTTTTAAAAACGGATTACTTTCTCAAAATTGGCCCCAACAGTTTGAGTTTTTTTTACATTGGAAGGATTAGTTTACTAGCTAATGTGAAAGTAATTTTTTTAAACAATTGTTATTAGTCGCAATTGCAAAGAAAAAGTAAAGGTCACGATTTTTAAATTTTGTATTTTGTAAATCTAAGTAAGTTATATACATGTACAAAGTTTCATTGTAATCGGTTGATGCATAAAAAAGCTATTAAAAATCCTTGAATTTGTGTTTTGGGGTTTGCGAATCATTTATATCGCGAATACTTACCATTCTTGCTGTTCTCAATCATTTATATTTCATAACAACCTTGATCGATTTCGATAAAACTTTGTATCTACCAAAGACACCTTATAAATTTTCATTACAGGCACTGTGGCGTTTTTAGAATTAACATACCACGCATAAAACGCACAAGCGTCTCACGACAACGGACAAGCGTTGCTGTGACGACGCACTTAACCACCGGGCCGCGGAGCGCGGAAGACGAAAAAGAATTGAACCGCAAGGAGACAAACGCGGATAGAGTTTTTTGTTTGATAAAGGAGTCTTGCATCAAGGTACAGATAAAAAAATTTAAAATCGTAATCTGTACTGTTTCAAAAAACAATTATTTGCACATTAGCTAGTAAAGTAATCCTTCTAACGTCTTAAAAAAACTGAAGCTGTTGGGTGGAATTTTGAAAAAGTTATTCGGTTTTAGAAGGAGTACGAATACTTTGTACACACACTGTATATACAGTGTATATAAATACTTACGCAATTTCGGCCCACAGCAACAGCAACACCGGCAGCAATAGACGAAGCAATATCTTTAGCAACAGCTTTCAACAGCAACCGTAGAAATTGTATCCTTACAAAAATGTACGAAAATTAATGAACGTCTTTGTAGAGATCACGGTTTTGAACATGTACTAAAATACGCGTGTACACGTGGTACGTGAACCGTGTAGTATGAATTTAAGTATCCGTGCAGACGGATCCGTGTACACGTTTTGACGGATCCTTATTCACGAATCCTTAAATTCATACTACACGGTTTACGTACCACGTATACACGTGTATTTTAGTACACGTTCAAAACCGTGATCTTTACTAAAACTTTCATTAATTTTTGTACATTTTTGTAAGGATACAATTTCTACGGTTGCTGTTGGAAGTTGTTGCTGTTGCTGAAGATATTGCTTTGCGATTGCTGCTGCTATGCACAGGCACAACACAGACTAAATGTTCGGAGACATCGGTGGGGGAGTCTCCACGCACCTCGGGGTTGCGATGATCCCGGGGCATGTCAAAGATTCAACTCCCCATACGTAAAAGAATAAAAAAAAAATGGGGTAAGGCCCGAATTGTATATATCATTTTGTTCTTGTTATTCTTATTCTAATTTTTATAATAAATAATATATAAATTAAGAGTGTGCGTTAAGATAATTATTTTTTTTCCATCAACTTATTATGTAGATTATCTTCTTTTAATAAAGCTTTTTTGTTTTTAATAAACCATATATATTGTGCGAATCGATCATATATATACAATACAAATTACATATTTCCTGTAATTAAACTTTTATTATATAAATGTCATTTGTCATGCGAAAAGGGACTGGGACCCTTCCAGTCTCTTATTTTCAGACGACCAATCACATATTTATAGATAGATAGATAGAATAGTTTATTCCCTTTGCGGGGTACAACCGCGGACCTCCGCTCCGCTTACAAGGAGAACATACAAAAACAAAATAAAAGATATACATAAAGAATAAATAACAAAAAAGAAAAAAAAAATAAACAAATCATTCACTTCTCTTAATCTGTATTTCGACCTTTCGAGAGAGAGAGAAAACATACCATACTCATTCATTCACAACTCATACCATCATTCACTCTCTGGACCCCCGGTTCCGGTGTTCATCCTTTCTCGCATCTCTTCCACTCTCTTCATCCACACCTCCCCTTCTCCTTCCTCTCCTAACACCTCTGCCGCCACTTCCTGCCACCCCTTATCCCTCCCCCATTCCGTACACTCCTCCCATATATGCTCCCACGACTCTACCCCTCTCCCACATATCCTACAGCTCCTTCTGTCCTCCTCCTCCCAATACCTTCCCCCTCTCATTCTACTCCCCAATCTATAACCCGCTATCAATTGCCACCTTTTTTCCTCCCAGTTTTTCTTTAAATATCCTGGTACACCTTCTCCTTTTACCATCTTATACCATTTATTATAACTTGACTCCCTTATCCTTCTCCATCTCTCCTCCCTTTGCTCATTTTTCTCCTTTTTTACCAGTTCTTCCCCCCTCAGCCTTCCTTCGCTCCTCATCTCCTCTACCTCCTCTATACTCCATCCCTTACCCTCATAAAACCTTCTCCTCTCCTCCTCCCATCCCTCCAACGCCCTACCCCTCCTTGCTCTTTCTCTTACCTCTAACCAGCATTTCCTCGCTAAGTGCCCCCCTTTTCCTTCATTCAGCTTCCTTTCATATTCCCACGCCCTCATACTCGCCCTCCCTACCAATAGATCCCTCTCCAATTCCTCTCTAATCATGTACCCTGACACGCTTCTTTCCACTCCCAACACCCATCTTATGTACCTCTCTTGTAGACTCTCCATTTTCCCCCTTTCTTTCCACCCCCATACTTCCACCCCGTAACTCATGACTGCCCATACTAATCTATCAAACAGCCATAGTCTTCTACCCCAATCCTTCGCAAATTTCCTTTTTCCTAATCCCCACACCTGTCTCATAGCCACCGCTCCTTTCCTCAACCTCTCCTCTACATGCTCGTCCTGCCTTCCGTTCGACATCACCACATAACCTAAGTACTTAAACTTTTTCACCTCCTCTATCTCTTCACCCTTCCACCACCATCTCGTCTTCCCTTTTCTCCCCCCTCCCTTTCTACATTTCAACATCTTCGACTTTCCTACATTCAGCACTAATTTTTTCTCATCTATATATCGTTCTAATCTCGCCATCAATCCCCTCATCCCATCTTCATCTTCCGCCAGCACTGCAACATCGTCCGCATATGCTAACGAGTATATCTTTTCTCCTCCTACCTTCATCCCTCCCCACCTTCCCCTCTTCAGTTCCTCCTCCATGTCTGCAATCAGGATCGTGAACAGTATTGGGCTTAAAGGGCAACCCTGCCTTACCCCTTTTCTCGTCCAAAAGTTCTTCCCTTCCTTCTTCCCCACCCTCACCTTACTCCTCGTTTCTCTCAACACCTCCATGCACCTCTCCACCAGCCCCTCTCTCACCCCCGCCTTCCTCATCGACCCTTCCAATACCGCCCTGTCCACCGAGTCGAAAGCTGCCTTCATATCAATGAATAGAACCAGCATTTTCCCCTCCTTCTTCGCTATCTGCCTATTAATTAGATAATTTAGGACGTAAATATTATCAATCGTTCCCATTCCCTTTCTGAACCCTGTCTGGTTTGCCGGGAGTACTCCTTTTGCCTCGACATCCTTCCTCAGCCTCTCCGCTAAAACCGCCGCATAAACTTTATATGCTGTTTGCATTAGAGTTACCCCCCTATAGTCTTCCACTTTTCTTCCTTCTCCTTTCTTGACTATGGGCACCACCATCCCCTCTGACCAGTCCTCTGGCCAACCCTCTCCTCTCCACACCCTATTGCATAGTTCCCATAACCTCTCCCTTACTGCTTCCCCTCCATATCTCCACACTTCATTTGGGATCCTATCCCCTCCTGATGCTTTCCCCTCCTTTAGCCTTTTCACTACGACCTCTACTTCTTCTCTACTCAGTTCCTCCTCCCCCTCCTCCCCTCTCTCTCTTCCTTCTTCTCCTCTGACCCTCTCGCTCACTCCCTCTAGAACTCCTCTAAAATAATTGTCCCACTCCTCTATCTCAATTTCCTCATTCACTTTCCTCCTGCTCTTTCTTCCTCTGTTAACAATCTCCCATACCTCTCTCTCTGATCTTACCCCCTCTATCTCTTTTTCCCATCTCTCTTTTTCCTTTCTCTTTTTCTCTTTGCACAACGCACCTAGGTTGTTTCTCGCCCTCCTATATCCTTCCCCACTTCCTCCCTCCCTTCTCCATCTTGTCAATTCCTCTTCGACCTCCTTCTTCTTCTCCCTACATTCCTCATCCCACCAACCTTTTCTTTCCCTTTTCCCCGTCTTCCTCTCCATCTTCTCTAATACCCCTACTACTTTGTGTTTTAACTCTTCCCACTCTTTATCTATTTCCTTTCCCTCACTTTCCCAGTCCCCAAATTTTTTCGCAAACTCCTCCCTTCTTTCTACCGTCCACCATCCTTTTCCCCTTCTTCCCCCTCTTCCCTTCGTCCTATTTTTCCTCTCCTCCCCTTTTCCTCCTTCTATCCAAATCACCGCCGGCTGGTGATCCGAATCCACCTTTCCTTCTATCACCATTCTTTCTACTCTTTCCCTAGTTTCCCTATTACCTATTACATAATCTATCACCGACTCGCCATTTCCTGTATATGTAAATTCCCCCTCTTCGTCGCCTTCCACATCCCCGTTCATTATCTCCCACCCCAACTCACCTAGAAATTCACATAACCTTCTCCCCTCTCTGTTGATTTTCTTATCCTTCGATCTCCTTGAACTTTCTTCGCTTTCCTCCCCTTCTTGAATTCTTCCCCCTTGCGAACCTGTCCTGGCATTAAAATCCCCCCCCACTACTACCCTCACCCCTCTTTTCTGCTCCTCCATCCACTCTCTCAGTCTTCCCATCTTCCTCTCCAAGTCCTTATTCACATAGACTCCTATGATCTTCCATTCATCCCTTCCTAACCATATTTTCCTCACTATTATTCCCTCTTCCTCCACCCCCTTTCTGTCTTTCTCCATTCTGATTCCCTCCCTAACTCCTATTAACATCCCACCCATCGCTCTCCCTTTCTTTCCTTGCCTCTCTGCGTACTGTACTTCCCACACATACCCTTTCGTCGCCTTCCTTTTCACTCCCTCCCAATCCTTCCTGCCTACCCATGTCTCGCTCATTACTACTACGTCCCATTCTTTGATTCCCTCCCAAAAGTCCCTTTCTTTGTTCTTTGCCCCCGCCACGTTCCAAAACGCTATCTTGTATATCCTCTTCTCCTCTCTTATCGAATCTTCTACTTTCCTTTCTGCTTCTTTCTCCCCAACCCCTCCCTGTTTTGTACCCCTCTTTATTCGTTTCCCTGAATCTCAAACCATCTCTCTTCTACTTCATCCCATCTTCTCATTCTGTTATCTACCCACATCTTCATGTACCCTACTTGTACCCTCTTTCCCTCCCTTCTCACCTTTTCGGCTTCTCTCTCTATCTTCCACCTTGCCCTTCTCTCTTCTACGGTCATATCGTCTTCTATTCTTTCCTTTCCCCCTTTTAATTCCTTCCTCGCCATCATTACTCTTCTCTTTCCTTCCAACTCCTCCATCTTTACCAGCATCGTACTCCTCCCCTCTGTATTCTCCCTTCCCACCCGCCTCACTTCTTGCACTTTTTCCTTAACACCTATTTTCGTCCATATCTCTTCTATCACTTTTTTATCCTCCCTTCCTTCCACCTTTACCCCTTTTATTATTATGTTCCTTCTCCTCTCCTCCCTCTCCCTTTTATCTACTCTTATTGCTATCTCCCTTATTCTCCTCTCCATCTCTTTCTTGCTCTCCTCCTTTCCCCCTTTTCCTCCTGCCTCTTCCTCCTTTAATTCCAACTTTTCTACCCTCTTTTCTAACACTTCCATCCTCCCCCGCACTTCTGCCCCCCCCCCTTCGCCGTTTCCTCTATATTTCCCTCTTCCTTTACCACCCTTCCCTCTACGCTTTCAATCCATTTCTTCATTCTTTCCCTATATAACTCTTCTTTCCTCCTCTCTTCCTTCCACATCTCTCTTTCCCTCCTCCATTCCTCTATTAGCTTCTTCCCTTCCTCCCTTTCCCTCCTCATCTCTTCCCTCACCCTCCTTACCTCCTCTATTAGCCCTCTGATCATTTCCCCCATTTCTTCTCCACTCCCTCTTCCTTCCTTACTTCCTTCTATGGGAGACCTTATTGTCTTGTCACTCCTTTTAAACATTGTTAGGCTATCCTCCTCCCCCCCTCCCTCAACCTCCCCTATTCCCCTTTTCTTCCCCACACTCTCTACACTTTCCGTGCTGAACCATCTCTCTAGTCCAACTTCCTTCAACATTACCCCCACTCTTCCCTTCCCTTCCTCTCTCTCCATTCCTATACCCGCTTCCCCTCTGTCACTCATTTCCACTACCCTTCCTACCTTCTTTCTTCCCTCTTGTTCCTTATTTAAAAAATTCAAAAATTCCCGCCTCTTCCCCTACCTATCGCCCAGTTTCACTTTCTTCCTCTAGAGCGCGCTACCTGTTCTCCTGCTCTCTTTTCTCCCGCGCCCACCTGTCTACGTCCACGCAGACCTAACCTCCTTCACCCACTCACTTTAATCCTCCCTACTGACCTCTCCCTTACTCCCTCGCCCTTACCTCTTTCTCTCCCACCTACCTGTACTCCCTACTAACCCTTCTCTCTCACTTTCTCCACTCACACTTCTTTCAGATCCGCTTTCTCACACCTAAAAATTCGCTCAGCTTATTGCACACAACTGCCACTCAACCCACCGGAAACGGAAGTCCAATCACATATTTATATATATTTCAATAACATTTTTGGACCTGTAATACTCCTCGAAAATAGTTGTTTTTTATAACGTTTTATTCCGGACGTAAATCGAACATCCCTAAAAAGACGTTTTCAAAATGTTTTATTCCGGACGTAAAACGAACATCCCGAAAAAGACGTTTTCAAAACGTTTTATTTCGGACCTAAAACGAACATCCTGAAAAAGACGTTTTCAAAATGTTTTATTCCAGACGTAAATCGAACATCCCGAAAAAGACGTTTACAAAATGTTTTATTCCGGACGTAAAACGAACATCCCGAAAAAGACGTTTTCAAAACGTTTTATTTCGGACCTAAAACGAACATCCTGAAAAAGACGTTTTCAAAATGTTTTATTCCAGACGTAAATCGAACATCCCGAAAAAGACGTTTTCAAAATGTTTTATTCCGGACGTAAAACGAACATCCCGAAAAAGACGTTTTCAAAACGTTTTATTTCGGACCTAAAACGAACATCCTGAAAAAGACGTTTTCAAAATGTTTTATTCCGGACATAAAACGAACATCCCGAAAAAGACGTTTTCAAAATGTTTTATTCCGGACGTAAAACGAACATCCCGAAAAAGACGTTTTCAAAACGTTTTATTTCGGACCTAAAACGAACATCCTGAAAAAGACGTTTTCAAAATGTTTTATTCCGGACATAAAACGAACATCCCGAAAAAGACGTTTTCAAAATGTTTTATTCCGGACATAAAACGAACATCCCGAAAAAGACGTTTTCAAAATGTCTTATTTTGGACGTAAACGAACGTCCCGAAAAAAACATCTTCAGAACATTTTTAAGACGTCCTTCCAGGACGTAGGACGTTCGGACCTAAAATGGACGTAAAATGGACATTTTGAGAACGTCCTGTGCTATCTGGGTAAAAGCCATTCATGAGTATATTTTGCATTAAAAAAATAGATTGATTTAAAAACTTTTGTTTAATTAGTAAATTTCATGTTATATTTATTTGTTTAATCGAATTGTCTTCATATTATAAAAAATTGTAAGTGACTTTTGCGACGATTGTACCCCCTGATTTGAACTTTAAGATAATAAATTTGTGATATTCAATATATATAATTACACAATAACAAGTTGAAAAGAAATATTTAAATAAATTAAAAATACTTCAGAAAGCAATATTCATGGTTATTATTGAAAATAAACATGTGAAATTTGCGTAAAATTATGCTCTGATAATAACAGAAAACGTGACAACACTGTATTTAGCTGTATTTTTGTATTTGAGAGTTGGTAGTATTGTGTACGTTTGAAAACTATCGCGATTTTAATCAATGCAATGTCTGACACTTTAAAAACGAAAACTTACCGTTGGAAAGGTAAAATAGTGTCAGAGGAAGTTTATTTTTGGCGGCTTGCTCAACAGCAAAATGGTTTAAAAAGTAGAAAACCAAAGGTAACCTCGAATATTACGGAAGACATAGATTCAAACGTCGCGCGCAATCATCGTCTGCATCGTCTGCATTATAGATGATATAGTAGCTATATTCAGTGGTCTACACTGTTGTCGCGTTTTCATGCTAGTGAGATGACAACACTATAAAAGTTTTGTAACAGTTTATAATTTTTTGCTCTGTAACTGTTTAGTGAATCGTAATAAATTTTGAACATAATTAATTACATAATTTTTACTATATATTAAGGGTAGAGATCTCAAGATGACCTTGACGCCTTTTCGATCGTCACGCCAAAACACACGACTGGCCGCTAGAAGAAGCAAGTAGGGGGTGCTGGGTACGTATTCTACAGTTGAATTTCCAGGAGCACTGAGCAGCGCCTCGGCGGTGACAACAGTAACTGTTGCCGGTAAGTTAGACTTCGTACGCAAACGTGACATCGCTATGCTGCGTCGGTGTGCTCGAGCGAGAATGTGTGAGTACGATGGATCGCAAGAGTTCGGTATCTGCGAAACCATTACTCTATAATGCACATTTGAGGCCGCTACGTGGTCGCAATCGCTAGGTGAAAGATCAATCTAGCGCGCATGGTATCGAGATTTACCTAATTTTCCCGTTTTAGAGGAGAAATTTACATTATTCGGAAGCATGATGCCTGCCAGGGAGACTCTGCAGACAAGCTTGACCAGCCGTCTCGGGGTGCACTCGCACACAGGTACGCTCGGCCGGCGTGTCCATGTGCCTAGGCGGATCGCAAGGGATGCTTGAAAACAGTGTTCGGCTAGCCGTAGTGCACTAGCCATAGCATGAGGGTCGTGACAGGGAGCGAGACGCGCGGGAGGTGTAGGGTCTCGAAAACTGGCGGAACGGTGTTCCCGACCATTGCTTCGAACTCCAAACCGTTTCTCGTCCTCTGCCGCATCCTCCGCCGTATCTTCCGCCGCATTAGAAATTATGTTTATTATTATGTAGGTTGGAACGAATATTGGTGCGTTTTTAAATCAAATTTCACAGATGAAATTACGATACTTATTCATAGGTTTAGTGAATAACGAATAACATATTGATTATATAAATAGATTTATTTAATAATGGTATATTTAAGTATATCCTTGTACGCCCAAATATATATTAGAATATATTGTTATTAAATAAATCAATTTTTATTATGTATGAAGCGTACGAATACCGAAAATTCGTATACCGCAGTTCGCGGGGTCCTACATCTCGTTTCGCCTGCTTGTGAAATTCATCGACCGCCACATTCTACTGTCCGATAAGTCTATAAAAATTTCCCTGCGGCGATCCGCGATGTCTCCATCATGTCCGTTCTCGTCCGCTGCTTCGGTCGAATCTACTATCCGTACGCATCAAGTAGAACACGCATGTTCGTATAGGTCGTGGGTCCCAGTCAGACGTTGAACGTACGTGCAGCGTGGAAGAGCGGCTCGCGAAGCGATGAAATCGCGCACATCAACGTCTCGGGACGTAACAATTGATTTCTAGTTTCATCAGATCCATAGGTAGGTAGTATTAGGACATCATGTACAAAAAAAATGAAACAATATCCCCACGAAGTCACACAATTTTTCGAAAAACCTGATATAAATTATTGTCGAAGTTGAAAGAATTGTTTTGTAATAACCTAATCCTTTCAGAATAAAACAAAAAGCAATATATCTGAATCGGACAAACAGTTCCTGTGATAAAAATTCGTAAGTTGGTCCCGGTTTAGTTGCGGTTACCCCGCGGTATACCTGAGTAGCCGTCGGGTAGCCCGGTTGCGTTTATTGCACCACTCAGCCAAAGTCGAATGGCACGTGCCAGTTTCGCAGTTCACTTCTCGTCCTCTGCCGCATCCTCCGCCGTATCTTCCGCCGCATTATAGATTATATTATTAGGAAATTTTTTTTGAAGATAGGATTAGCAGGGGTACGCAAAGGAAAGTATTTGTATACAAGCAATTTATTTTTGATACAAGTGTTTATTAATAAATATATATTATGTATATATATATATATATATAAACAAAAATTAAATGCTGTTCGTTTGTAAGCGCATCACTTGAGAATGGCTGGACCGATTTCGCTAATTTAAAAAAAAAATGTTCGTAATAGTCCGAATAAGGTTTTTAGGGGAAAAAAATTGGAAAAGTTGTCCGGAAAAATGGAAAATTCGGGAAAAAATGAAAGTGCTTTTTTTCTATGGGGTTTAATACAATGATCACTCAGAAATATGTTTAAAAATATGTTGAAAAATATGTTGAAAAATTCATTTTTATATTTGTGTTAACAACAGCCACCCCCCTCCCACAGCAATGCTTGTAAGGGTTGTGGCGGCAGCCTCCCCGGTGGCCTCACCGATGGCCTCCTCGATGGCCTCCTCGATGGCCTCCTCGATGGCCTCCTCGGTGGTGTCCTCCGTTATGACCGCGTTCACGGGCTCCGCCACGTTTTCGCAAGGCAACAAAATAACTTTTTCGCGCATCTTGTTATTTTATTCTGCAACAAATGAAAAAAATTAATGACAATATAAATGACATAGGACTCCTACATTGTTATTAAAGTGGTTATTTATGGTTCTTTATAATTTGAACAATTTTTTGAAAGAAATAAATTTGTGTAATTGTCTCTGCACGCATTATTTGAATTATCATTTCAATAACAATTTACTGTTTAAACAATTGTTTGAATAAACATTATTACGGAAACGATAATGTAAACATGTAGAAACGAATTTGTATACGTCATGAACTTCTATACATTATTAATATAAAATCAAATTTCTACATATTATAAAGATGATTTCTTGAAACAATCGTTTCAACAATGAATTGTTACCGAGATTAGATTGGAATTAGAACGGAGACTGGTGTGGAGGGTGCTTACTTTAGCAGTGTCCACCTCTAAAGGCTCCAGGTATACTTCGAACGAGGGCCTAACGACATGACCGCAAATACTCGCAGGCTAATTGACTCTGAAAGTCGGTACCCTTACTCCGCCGTGGTGATTGACACCGCGTAAATAAATCACCTAAAAAATAGACCTATATCATAAAATATAAGTATCTATAGACTACCCTTTGACTGATACTGCGCTAACTATACATTGTATTTATAAGTGTGTACCAAGAGTAGACGCTAATGACCTCGATGTTAATGCGAACTTTATATATAAATAGTTTTAAAAAAAATTCCTTTGTGCGACTACATCCCCCCCCCCCCCGCAACACGCGCGACAATAGTTTTCCACATCACCCTTGAGGTACTATTGTAGATGCGTTTTTTTTTGTCAGTGGTATCCCCTTTAGGCCTATTCCACTGTGTCGCACACTGCAACATTTCCGATCTCGACGTCGGACAATTTAAACTTTACCTTTAAAAAGGTAAGAGCACCTCGACGTCGGACAATTTAAACTTTACCTTTAAAAAGGTATGAGCACCTCGACGTCGGACTATTTAAATTTTACCTTTAAAAAGGTATGAGTTCCTCGACGTCGGACAATTTAAACTTTACCTTTAAAAAGGTAAGAGCACCTCAACGTCGGACTATTTAAATTTTACCTTCAAAAAGGTATGAGCACCTCGACGTCGGACTATTTAAATTTTACCTACGTCGGACAGCTTATGCAGCAGGTTCTCGACGTCGGGCAATTCTTCTGGGTCGACCTCGACGTCGGGCATCTTCCAATTTTCTCCTTGCTGCGTCCGCCCTTGCTTCCAGAATGTACTGGGGCTCCCTAAGGTCCATACCTCTCAGCTGTCTGCTGTCAACGATTTCGGGCACCATGCAATTTAAATAAAAGCGGGACAATTGCGGCTCCATTCGGCGTTCCCAAAAGTCGTCATCCCTGTGAATCCGAAGTGTCAGCATTCCTTTTTTGGTCCAAACACCAAACAGACAGTACTTTCTCCCCGTGATGTGCAGTTGTCCTTGCACTTGGTAATAATACGAGTGTATTGTGCGCATAGCACTAGCCGTACTGTCCGTGAAAATTTCCTTGACGGCTTCCACTGTCTGTAAGGCCTCTTCTGGCGTTAGGTTTTCTGCATTTATTAGGCACTTGACTTCAACGATGCCGTCGTCTTCGATCAGTCCATCCGGCGATGCTCCCAAATAAGGGATGGATGCGTCAATAAAAAGGCCGCATTTTTTAATGATTACATTCTCCCTTCTCGACAATTCTTCGAGAGCAATGTGTTCGTAATGTTTGCCGTATTGTACGGGACGAACATTTAGATTTCCTCCGTAGAGAATTGTCTTCACGAGACTGCTGCTCAGTGTTGTTCGGAGCCGTTTACAAACTATGTCAAAGTTGGACGCTGTCAACAGTTTAGCTTTGTAGAAGAGCCATCTGTGATTGTTGGACTGACCAACCGTCTCGCGTTCGATTTCTACCCTTTTTTGCGACCAACGCTTTATCGTGTCCATGTGGCTTGCCATCAGCAGTTGATATATTGCTTCATCTTTATCTGGGCTCTGAGCATTTGGTCCGTAGTCAGAATCCTTGACTGCGCGGAACTGCTGACTGCTCTTCTTAGTTCTCTTCTTTTCGGCATTTTTGAGGCCTGCCTTTTTGCGCCGTTCCTCCATACGCTTGAGGACTTGCAAGTGCGCACCCCCACACGATGTCGTCAGCCGAGATAATACTTCTTTCGTATTGTACTGGATCACGGCAGCGTCTACTCTTGAGTTGTACGATCCTCTAAGGCCGAAATTTAATCGCTTTCCGCCGGTGTGCTTCGCGATGATGCCATTGAAGCTCTCCACCGTGTTGTTGTTTGTCTGGTACAGGAGGCTTTCGGAGTGGGCCGCCAACCGCTGGACGAGCTCCTGTATTTTGCCATATACTCCCTTGCTTGATAAGTCGGGAACAAGGTTGACTTCGCCTTCTTTGGGAGTTCCATCACAGAAATATCTAATTCTGCTGAAATGGCTGTGTTCTCCGAACACGTGGCTGGGCACATTCAGCATGTCCTCGTACAAGTTTTTAACTTTGTCTTCTAACGGAACATTCTCGTTCATTCTGTGCTCAGCAGCTTTCCTGATTGCCGCGCGTATTCGCCG
Source organism: Lasioglossum morio (assembly GCA_916610235.2). Taxonomy (NCBI): domain Eukaryota; kingdom Metazoa; phylum Arthropoda; class Insecta; order Hymenoptera; family Halictidae; genus Lasioglossum; species Lasioglossum morio. The sequence goes on from CAKAJA020000551.1 coordinate 157,201, forward strand.
AACACTGCCTTCCACGGCTTTCCTGTAGTAGCCGGCTTCAGTTTTTTTTTGCAACATCTTTCAGCTTCTTGCAGATGTTGCGCAACAAATGGTTCGTGCATTCTATTTTCTTCACACGGGTCACTGTCCCGTACGGATTACTATCTAAAATATTTTTGTACACGCTGCTGTCGCCGTCAGCAATCAACGTTGAATAGATTAATCCATATTTTTCTTTGCTGGTCCTGAAACCTTCTGTGATGGCGTCGCTCTCCATTCTCGTCGATGTCTGGTTTCTGCCCCAATTTTTGAAGCATTGGTGGGGCCGTGCTTGATTGTCGTGTTTCGCTGCATAAAGGTAAATGCAGCACATTCGATTTTTAGCTTCGACGAACAGCACCTTCTTGGTGTGATAACCGATTATCACGCCGACACCAGACATCGAGTCGTACTTGCCTGAACGGTACGACCTTTTCATCCAGCTCCCGTCAGCCACGACAGGAATGTGTGGAATTCCACCGGGTAACACATCCTTTCTTGTGATGGCTAGCCTTTTTTCTTCAGCAGCCGCTGCCGACATTGTTTCTTCTGCAAGAATTTTTGATTTATTGACAATCATGTCGTGATGTTTCCTATATTCCTGTTTCGACATTCAGGGGACGTTGACGGCTGACAAAAATCCTTCCATTTGTGCGTAACCGCCTCCGGTGGTCATTGTTCCGGCGACTGCACTCAGCTCGATGTCAATACCCGGCTCCTTCTTACTGTCTGGAGGCTGGCTGTGGACAGGGAACGTGCAATTGCACATATTGCATTCCAGAAGAAGGGTTGTTCTCAAACCCAATCTCTCCACACTCTTGATGACGAGGGCCGCTGTCGAACATCCCAATGCTTCGCCATGTGTTCCTATTTCTTTCATTTGATCGATGACGTGGTACATGTCGACGATGCTGAACCCGTCCGAAGGGCACGATTCCTCCCGTGACGTGGTCGTTGTTCCTTCCTCTACGACGAGGGTCTCCTCTTCGCCGGTGGCAATGTTCGCCTCTTCAACATCTTGTTCCACGTTGGAAAACATTTCTTCGATTTGTTGATTATTGATCGTTTCTTCGGGCACGAAATTGTCGGCAGAAGTGTCGCACAACATTTCCTCTTGTGGTGCACTTGATATCGATGCTGCATTTTCTGCAGCCCTTGAATGCTCTTCCAGGAAAAGCCTCGCTAACCGCACCTGTCTGTAAACAGAAAAAAAACGTGTTGCGACAAAACAAAAAAAAAAATGGTCAAACGTTTCAAATAAAAGTTTAACAGTATTCGTACATGTACAACTGGCAAACAGAAGTTTCTCAGCACATCTCACACGACAATAGATAAAAACTTTTACCTAACTATTGAAATGAAACAACATAAAATGATTTTTTTAGGCCAGAAGCTCTGACCCCAGAACACAATATTAGTACAATAAACCACGACCGGCGTCCCGACGGGCTGCCAGGTATATAGATATGACATCGCAAACAACTCAACACAGGCCAGTTCTTTCTTCGATAAGGGGCTAAGGGATAATGGGGTAAAGCGGTGAAAGCTTTGGTAATGCTGTTACAAAACGAGCATGTAAACAATCAGCGGTATAGACGACGCACTATGGGCCAAACCGATGACTTCGGCTAGTCCTACGTGTACCCCTCCTACCTTGACTCAAAATCTCTAAAATCTAAACTGCAACGCAATTTGTAGGACAATGTGGCTATTAAATTATATAAATATTACCTAAGCAACAGTAAAAAAATCAGCTGGGTAGTAATCATTTTTGATGACCTCGTTATCGATACATGTTGGAAGGAGTTGGAAGACTCTTTGATCAAACCATAAATTTTGTAGGACAAATATTTTTCCGAATAATTTAGATAATTATCTTGAGATTTATTTAAATGAATAATTACTGTATAGAATAGATTAATAAAGTAGAACTGAAAAAAATAATGAAAAATTCTTATGATTGTCTTTAATTGATAGAGGGTATCTTTCAAGTCCAGCTGTGTTCAGCTTTCTATCATATCGGAAAATTTTCGACATTCCTTCCTCTACAACATCCCACAAAAAATTTTTCCCCCGACATCCCCCGAGTATAAATTATTATTGTTTGATTATCTTTGTAACGAGTCCGAAATCTCGTTACAACCGGATCTCTCCCTCGTTGCTGAATGGCTCGCCGAGCCAGGGTTCGCAGCGAGGGATGCGGACGGGAAACGGTAATTCGGGCGAGGTGTGAAAATAAACAGAAACGCGCGATGTGGTTTTTACGTCTCACAGGACCGCGACTCGCGAAGATGCCGATCGCGATAGGTTCGCGGGTGCGCGTACACGGATTCGCGGTTCGCGGATCTGGCGGTCGGCGATGGGCGACGGCTCGTCGAGGCAGATGAGCGGACTCTCCGCGACGGCTCGTCGACTTACTAGGGTACGGGAACCGGCGGCTCGCGGCAACGGGTATTCGGGGTCGGTCAGGTCGGCGGTAACGGTGAGAGTCGCTCAACGGCGCGTTGAGCGGGCGAGGAGGCAACGGCGCGTTGCACCGGGTGTTCCGACGGCTCGTGGGAACGGCGACGGGAACTTCGGCTCGAAGCTTTTGAAGGATTCGCTCGACGGCGCGTTGAGCGGGCGAGGAAGCAACGGCGCGTTGCCCGGGGTTTCACCGGCTCGTGAAACGGTGACAGGAGCTTCGACGGCGCGTGAAGCGAAGGTTAGAATCGTTCACGGCGCGTGAGACGGGCGAGGATACAGCGGCGCGCTGCAGAAGGTGTTCCGACGGCTCGTTGGAACGGCGGAAGGAACTTCGGCGCGAAGCTGTTTCGAAGGATTCGTTCGACGGCTCGTGGAACGGGCGAGGATGCAGCGGCGCGCTACAAAAGGTGTCTCGACGGCTCGTGGAGACGGCGACAGGAACTTCGGCGCGAAGCTGTTACGGTGGGCGGTGCGGATGCAACGGCGCGTTGCTCGGGTATCGGGAACGGTCAGGTCGGGAGATTGACGGCTCGTCAAGGTAAGGCGCTTACCGGTGTTCCGCTCAGTCTAGGCGGCTCGCCAGCTGGACTCGGAAAGAGAGCGAGTCGTCTTCCGCGTTGCCTTTTATAGGCAAATTCGGCGTCTGCTTCGGGGCGCGAAAACGCGGGAAGACGCGTAATACAATGTCGCGCCTGGTTATGAGGCGTGAAATCGCTTCGCGCGGATTCGGGTTCGGTCGGGATCGGTCGGCGCGCTTCGGCTGTACGCGAGTCTTCGCGTTCGTAACAGAGCTGTACTGAGCCCGCTGTACAGGTCTGTTACATCTTTGACACGCTTCTGATGCATTTTTACCTCCTCGGTAATTATATTATGTGTTGATTGCAACAAGATTTCTCGAATTTATATTTTACGTACGACATAAAATGTTACATGTATGAAACATAAATATAAAAAAATACATGCTTAAGAAGTAAAAAATAGTAATTACTTATAGTTAAGAATGATGATTTTTAAAATATTTGTAGTGAAAATTTCATAGCAACATCTCTACTGGTTCAAAAGTTATAACCAAATGGACCAGATTTTTCAATTTGGACCACTGTTCGGCGTGTCCGTGTTCCTAGGCGGATCGCAAGGGTTGTTTCAAACCAGTGGTCGGCTACCTTTAGTGCACTAGACTTAGCATAATACAGCACCAAGGTCGTCACGTGGAGCGAGACGCGCGGGAGGGTTAGGTTAGGCCCAAACCGTTAGGGAAAAGCCGTGTTTGACATTTGATATTTGGTGTTTGCAGAAAGGACGAACCTTTGGCGTGACTGCAGTAGTAATTAAAAACCATCTGGAATACCGGTTGTAACTGAATAAAAATGTAGGGACACAAGCGGTATGGGCTCTAATATGCGGACGCTCTAAAAAGACAATAAACGAAAAAAACTGTAAAAACCATTGTCACTTTGTGAAAGTGTCCAAATATCTTTCCGAGTCCAGTATACAGAAAAAAGTTGTTCAAATTGTTAGTCCCGACAACATGTTAAAAAAATCACCGCGTAGAATACTACGCGCAACAGAAGTGAAACTTCTTGCAGTTTAGTAATGTTTAGAAGTAAATTAAGATTGGAAATGGTAAATAATTCTAATGAAGCAACAACAAGATGAGGAACAACTCTCGATGCATTTTTTGCAAGACATTTCGACAAAATTGAAGTAAGAATATTTCTATCAGATTTTTGCTATCACAAGCGAATTGTTTCAATGATAGAATCATAGAAAATCATGGAAAAAAATAATGAACGATCAAAATTTGCGACGCAAAGAAGGAGAGCGTATGGGAAAGAAAGAGACATAGTTCATTTCATAGCATTTAAACAACTCAAATATACAAAATGATACAACTCAAATATCCCAAAACACTGATACAATTTATAAACTAAGAAATAGAAAACTACAAGTCAACGTAAAGAACAGTACATCAAGTAAAACATAAAATTAGAGCAGGCGTACCACAAGGATCAGTACTAGAGGACCCAAACTTTTAAATATATATCTAAATGACATATCAACATTCCCCAAAGTGAGAATGAGCGAACGAGTAAATGGAACGAATGATAGCTCGATTGTGGAAAGACGAGAGAATGTGTGACAGAACGAGACAAAAAATCGTGAAGCGAATTGGGGGTGAGAGGTGCATCGCGGTAGACCGTGAACCATAGTAACAGTGAGCAGACGTACTCTTACTGTTCGGTCTTACGCCGACCGAACGTGGGATGTAAGACCGTGCCGTACCGTCCCTCCAGGGTACAAAAGGGACATACCTGGAAGGGAGTTTTTAGCAATAAAACACGTGCAAACCAGCTACAACCCGACCAAGGGAAATCGTTTATGACTTCGGCAATTAGGCAATCTCGACCCCGACAGACGGACAGCACGTGCGACCGAACAAAACGACGAAGGGACTGACTTTCCAACATAAATCACGCCATTGACGAGCCAAGACAATACCGAAGAATTTCCGGACATTTCCCACTCTCCTCAACTCTAAACTCCTCCCAAATATCCACGTCCAATTGCAAAACGCTACATTTTCCCACCTAAATCCATAAACATCCAATCACGAGAAGACCAAACTGACGACAGACAAGACACGACGAGACGAATCAGAACACAACTATCACTCGAAAGAAATACATACATCGCTACCGTTGAACTTTGTCACTCGTTACCTCTAAGTTTTGTTACTTCTTGTAAACGTTAAGTTTTTAAATATATTGAAGTGTTTTCCCAAAGTGTCGCCCCTTCATTTCAACTAGTCGTTGTTACTTATAACATCGACAAAGCCCCGAACACCGTCGCGAGCAAGCGAAGCGGGATTTACAACCCCGCGAGGTTCGGTATACGATCTTGCGGTTTTCGGACGCTTCATTTTTGGTCCTTCGAGCCGGATCCAGACTGTGGTACCTGGGTCCATCAATCACGAAGGTGGTCATCGGGAAGCACTTCCAACAAAGCGTACAGAACAACGGGAAGAGTCGGTTGTACAGTCAGTGCAACATCTTCTGATCATCAACATCGGAGCAGTGGAGTCGGTAGAGTCTGGAGCTCTACCTCCGCAGCATCCGCAAGGTTCATCGAGATTGGTTGTGCAAGGCCACAACACTCGCATCATCGCCGGCAGTTTGTCAACGTCGGAAGCGTTACAACTGTCATTCGTCGGTCGACGAGCCCTCGTTGCTGAGGAAACGCATCGGGACTGTCAACGACAACATCACGATCCAGAGGTTCGAGAACATCACATCGTCTTCCACATCGAGGTCAGCACCCAGCATCACCGTAGGACAGACGTCGCCGGTGCAGCGGAACAACAGGATTGTCCTCGACGATCAAGAAGGCAACAACACACGCAACACCGTAGGACGAAAAAGTCGCCGGTGAAGCAGCAAACGTAAGTCACACTGTTAATTTCACCACTCCTTAATATTCGTTTTTCCTTTCCTTCTCTCCTCCGCGTCATTTCGAACATAATCATGGCGAGCGGGGGCAACGTAAATACTGAAAGCGAATTAGTAAGAAAACGTGGAACTGTAAAGGCGAGAATGACGTCGTTTATCAAACTCTTGAGTGAATTCGGTGAATCAAGTTCAGGTGACATTCACCAATTACGATTACGTCTGGCAAAAATGAAACGCGATTTCGAATCATTCGAATTAATTCAAGAAGCAATAGAACTTTTAACTCCCGAGGAACAGCACGAATCGCGTCTTAATGAGCGCATGGAATTTGAAGATTTGTATTACGTGAACGTTGCTAAGGCTCAAAAAATTTTAGAGGCAGTCGATAATCCACAATCGCTAAATGTAACTGTCAATCAAGGTCCCATTAAGGATATTCAATTGCCAGTGACAGTAGAATCCGATCTGCAAATCAAATTACCGACTATGCATCTTCCAAAGTTCAGTGGCTCCTACACAGAATGGCCAGGTTTCGCTGATTCTTTTCGTTCAGCAGTTCACGACAATGCTAACTTCCGCGAAACGCAAAAATTAACTTATCTTCGGTCTTGTTTAACCGGGAAGGCCGCCGAAAAAATCGAATCTTTAGAGACCACCACCGCGAATTATGCAGTGGCGTGGAACCTCCTAGAAAATTATTATAACGATCCAATAATTGTTGTCAATAGCCGAATCCAGTCATTTTTCGAATTACCCGCATATGTACGCTCCAATACCGCTTCTTTGGGTGAACTTGTTGACCAAGCCAGCAAGCATTACAGGGCCTTACAAGCCTTAAATAAGCCGTTCCTCGAGGCCTTTCCAATTTACGCGATCACTTCAAAACTTGATGAGGCGACTCGCATGAAATGGAAGGAGCGAGTCCAGGGAAAAACAGACATGCCAACCATGGAGGAACTTCTCCAATTCCTACAAGCGAGGCGAAAAATGCTAGAAACGAATGAAAAATCGCCTAAGCCGGGATTTTCAGATCAATCGCGACCTATAATTAAAACGTACAACAATAGACCGTATCAAAAGATCAATGTCGCGTATACCGCGACCCAACCGTCATGTGCGCTTTGCAAAGAAAAACATTACACTGCGTCGTGTTCAAAATTATTACACACGGAAGGAAATCAAAGACTGGTATTGATAAAACAGGCAGGTCTATGCATTAACTGCCTAAGACCTAATCACACAGTCAAAGATTGTCGAGCAGGTTCGTGCAAACAATGTAATGGAAAACACCATACATTGTTGCACAAAGTACCAAACAGCGAAAAACAGGTAGATACTCGGGAAAACGTCTCGGCACTGAGCGCAAGTGTCGGGTCCGAAATGCTATTATCCACGGCTGTTGTGCATTTATTGGATGGACAGGGACAATCGTTACCATGCCGGGTATTGTTAGATTCCGGATCGCAATCCCACTTCTTAACAGAACGCATCGCAAATCAGTTAGGACTACCACGCGATCGCATTAATCTACCAGTAATCGGCATTAACAAATCGACAACGAACATACGGTATTCCGTTAAAACACGTCTTCGATCTCGTATCAACAAATTTGATGTTGCAACGAATTTCTTAATCATTCCACATATCACGAACGCTTTACCAACACATACTATTGCACGATCGGAACTAGTTATACCAAAAAATATTCAGCTGGCTGATCCCAATTTTAATGTATCTTCTGAGATAGACGGCTTAATTGGAGCAGATCTCTTCTTGCAATTGCTTTGTGTCGGGCAAATACAGTTAGCCAACAAAGCGATAACGCTGCAAAAAACCAAACTCGGTTGGATTATAGCGGGTCGAATTCCTACATCGCGTAAACCACAATCAACACAATGCAATCTCGTAACGGAATCGGTGCAAGATCATCTTGAAAGATTTTGGCAATTAGAAGAATCCGTTAGTGAAAACATACGATCCAAGGAAGAGACAGATAGCGAAACGCATTATCAAAAAAACACAATTCGTGATTTAGCTACCGGTAGATATATCGTGAAATTTCCGTTTAATGACAAGATCCACCAGTTAGGAGAATCATATTTTATTGCATTGAAAAGATTTCGATCCTTAGAGCAACGGCTCAATAAAAACCCGGAATTAAAGTCCAAATATATGCAATTTCTCGATGAGTATTTAAAATTAGGGCACATGACAGAAACTCATACACAAACAATTGAAGACGGGTACTATTTACCACACCACCCAATACTGAAACAAAATAGTTTAACCACGAAACTGAGAGTCGTGTTTGACGCATCCGCAAAGACTTCGAAAGGTATTTCTTTAAACGATACGATGTTGATAGGTCCAACTATCCAGGACGATATTTTTTCAATAACTACGCGTTTTAGATCACATTCCTACGTATTAATGGCCGATATTGAAAAAATGTATAGACAGATATTTATACATCCTGACGAACGAAAATATCAGAAAATATTGTGGCGTTCGAATCCGAGAGAACCCATTAAGACATATACTCTAAACACGATCACATACGGTACCTCATCCGCGCCATACTTAGCGATTCGATCATTATTTCAATTGGCGAATGATGAGGAACATCGTTTCCCTTCGGCCGCTAGGATACTGCGAGAACACTTTTACGTAGATGACGTAATAACCGGCGCAAACACATATAAGGAAGCCACAATAATTCGAGACGAGCTCATTGAGCTTTGCAAGCAAGGTGGTTTCGATCTGAGGCAGTGGGCATCAAACGACAGCAACCTTATCGAAGGTTTAGACAGCAACACAGACACGACGCACGTACTATTAGATTTAGAACAAACAATAAAAACACTGGGAATACATTGGGACGCGAAACGCGATGAGATCACATACAGTGTGAACGAATTTTCACTAGAAGATAGGGTCACTAAACGCATCATGCTATCACAAATCGCGTCATTATTTGATCCATTAGGACTGATTGCTCCAGTGATCATACGCGCAAAAATATTAATGCAAGATCTGTGGAAGTTACAGCTAAGCTGGGATGAATCGGTTCCGACTAATATATTTACAATTTGGCGTACATTTTGCGAAGAGCTAAAGCAGTTGAAAAACGTAAGAATTCCCAGACAAGTAACACTAAAAAATCACGGAACGATGCAACTGCATGGTTTTTGTGACGCGAGTGAACAAGCTTACGGAGCTTGTTTCTACATACGAACGATCGATACGGAAAACAACGTAAAAACACAATTATTAACAGCCAAAACTAGGGTAGCACCGGTCAGAACGGTGACACTGCCACGACTAGAATTATGCGCAGCACATGTTCTAGCGAAATTACTTCGTACTACGATTCGCGCAATGAGGAGAACATCTTTCGAACGCGTCTTTCTTTGGTCCGATTCAACAGTTACTTTGCATTGGATAAAAACTTCCCCTCACAAATTAAAAACATTTGTAGCCCATCGAGTAACGGAAATTCAAGAAGTTACTGACAGTTACGAATGGAGACACGTACCGTCAGCAGAAAACCCTGCAGACCTATTATCACGCGGTTTAAGCACAAACGAATTGGTCAACAACGCATTTTGGTTTCACGGTCCAGCTTGGCTAAATTATAAAGAGGACAAATGGCCCGCTTCTCGTCTAGAGCCGATGACAATACCTGAAATTCGGCCTTCTGTAGTATTAATCACGCGCACTATCGACTTAGGCATTATGGAAAGGTTTTCGTCATTTTCAAAACTAAAACGCGTCTTAGCGTACATTTTACGTTTTCGATACAACAGTTCACGCAAAGAAAGCAATAAGGGTACGCTGTCGACACTAGAACTTCACAGAGCAGAACAGTTAATCGTTAAAATAATTCAAGGACAAGAATACTTGTTGGAGTTTCACGCCCTAAAAAAGAATAAACCAGTAGCTGGAAATCTTGCTCCTTTGAATCCATTTATAGATACTGAGGGCATATTGAGAGTCGGTGGGCGATTGTCCAAATCAAAATTGCCCTATAATTCTCGACATCCGATATTACTGCCCAAAAGTCATTTCGTTACAAAACTGATTATCACAGAGTATCATATAAGGAACTTTCATGCCGGAATTCAAAGCACGCTTAATTCCATACGACAGAGATTCTGGATTCCGAACGGAAAAGGTACAATCCGAAAAATAATTCACGGATGCGTTACTTGTTTCAAAGCGAAACCTCCGGTTGTCGAATACAAGATGAGCGATTTGCCCACTGATAGAGTCACTCCTACAAAACCGTTCAAGATATCCGGTGTTGATTTTTGCGGTCCAATTTTCATAAAAGAAAAGGTACAGCGAAATCGGAATAAAGTTAAAGTATATTTAGCTATTTTTGTATGCTTTTGTACCAAGGCGGTACACATTGAAATAGTCGGTGATTTGACAGCAGACGCATTTCTAGCAGCGCTACGGCGATTTTTTGCACGACGGGGTATTAGTTCCGATATCTATTCGGACAACGCAACAAATTTTGTAGGCGCGAGTCGGGAACTCAAAGAAGTATACGCATTTTTCAAATCAGAAACGACAAACGACGCAATCTCGACAACGTTGGCCAACGAAGGCATAAATTGGCATTTTATTCCACCACGTTCTCCGCATTTTGGCGGTTTGTGGGAGGCAGCAGTCCGCCGAACCAAACATCATTTGGTAAGGACGATAGGTGATACGTTGCTTTCGTACGAAGGACTATTAACGTTCATAAACCAAATAGAAGCCATTCTGAATTCCCGACCCATCACTCCATTGTCCACTGATCCCAACGACTTACAACCATTGACTCCTGGTCACTTCATTGTTGGTGAACATTTAACAAGTGTGCCAGACTACGATTACACTGAAACACCGGTCGGCAGACTATCGTCTTGGCAGCATGTACAAGCCATGCGGCAACATTTTTGGAAGCGGTGGTCCAAAGATTATTTGCAGGAGCAAACCACAAGAACAAAGTGGTTTAAACAAACACCACCGGGCATTGCCGTGGGAATGCTAGTAATAATTAGGGAAGACAATGCACCCCCGTTGCAGTGGCCACTAGGACGCATCACTGCAGTGCATCCCGGTTCGGACGGTGTCATTCGCGTGGTCACCGTAAAAACGATTCACGGAGAGTACAAACGCTGTGTAAAGCGCGTAGCTCCACTTCCGCTATACAATCAATGTAAAACGTGATCTAAAAAGACATTCCTTTATACCTAATGATTTATTAATCAAAGCGTAGATTTACCAAAGAGTATAGATAATATTCACCTTTGCGTTTTTGTTTTTTTTTCTCACAAACAATTGTACTGTTCACAATTTTGCATGCTCGTGTTTATATACATAACCTTAGTTTAATCTAGATTATAAAAGTAGTTGTAAGTTGTAGACTTTCGTATATTGTCGTAACAATCATACACATATCGTAGCATATCGTACAACCACATTTCTGTTTTATTGAACAAGTAGTTCAAGGCGGGCGGCATGTTCGGTCTTACGCCGACCGAACGTGGGATGTAAGACCGTGCCGTACCGTCCCTCCAGGGTACAAAAGGGACATACCTGGAAGGGAGTTTTTAGCAATAAAACACGTGCAAACCAGCTACAACCCGACCAAGGGAAATCGTTTATGACTTCGGCAATTAGGCAATCTCGACCCCGACAGACGGACAGCACGTGCGACCGAACAAAACGACGAAGGGACTGACTTTCCAACATAAATCACGCCATTGACGAGCCAAGACAATACCGAAGAATTTCCGGACATTTCCCACTCTCCTCAACTCTAAACTCCTCCCAAATATCCACGTCCAATTGCAAAACGCTACATTTTCCCACCTAAATCCATAAACATCCAATCACGAGAAGACCAAACTGACGACAGACAAGACACGACGAGACGGATCAGAACACAACTATCACTCGAAAGAAATACATACATCGCTACCGTTGAACTTTGTCACTCGTTACCTCTAAGTTTTGTTACTTCTTGTAAACGTTAAGTTTTTAAATATATTGAAGTGTTTTCCCAAAGTGTCGCCCCTTCATTTCAACTAGTCGTTGTTACTTATAACATCGACAAAGCCCCGAACACCGTCGCGAGCAAGCGAAGCGGGATTTACAACCCCGCGAGGTTCGGTATACGATCTTGCGGTTTTCGGACGCTTCACTTACAACAATACAAATCTCTAATAAATGTAAACGGTTCGGACTATTCAATAAAAGTTGAAACCATTTTTACCGCGTTTTTTTAAATAAATAAGTACATGGAAGCCAAACGACTCTTTTCCTATCGTAAAAAGTCAGGTAGAGCAGGATTACTGGAATGGCCCGCTATGGACCGTTTTATTGTTATTACACCTTCACCAACCGTCATTGGCTTTGGGCCCAGAAAACATGTGCGTACCAAGTCTGACTACCTGGTCATTGTTACATTTTTTTCGAAGACAGAAGCACAAGTCGAAATGCAGGAATGACATTTTCTCGTTTGACGCCTCGTTTTCGAGTGAATCTGTTTTGAAAATGCAGCAAATGTAGGCGCTATTGAAAGGAATCGTCTGACGCGTCAGATCATGACCAACCGATTCCACTTACTGCGTATACTGAACACGCTAACTGGACGACGGATCTGGTCTGTGTATCTTCTCCGAAACGAGAGGCCAAACGAGAATATGTTATTCCTTTTTTTCGACTTATTTTTTCGTGTAGAATCATCCCGTGCCTGGTTGTACCACCAGCCCAACCACACCCTGTATGAAAGAAGTTTTTATGCCGTCGAAAATAAATGTAACAATGGCCAAACAAATAGCCAGGAAAATTACATTTTCGTCCTACTTGGGGAGGACTTCAATAAATGTTTCAGAAGGTGACCATTAGCATTTGGTACACAAACGTTTTATGGCCGAAAGTCCAAGACGGTAACGGGTACACTACTAGTAAAACGGTGCATAGCGGGCCATTCCGGTAATCCTGGTTTATTACAGTTTTTACGATACGGACACAGCTGTTTGTTTTCTTCAAAAAGTAAGACTTTAGAAACCACCTCCCCCACTTCCCATCGACATGTGACATACATAATTCTTTCATAGTGTATATTATTATAAATAATAAAAAAAATCTGATTTCCCACGTCCAACATACTCCTGCACGTATACACAAAATTCAATGTGTAGTAACTGCAATTTTTCACGAATGTCCCGAAAACTATTTATTTCAGCCAAAAATGACACAAACATTTTGTGTTCGTCATCTCAAAACGAATAGCATGACGTATGTCACATGTCGAAAGGAAGGAGGCACCACTACCGCACGCCAACCCAGGCATTATCACTGTACTGAACTGCCGCCGGAAATAATGTTTGTATTGAATATTTTTAGAAAATGTATAAATTATACACTTACCTATTACGAAGAGACGTTATTCTTCTGCTGCGCCTTCTCGTTGACGGGCGAAATCTCTTTGATATTGTTTTGTTCTTCAATATCCGCCACGCTGCTCCTCGTTCGTCACTTTCCGTCGAATTTTCACTATTCATTGTCACTGTAAATTACGGTCGCACAATTCTTCAAACAAACCGCACACAATCGCACAATTCCTCAAAGCACACACAATCGCGTCAACAATATGTAATACTTGTGTTCGCGCTGTGTGTAAAAATACGAAAATCACAGGAAACCGTTCCGAAACGAACGCTGTCCTATCATTCCGTATACTGAGAAAAAAACGACGCTCTTCAACCCCCATAAACTCGTACCTCCGCTACCGCCGGATGCGACCCAAGGCCGCTCGATACCTCGAGCCCGCCCCCACTGATGCATGTGTCTTCTTTGCTATTTCGACCAAAATGCAATTCGTAAACAATTAAAAACGAAATTAAACATTATAAAAAGATACATATCGAACGGTGGGAAAAAATATTTCACAACCATAAAGATGCTTTCGTTTTTCTCTTCTCTAAAAATGTCTTTTCGACTGTCTTGGAACAGAATTTTCAAAGTTTGGCTAAAATGCGGTACCTTATTTGCCCTGCATACTTTCAGAAAACTTTTTTTATTCGCCGTTGAAATGTGTATAAATATACTCGCCGGCACGAGAGCACCCTTTCGCCCAGTTCGGAAGATGGTGGAGGGCGCACAGTGGGCAATTCGGACAAAATTTGTTTCAAAATCAAAAAACTATCGATAGAAATGAGATCGAGCGATGAAATTTTTTTGAAATTGAAGCTGAAACTTTGTCGAATATGGAAAAAATAGGGAGATTGTGGTAAGAACGTTTTTTAACCTTGTTAAAAGTCATTAAACTTGTACAATTTCAAGAAAATTGAAGTAGTAATGACAGCGAAATGACAAATGATGACAAGATGAGAAGTGCTTCATGTTTCGTTAGTACCTGAGAACGTTAAAGTACATCATTGTTATTATTTTTATTGTGTTCCATGTATTAACATATACGAAATACGATATAACTTGATACTAATGTGTTATCAAATCATTTCAAACGTTCGTACCATAATCTCCCTATTTTTTCCATATTCGACAAAGTTTCAGCTTCAATTTAAAAAAAATTTCTTCGCTCGATCTCATTTCTATCGATAGTTCTTTGATTTTTAAACAAATTTCGTCTGAATTGCCCACTGTGGGGTGTTGCGAGCGACCGTAATTTTTTCGCCGCGCCAGTAAGATTTCGTCCACCGCTGCAAATCTGTGCAACCCCCACTACCAACACCGAGGAACAGAGGAACGTATATAAAAGGGGCTGTATTTCGTGAGACCATCATTCTATCTCGACAGTCAACAAGGTAAGTACCATCCGAACGTCGGTTGGTGTTTTGCAATCCAAATTATCTGGCGCATCGCTATTTTTCATTGTATTTATTTATATTTGCTAGCCAGATATTTTGGATATTTATATGATGGGTTAATTTTGTAATTTATTGTTTTTTTCTCATTATAGATGGACTCCTTCGCCAACTTATCGCTTAGAGATTTAACGGCTAATCCATTAGAGCCAACACAGGCCAGGATAAGAATTTTACGCGCGGAAGCTCTGGCAGTTCTGGCGTACCTCGACGAAAGGGAGGTCAAATTGGAGGCCCTTCAGGACACCCGGGCGACAGCGTCCCATTATAGGACGGGGACCTCGACACCGGGGACCTCGACACCGGGAGCGACGACACTGGGTGCGACTCCACGGGCAAACACCCCTTCGTCCATAGGGGTTCCGCCGCCGCCCGATCCGAATGAAGCGACGCCTGAAGAAAAATTGAAATTATGGGTACGCATCTTAAAACAATTATATAGCAGGTAGTTGAATTCGTTTCGGGTACAAAAAATATTTTCTGCACCATTTGAATGGTTTGAAGGAACCATTACATTGCAAACAATTTTTTTCCGAAAGAAGGTCATTTTTTTCGAAGTTATCAAGGTCATCGGTGTATTTTGACGCATAACTACATTTTTTAAAATTGCATCGTGTATCTGAACGAAAAAACAAATTCAAATGTGTACAATAACATGACCTTGAAATGACTGATATTCGGTTGCTCGGAGCAACGAGTTGTATTTTTCGTTCAGCTACCCGATGCAATTAAAAAAATATATAGTTATGCATCAAGAACACCGTTGAACTTGATGACTTCGAAAAAAATATTGTTTGCAATATAATGGCCCTTTTAAACAATTCAAATGGTACACAAAATATTTTTTTGTACTATTTTGTAAACATGTTTACAAAAAAAAGTAAACAGACGCCCAGCCGCACAGTGGGGTTTTTGCCCGAAAAACAAGAATAACATATTGTACCGTAATTTATAGTCTCAGGGTGATAAGAAAGTAGATCGTTGGATTCGTCTTGTCGCTAGCTATGACATTATGAAATAAAAAATGTACTTTGACATTTAAAAAATTAAAATAATTTTCATTTTCTGTTGAAAAAAATTTTTTTCGAAATTTTAAATATATAATTGTATACACGTCTCAATAGTATTCAACTTTTATTCGAATAATTTTTTCGTCGGATTATCCGAAGTCTTGAAAAGTAGTGACAATGGAATGCCTTGATTATGATGTACAGAGTTGAAATAGGTGTACAAACTTTTTACAGATTTCATTCTGTTACCATGTAAATTAGTATTGTTATTAATATTTCAAAATTACCAATCATTCTGTAAGCTTTTTTTCGATTTCAAAACTTTATTAACGATTTTGATATACTATTGAACTGAATTGAGCACTCTTTCTTATACCACTACATTCGATAAAGCTTTGCGATCATAGTCCAAAAAGAATTCCTTTCGGATTTTTACGGTTTGGAGAGTTATAACTAATTTAAATTAGAAATGAGCATGGAAAGTCGCAGCGTACAGGCGCACTACGCGTAAATATCGAAAAGAAGCTTACAAAATGATTGGGAATTTTGAAATACCAATAGCAATACTAATTTAAATGATAACAGAATGAAATCTGTAGAGTTTGTACACCTATCTCGACTCTGTACATCGTAATTATTTTAATTTTTTAATGTCAAAGTACGTTTTCTATTTCATAATGTCATAGCTGGCGACAAGACGAATCCAACGTAAAATATGTTATTCTTGTTTTTCGGGCAAAAACCCCACTGTGCGGCGGGACGTCTGTTAAAAAGTTGTTTAAAATGTCGATATTTATAAAATATTTAACTTTCATCGGAGTATAGTCACCCTTTCGCTCACCCAACCCCCTATGTTATTTTTATTAATATAAGTTGGTTTTTGTATGTTGCAGAAAAAAATTACAGAAAACGCAAGAAGAAACTATTTTATTGCGCTTCGGAAGCGCGAGAGCGGCCGACAAAGCCGCCGTTACAAATATGGTGGCGGCAATCAGGGAGGCCACCGCCGAGGCCACCGGGGAGGCCACCGGGGAGGCCACCGGGGAGGCTACCGGGGAGAAAACGGGGGAGGCTGCCGCCACAACAATTGCTGTGGGGAGCGGGGACGTTATTGAAGCTATTATAAAAATTAATTTTTGAATAAATTTTGAAATATATTGTCGTAAAAAAAGCACTTTCATTTTTTCCCGTATTTTCCATTTTTCCGGGCAACTTTTCCAATTTTTCCCAAGTGATGCGCTTACCAACGAACAGCATTTAATTTTTATTTATATATGTAAAGAATAGCCGTATTTATTATAAGGAATCGTTGACAGACGTGTTTGTCACGAGCGCGTTCGTTTCGATCTGTCTTCTTTTTTTTCTAATTCGTTGGCGATTGTAATTTTACAATTCTGTTGTTCTTTTCGATTTTCTACTTTTATAAATTTAACTATATATCGGGTTGTCTGCTAATACGTATACATACATACATTCAACCATATAATAGATATACACACACACATATATATAAATATATACATAATATATATTTATTAATAAACACTTGTATCAAAAATAAATTGCTTGTATACAAATACTTTCCTTTGCGTACCCCTGCTAATCCTATCTTCAAAAAAAATTTCCTAATAATATAATCTATAATGCGGCGGAAGATACGGCGGAGGATGCGGCAGAGGACGAGAAGTGAACTGCGAAACTGGCACGTGCCATTCGACTTTGGCTGAGTGGTGCAATAAACGCAACCGGGCTACCCGACGGCTACTCAGGTATACCGCGGGGTAACCGCAACTAAACCGGGACCAACTTACGAATTTTTATCACAGGAACTGTTTGTCCGATTCAGATATATTGCTTTTTGTTTTATTCTGAAAGGATTAGGTTATTACAAAACAATTCTTTCAACTTCGACAATAATTTATATCAGGTTTTTCGAAAAATTGTGTGACTTCGTGGGGATATTGTTTCATTTTTTTTGTACATGATGTCCTAATACTACCTACCTATGGATCTGATGAAACTAGAAATCAATTGTTACGTCCCGAGACGTTGATGTGCGCGATTTCATCGCTTCGCGAGCCGCTCTTCCACGCTGCACGTACGTTCAACGTCTGACTGGGACCCACGACCTATACGAACATGCGTGTTCTACTTGATGCGTACGGATAGTAGATTCGACCGAAGCAGCGGACGAGAACGGACATGATGGAGACATCGCGGATCGCCGCAGGGAAATTTTTATAGACTTATCGGACAGTAGAATGTGGCGGTCGATGAATTTCACAAGCAGGCGAAACGAGATGTAGGACCCCGCGAACTGCGGTATACGAATTTTCGGTATTCGTACGCTTCATACATAATAAAAATTGATTTATTTAATAACAATATATTCTAATATATATTTGGGCGTACAAGGATATACTTAAATATACCATTATTAAATAAATCTATTTATATAATCAATATGTTATTCGTTATTCACTAAACCTATGAATAAGTATCGTAATTTCATCTGTGAAATTTGATTTAAAAACGCACCAATATTCGTTCCAACCTACATAATAATAAACATAATTTCTAATGCGGCGGAAGATACGGCGGAGGATGCGGCAGAGGACGAGAAACGGTTTGGAGTTCGAAGCAATGGTCGGGAACACCGTTCCGCCAGTTTTCGAGACACTACACCTCCCGCGCTTCTCGCTCCCCGTCACGACCCTCATGCTATGGCTAGTGCACTACGGCTAGCCGACCACTGCTTTCAAGCATCCCTTGCGATCCGCCTAGGCACATGGACACGCCGGCCGAGCGTACCTGTGTGCGAGTGTACCCAGAGACGGCTGGTCGAGCTTGTCTACAGAGTCTCCCTGGCAGGCATCATGCTTCCGAATAATGTAAATTTCTCCTCTAAAACGGGAAAATTAGGCCAATCTAGATACCATGCGCGCTAGCTTAATCTTTCATCTAGCGATTGCGACTACGCAGGGATCGCAAATGTGTTTTATAGAGTAATGGTTTCGCAAATACCGAACCCTTGCGATCTGCTTAGGCAGACGGACACGCCGACCGAACTTGCCTGCCGTAACAATTATGTAAATTTCTCCTGTAAAACGGGAAAATTAGGCCAATCTAGATACCATGCGCGCTAGATTAATCTTTCATCTAGCGATTGCGACTACGCAGGGATCGCAAATGTGTCTTATAGATTAATTGTTTCGCAAATACCGAACCCTTGCGATCTGCTTAGGCAGACGGACACACCGACCGAACTTGCCTGCCGTAACAATTATGTAAATTTCTCCTGTAAAACGGGAAAATTAGGCCAATCTAGATACCATGCGCGCTAGATTAATCTTTCATCTAGCGATTGTGACTACGCAGGGATCGCAAATGTATCTTATAGAGTAATGGTTTCGCAAATACCGAACCCTTGCGATTTGACCAGGCAGACGGACACGCCGACCGAACTTGCCTGCCGTAACAATTTAGTAAATTTCTCCTGTAAAACGGGAAAATTAGGCCAATCTAGATACCATGCGCGCTAGATTAATCTTTCATCTAGCGATTGCGACCACGTAGCGGCTTCAAATGTGTATTATAGAGTAATGGTTTCGCAAATACCGAACCCTTGCGATCTGCTTAGGCAGACGGACACGCCGACCGAACTTGCCTGCCGTAACAATTTAGTAAATTTCTCCTGTAAAACGGGAAAACTAGGTCAATCTAGATACCATGCGCGCTAGATTGATCTTTCATCTAGCGATTGCGACTACGTAGCGGCCTCAAATGTGCATTATAGAGTAATGGTTTCGCAGATACCGAACTCTTGCGATCCATCGTACTCACACACTCTCGCTCGAGCACACCGACGCAGCATAGCGACGTCACGTTAGCGTACAAACTCTAACTTACCGACAACATGCTTCTTCTCGTTCTCTGTTTTACCGTTACAGTGACTACATCACCGACAACTCGGCTCGTTGGAGACTGACTTAGCAGAAGCTGACATGAGCGTTCATACGGAATCTGCGGGAACTTCAATGTACAGAATCCTACACTTTGGGGCTTATTTCTCGCTTCTGCGAAAGTGTGGCTATATTTCCTTATGGTTTAACATAATAAAAGTTTCATTGACATTGTATGAGTCCTCGCTAGCGCGCATGGTGTTTTTTTTCTCTATAAAAACCGTAAATCGCTGTAACTAGCTGTGAAAATGTATCACTGCACAGCGGCAGCCAATCGCAGCGTCGCCATTTTGAGCTCCTAACTCGATGCTCAACTGTTGCTGTCGAATAATTTGAATTTCTCCTCTAAACCGGGAAAATTAGGCCAATCTAGATACCATGCGCGCTAGACTGATCTTTCATCTAGCGATTGTGACAACGTAGAGGTCACAAATATGCAGTATAAAGTGATACTTTCGCAGATGCGGAACCCTTGCATTCTCCGTATACGTATATGGGCGTTACGGTGTGTGAGTGTCCAACACCAGGTACCAGGTCTACGGCCTTAAAGAAAGCTGGAGTTTCTAGTTGCGTTTTTTCAAGGTTTAAATAGGGTTTGAAGTGGAATTTTATGAATTCTCCATAAGAACACGTGTTAAAATGTGCAAAATAAGTTGCTATAAATATTAAACGGTGTAGTGAATCGAACCCAAACTTTGGTAATTGCATTAATTTAGTAAGAATTATATCTTGTCAAATTTTCAAAGATTTTATTGCGTTTTTATATACCTCCAGAACATTCTTAAACTACCCTCAATGCTATTTCCAATGCATCCCTCAACGTTTGCGGATCTCTTGCAGCTACTGCTCTTGCTAGTTTACCCGGTAAACCTTTAATAAACGAATTCAAGGCTGTTGATGTCGTGTAGATTCGTTTTTCTTTATACAAATGTTTGCAATTTCCCGTTGATTATATTCGAGAAGTCTTTAATAAGAGAAACGTCTTTGTAGTGTGACGTGGCAAGTTTGCCGACGTCAATCCGAACCCCAGGCGTAAGACCGGGACCCGTCAAGCAGTGCCGAAACGAAAGGGCCATTGCGATCGCTCTCCCTGGGAAGCTCGAGTACAAGAGGGAAAAATTAACGCGTTTGACAAGAGCCGAACTCCTGATGGGAGCCAGGTACCTATTTCCGGCCGCTAATTAGCGAAATAATCTCGAGAAGAGACACTCGGAGGACCTATCACGGACTTGCCGCCACCAGTAACATGCCGAGCTGGGAACGAGCCCGGGCCAACAAACCTGGAGGAGCAGAGGAGGAATTCGGGGATTCGAGATTAACACCAGCTCAACCTCATCGCCCCTCATCCGGAGCGCCCCAAAGAGAAGACTGCCGGAATGGCCCGTTCCAACCTCACCGCGCACCGCGACATCGAAGAAAGTCGTCTTCAGCGAAACTACAAATTGTCGGAGACTCGGGGGGACAAGAGCACGCGAGCCGCCCCTGCCGCGAGCACCACCGCGATAGGCCCGAGTGTCGCGCCGGCGGAAATAGTTGAGGGAGTAGGGGGACGCCTCGCTTCCGCGTTCCCGAGCCTAAGGGAATTGGGTCACTGTGCCGTAGGATCGCCAAGAACCTAGTCCTTGAAATATTGCGTATATCAAATAAGTCGTTTGCAACTGCCGAGACGAAACGTCCAGCTTCGTTTGGTAAGTGCCGGTCAGGCTTTGCGTTAATTCCGTAGTACTTGATTCGTGTTGGCTCGGGAGTGTTATTTGCGAGTTATTGTTCTTCGCGTCGCGTACCACGTGTCCGTCTACGTTGCCGAAAGAGGGAAATCGACACGCGGAACGTCGAGACGGCCGTGGTTGATCACGTTGCCGGAACCTCGCGCGGGGACGATCCGGAACGTGCCGAATTTAATGTAGGGAATCGTTCTTCCTCGAGGCTGCCCACGGTGGGACGACGCGACGTGCCCGTTTCGTTCATAAAGATCGTTTTGCCGCATCCTTCGACACAGTCGCGGAGAGAATCCCGTATTCCATCTGAGCTCGGTAGATTCGTGCCGTAAAGGCTTGTACAATTCACGCGGAATCCTGTGACTGCCGAGCTCGACGCGTAGGGATAGTGAAACTTCGATCTCGCGCGAACGGCTGCCGACCTGCCGTCAATTCATTGTAAAAGCGCCGGTAAAATTTTATATTTGTTGCCGACTCTCGTCAGCAACTGGACGATAGCGAATAAACGCTCATTTTGCCGAAATACTGTCTCATTCTTTCCTCGTGAGAAACGTTCCCGTCGCGGGGAATGTCCCGTCCGCTCCTCGAGTCCCTGGCCCTTCCCCGAGCTATCCTAGGTCTTCGCGCAGAGCCTGTTGTTTCGGGAATCGTCCGCTGAGTCGTAAGCCATTTTCCGGCTTTTTCGCGTGGTACGATAACGTACCTGGCGCCCGATTTCTCGTTCGCGACCCGAATATTAGCGGAGGAACCCGAAGCACACAGGATCTGTTTGTCGCGGGCGGACCACGTGTCGCGCGACCGACCGAGGCCCGGCTAAAACGCCTTTTAAAGACCCGTAGTCGCCCCGCTTCCCCTTCCGGGAAACGGACGACGTGACAGTAGGTGTTTAATTAGTTCGTTGACTGATTCGAACACAATATCATAAATACAATCTCGAGCTTCGCTTCTCAATTTTAAAATGACTGCTCTGATAAACATCTTCCGCAAATTTCGGGTAGGCAAGACGCAGCGATTTGTATATCGTTAACGTAATATTTCTCCCGTCAAAATGTGGCAAAACCGATATAGCTTGTTGAATCGTAAAAGTCTCACCCATTGCGTTAGACGTAATCTCGCAAAAATATTTAGACGAAGTAGACATTTTACAATAATAATAAAATCAACCAAGCGACAACAATAATATAAACAATATTAACATAACAATACTTCAATCGATAATAGAACAATTAAATGTTATCAATGATTCGGGCGACCAATATCCAATAGCAAACGCTATCAAAGATCTGCAATCGCCACAATTCAACCGTAATATCACAAAAAAATTCAGTCAAAGTTCAATCACACAAATGTAGATATATACATGTCTATATAAGATCTGGTGACACGTCTCTTTATTGTTATTAGAAATGAATTCTAATCTTTAAATTCACCGCGTCCACTGAGCGACCTGCGCTCCCTCTGCTCATTCTTTGCTTTGAACACTTCGTTTTCCTATTACACTCTCTATGAAGAATCACGTGTGTAAGACATATAATAAAGCAGTGTGCTGCGACGTTGTCCCCGATCGAGCGGTCTTTCCCGCGCTCGGACAAGGGCAACTCCCGGGATTTTACAAGCGCCGGGGCTGGGCCGTACGCGGCCGTGCAAATACGGTCCTCCCGGGGCAAAGCGGTTCTTCGGAGGGTTCGGCTGGAACGCGAAGAATTCTGTTCGGGCGCCAGGTACTCGGAAGTACCACGCAAAACGTAAAGTACAGCCCGAGCTCGGGGAAGCCGAGTCCGGGGCGAGCCCCCGCAAACCGCGAGACGGAAATCGCGACACGACTGGCCAGGCGTTCGGACACAGGCAATAACGGGGACTACCCTCACGGCAGGGCGGATCGCGCAGGTGTAAAGTAACGAAGCGAGATAGGGCTCTACGTTATTTTATTGAAAAACTTCAATACGTCGCTGTTACATTAGAGCGACCACGTGGTCGCGACCCGGAAGCCCGCGCTCCTAGTACACTTTTGTCGGAAGATGGTCGTCCGCGGAGCGCGTTTTGTCCAGCGGAATTGTTCCGCAACGGTACGATGGACGGTACAACGTAAATCTCGCACGAACGAGAATTCGCAAGCGCGGTTGATCGGCGCGCGGAATTCCGGACTGTCGCGATTGTCTCTCGAGGATGTTAGAGAACGGAAGTCGATTCGCCACGCGCGATTAAAACTTCGTTACCGGATTTCGCGAGCTAGATGTTATCTCGCGATGCTATTCTTTTCCCGACGCGACTCCTGAGGAAGACTTCTTTCACACGCGGAGGGAACGATCCAAACGAAATTGCTCAAAGCGTCTCTACACGAGACGCGAGCCCAAGGCCTGAGGTATTACACCTCGACCAAACGAAACATCGAGGACGAGACGGTACCGTGTCGTCCTCGGCCAAAAATGGATGAGCCAACGCGAAAACGGAATCGAGGAATCACTGATCGACTTACCGTCGTTGATCTGGTGCCTTTCCGCTAGCTGGAGCTTTCGCTAGCCGGAATCTGCGGTCTTTCGTTCGCTCGAGGTCTTTCGTGGAACCACCCGCGACGCGGAACTACGTACAACGGGAATCGGTTTTCGACGGAACAAAACGTGACTTTCTTTCTCTACGACCAGTGCGACAGTGATCCTGCGATCCGCATCGACCAGGATCGTCAATCATCGTTTCCCCCCACTACGCGCTCGTTGCCGAATTTTCCCGAGTGGCTTTGCCCGCTCGCTACTAGTAGATCGCAGGATCGTCGGACAGGTCCTGGGACTCCAGACCTGCGTCCTCTGTTTCCCTCGGAGATCCTCCACGCCACCCCCGTCCGGATTTCCAGCCACGGCAGGGTGAGACGTCGGCCGGAACGTAATTTAACGATGACCTGCTGGAGCTGTTTATCCGAGCTCGCCGTCTCTGTGGGGTGTTGGACCCAACGTAACGTTAATGTTGGCCACTTGTTCTTTCGAACTGATCCTCTGAGGGGCGCCTTCTCGGGTTTTCCGGGTCCCGTCGTGCCCCTTGGCACGGCCCTGAAACTTCGCCGTACTCGGCACGCGCAAGAGATGGCGTTAATTACCCATCTTTAGATTTTTGTCGTTCCTTCAGGAGCGCTGTAGTGTCGGCGGGTGATTATTGTGACCGCTAGAGGTCGGTCCGGTCCACTCCGTACACGGTCAAAGGACCGTTTACGCGAAATAAAGTGACGGCGCAAATTGCAACGTCACAGTGCATAAATTAAAGTCTGTGTTGATTAAATAAAGACTGATTCTGATCCCGGCTGGATATCCTGAACAACTAACTCTAACAATTGTAAATCAGTATTACTGTTATTCAATTTAGAATATATTGTTTCAAATTATGATAATTGTTGTGGGGTTTCGACTTATAATTATTTATTATGCATACTATATTACACTTACAAGGAAAGTGCAAGGCCTTCGGGTCACCGATTTACACGTCGTAAAAGCATACGAAACATAATACGCTGAAACAGCTTGCACCAATTTTTTAACCTATGCTGGAATATGTATAGCATGCAGTCAGATTAACAGCAGACAGACAAATTTTCCAAAACACGAATCAAATCTGTTTTCCCATAGAAGTAGAAAGAAGCAGGTGCCAATGTAATAATACTGCAATTATTCGATGTGCAAGCTGTTTCTGCGTAATATGTTTCGTATGCTTTTACATGTACCACTGTTATAATTAAAAATATGTAATTGTAAGTACAATATTCTTCTGTTTCCAGACATGTGAGGGTAATTAGCTATTTTATTCGCTTCGATTAATTTATTCATAATTTATTAAAACAAGTGTACTTTGATTTGTAATAAATGTGTTGTCTCTTATAAATTATATAAATACATGAGTAAAAAAATATTTTTCTCCGGACGGGAATCGAACCCTAGAGCCTATCGGATTGTAGGTCTAGTACGTTACCACTACACCAGGAAATTATTCGTTTTATCCTTCCTCTACAATAGCATATTTATGTAAAGAGACCATACTCTCTTCAATTTTAGCGCGCTTAGCATGCTCTGCGCGCGCTCCTATCACCTGCTAGATTCTTTACCTGCTAGATGTCCCGTCAAGCATTGAATGAATCGACAGCTAATGAAAGATAGAGCGAGAGACAAAGAGAGAGATAGAAGAATGATAAGAGAGAGCACGTGCCAAGATAAAATTACTAATTAATCATAAACAATACGAGTGAGTGAAACAGGGTTGTGAAGGAGAGGCGAATAATTAACCTTAATTGTCTTTTCTCTTAATTACAGGTAACTTGTAATTTCTGTACATATTGTAAATAGTAATATGGGTTATAATATAAAAACTCTTAATTACAGAGAAACTAATTTGGTTTATTTATTCTGACAACCCCAATCTTAGATATATAAAAAAATCATTATATTTATACTAATGGTTATGAAAAAACTTTCTTTATTAATATCTCAACAAATAGTGAGTGTTTGCCCCTGTAATGGTATCCATTCGTAAAAGGGAGATCGAGATCTATACGTATACAAAATCTCAACCAAATCGATAACCCGAAGGCCTTGCACTCTCCTTGTTAGTCTTACAATCTTACTTCGGGTACAAAAGAACGCACGTGTTTTCTTTCTTATCGACCTTGTTGGAATGTTCCCGATCTCTACTGCTCTGGGACGATCGCGATTATCGAATTAAATAATCTGAACACTTTGTATAAATGAACTAAATAGAATTTATTTTATAATGAGAAAGTCACAAGGATGCCACGTCTTTACGACATGAATGTAATATGTCAAGTGAGGATCAAAAATATAGAATGATACCTCGAACAAACAACCAACGCTTTTTTAAACAAACTGAAATATTCCAATATCAAAGAAAACACGTGCAATTAATGAAAAGCCGATCGCGCGATAAAGAAACGTGATGTTAACGCGAATACCTAACGAAGAAACAAAGAGAAGAATAATTAGTTAATTCAAAGTAAGCAGAGTCCTTTGCACGATTGGTAAATGATTTATACTATGAAATTCAATAACTATCTGCGATAACTGCCGCTCTATATTTCTTACGAACAAATCGACACTCACCTCGTGATTGTACGTTGAAGAATGACCCAGCCTCATGCCTCGCGGAAGATCGGCGTCCGCGCGTTCCGAAATCTATCCCTACTCTTTTGCATCTCAACCAATTAGTGTTGAGAATCGGGCGTTCGTCGTCTATCCGTCTCTGACACGTCTCTCTGTTTCTCGCTATCAACAATAAGTACTTACATAAATATCACTTACACAAATAAACATTCCGTTATAAAATTGCGTTTTGTCGTTTGAAACTATTTAATATGAATTCATACCATCGACGAACTGCAAATGAGCAAAGCACGAACACATATTGATAGTGTTTTGTTATTTTTTTCGACTTCCTGCTTGTATGCATACAGCCCAGATAGCACACGGATATCTTGAAAACGTCTTAAATACGTCCGCTGTCGGACATTCAAGATATCTTAAGGACGTCTTGAATGTCCTCCGAAAGGCCCACGAAAGGCCTACGAAAGTTCTCTCAACAGCTTTGTTACAAAACCGTACATTCTAAAAACGTCCCAAGAATATCCATTAAACGTCTAAAAAACGTTTTCTAGACGTCTAATGGACATTCTTGGAATGTTTTTAAAACGTACGGTATTGTAACACAGACCGTTGAGAAAACTTTCGTAGGCCGTTTGGAATACGTTTTTAGATGTCTAATGGACATTCTTGGGATGTTTTTAAAACGTAAGGTATTGTAACACAAACCGTTGAGAAAACTTTAGTAGGCCGTTTGGAATACGTTCGTAGGACATTCAAGATGTCTTGCAGGTCCAAAAATATTAATTAAATATAATATATATACATATATATATACATATATATATATATTTGATTGGTCATGTGAAAAAAAGAGACTGGAAGGGTCCCAGTCCCTTTTCGCATGACCAATCATATATTATATATATAATTACAGGACATTTAATTATAGGAAATTTAATTATAGGAAATATATATGTGGTTTATTAACAATGAAAACTACATAACAATAAAATCTAAAATTTTTTATTTAATCCGGCCGCAATCCTGTCCGCCGCCCTTTTGAGCCACATTTGTATGGCAATCTCAGCTTCTCGTCTCGTACACACGCGTACCTTTTCTGCAGCACCTTGAATAAAAATTTCTTATTCTGTTAATTTGTACATGAATCATTTTATAATAACTTTTATAATAACACTTTTATAATAACACTAAAATAAGGGCGATACTTACATATTACGAGGTTGGCGATATTTAATGTATTGAAGGGCTTTTTCCCCTTTCTGCCCAACCAGCTATATGTCAACGCCAAATTATTCGTAATTAGCATCGACAGAACCCTTTTTACAAATTTGTAGACGTTCTCGCCGCCGATTTTGTATAACTCCTGAACCTAAAATAAGAAGTTATTAATATTGCATTCTGTTAAATATATCAAAATGAAAGATCAATTTCAGGTATTTGAAGTTAATTTATTACATTAATAAATTTTACTTACTCCATCTTGAAATTGTTCGCCGCTATTTAGGATATTCTCAAAAGTAGAGAACTCTTCGCCCGTGTTGAGCGGAAACTTTAGCGGCGAAAATCTATGTAAAAATGGGACCCTATGGTCTTCTCTAACGGCTATCTTGTTCCCCGCTTCTTTTAATTGACGCACTTCTTCTTTTAAATCCTTTACCTCTTGAAGTACATCGGTGAGGAGAGCTCTGAAGACATGCCCTTGTTGTTCTATGTTCTTCATAGATTGTAGTAATGTCTCCTGGCCCTCCTTACTGTGTCCAGCTTCTTGGTTTCCTATTAATTGTTTATTACAAATTATATTTGTTAAAGTAAATTTACTTATTATCTCTACAACATTTTCCTTAACTTACGAACAATAGATTGCTCCGCCATATGCAGCGACTCCTCGCTGTCAGCATGCGAATAATGTGAGTCTGAAAATAAAATATATTTTGATTAAAAACATTTACTAATTACAGAAAATGAATCATGTATAACTATTATATGTATGTAATATGCGTATAATGTTTTATACTATGCTTCGTTTTGGATTTACATACCCATGTTCCCCATCTGTATTCATTTCATTTGTGGAGGAGTCCCTATGATGGTCTCATCGTCGGACGAGTTAAAGTCCATGCTCGAGGACAACGTGGTTTGACTTATCTGTCGATGCTGTTCGACCTCCGACTGCAGATCGCTGGTGTCCTCTGCAGTTCGGGCCTTACCCCTAGCTTTCTTGTAATTGTCTAGAAGCATTAAATAGTTGTTATTTTAGTTGTACATTTATGGTGAATGTTACGGATGACGAACAAATGTTCAAAATCATCTCTGGCAGGAACCGTCCTAGATTAAATACACGGATTCACCCCTAGTTAAAACTACATATCTGTTTAGTTTAAAATCAAATCATAAGCACGACCAACTGGCCGTTGACAAAATACGAGTATGACTAAGGGGTACTGACAAGTGCCACCTGTCATTCCAGGGGTATATAAACCCTTGCATTTTCACTCTCGTGGGCTAGTACTTACGTAGTCACGAATCGTGTCGCGTCGTGCTGCATCTCGTAGAGTCAACTGCCAGTGAGATCGGGCTAAAGTTCCCCTTCGTATCAAATTTAACCATATAGATTCCGCGAGTCCGGTATAAAATCTATTAGGCATTTCTTCAGTTGTTCTCGAGACCCCCGCATTGCCAGTGCGTTAACACCGAGCATTCTAGTTAGGTAATTACACTTTTATATAATCCCATTATTCAAACGCGACATTTACACAACTGTAATTATTCTTCAAGTAGAATATATTTGTGTTCTTGATAATTTCGCATCAACTCATTTAACCCGTAATTATTGTTTCCAAAATCCTAATCAAATAATTGAACATCCCACACGATACAATCTTACCGCACGGATTGTATCAATTTAAATTATACTTGTTGCGAGGCCTACTAACAATCCTAGTGATTTCCCAATTACTTATCAGATTCGTCTCAACCACCTAGCGGCTCCCTGGTAAACATCAGGTTCGTCCGTATCCTAGCAGCTCCCTGATTGCGTAATTCGTATCAGGTTCGTCTGTACTCTCACCCAATAACCTAGCGGCTCCCTGATCAACGCATCAGGTTCGTCCGTTACCTAGCAGCTCCCTGATTGCGTAATTCGTATCAGGTTCGTCTGCATCCATCCTAACAGCTCCCTGACCAACGCGTCAGGTTCGTCTGTGCTCTGTTCTAACATCATAGTGACTCCCCAATTACTCATTGGGTTCGTTCACGAAGAATCACAATTTCTAGCAGCTCCCTGACCAACGCGTCAGGTTCGTCTGCGTACCTCCAATCTTAGAGGCTCCCTGATTGCGTAATTCGTATCAGGTTCGTCCTCGTCGTCTAAATTCCTAGCGGCTCCCCAATTACTCATTGGGTTCGTCCGCGTACCTACTAACAAACTGATACCTTATTCCCAGGGTAATAACCCTTCGCCGGCCACTCGTGCTGCCCACGGCCCTGGCTCGTAACATGAATAATAATTGTAACCTACCGAAAGTACTGTTTTCAAAAATTCTTATTAGGTGCTGCGACCACGAGGCGCTGCGGCTCTCCAGCTTCTTGATTGCTGTCATTAGCCGACTTCCTTGCAGCGGTGGCCAATAGCACACGTTGCCGTCAATCCAATTCGTTGGTACAGCTTCTACTGTACCATCTTCCATAAATTGAACCACCGTTCACGTAGCAGTCTCCATTATTCTATATGTACTATATATAATATATAAATAAACATAAATAATATAAACATACAGAGTGTTTCGTTTAAAATTGTCCACCTAAATATCTCTGAAAATACAAAAAGTGTTTGTGACGTATCTAAATGCTTTCAAAAGATGAATCAGATGGAAGAATCGTTTTTTATAATTCTAATTTTTTAATCATTTTTCCAAGGTAACCCGTGTTTTTTACGTATACAGGGTGCCCCATGCAACTGAAACATGCTGTACCTCCTGAATTGTTGAGAATAGAAGCTGTTATAAGTAAAAGTTGAGTGGTATCAGACGGTGCATAATATGCAACAAATTTTATGCTGTTTGTGCATCGGTGTATCAGAAGAATGGAACTACACATTTTTTTAAAATGGAAGCCTATGTTTTTGACTGCATCAATCGATGTAGTTTCTTGTTTTCTCTACATAGAAATACCATCATACTTATACCCTAAACTTATTCGTTAGGAATTTATCGAAACTAAAATTTCTCTGAATTATAAAGGAACATAACATACTCCGGAACACTTCTCGAGAGACCGAATTAATTCAGAAAAGCTTCAATAACTTTCTAACGAATAAGTTTAGGGTGTAAGTATGATGGTATTTCTATGCAGAGAAGAAGAAACTGCATCGATTGATGCTGACAAAAACATAGGCTACCATTTAAAAAAAGGTGCAGTTACATTTTTCTGATGCACAGACAGCATAAAATTAGTTGCATATTATGCACCGTCTGATACCACACAACTTTTACTTATAACATCTTCTATTCCCAACAATTTAGTAGGTACAGCATGTTCCAGTTGCGTAGGAAACCCTGTATACGTAAAAAACACGGGTGACCTTGAAAAAATGATTAAAAAATTACAATTATAAAAAACGATTCTTCTATCTGATTCATCTTTTGAAAGCATTTAGATACGTCACAAACACTTTTTGTATTTTCAGAGATATTTAGGTGGACAATTTTAAACGAAACACTCTATATATAAAATATATACAGTGAGTGTATAAAGTATTCGTACACCTTTTAAAATCGAATTACTTTTTCAAAATTTTACTCAACAGCTCGAATATTTTTGAGACGTTAGAAGGATTAGTTTACTAGCTAATGTGTACATAACTTTTTTAAACAATTGTTATTAGTCGCAATTGCGAAGAAAAAGTGAAGGTCACGATTTTTAAATTTTTTGGCTGTACCTGTAATGAAAATTTCAAACATGTATTTTGTAAATCTAAGTAAGTTATATATACATGTACAAAGTTTCATTGAAATCAATTGATGCATAATATCTATGGGCATTGTAATGTGTAAAAATCCTTAAATTTGGGGTTTGCGAATCATTTAAATCGCGAATCCTTACCATTTTTGCAATTTCCAATCATTTATATTTCATAACAACCATGATCGATTTCGATAAAACTTTGTACCTACCAAAGACACCTTATAAATTTTCATTACAGCGTTGCTGTGACGACACACGTAAACCACCGCGCCGCGGAGCGCGGAAGACGAAAAAGAATTGAACCGCAACGAGACAAATGCGGATAGTTTTTTGTTCGATAAAGGAGTAGCATTAACCATCTAACGACACACGTCTTTTCTCTCCGATCCCTCACCACTTCCCTTTATCCTCCGTTTACTCCAGTTTTTGGTAACGGAACAGACACAGATAAATATTTAAAATCGTTATCATTACTTCTTCAAAAACAAATTATTTGCACATTAGCTAGTAAAGTAATCGTTCTAACGTCTAAAAAAAAACTCAAGCTGTTGGGTCGAATTTTGAAAAAGTTATTCGGTTTTAGAAGGTGTCCGAATACTTTGTACACCCACTGTGTAAATATATATATATACACTGTACATACTTACGCGCAACTTCGGCCCACAGCAACAGCAACAGCGGCAGCAATCGCAAAGCAATATCTTCAGCAACAGCAACAGCTTCCAGCAGCAACCGGAGAAATTGTATCCTTAGAAAAATGTACGAAAATTAATGAAAGTTTTAGTAGAGATCACGGTTTTGAACGTGTACACGTGGTACGTGAACCGTGTAGTACGAATTTAAGGATCCGTGAAAACGTGTACACGGATCCGTCTGCACGGATTCTTAAATTCGTACTACACGGTTCACGTACCACGTGTATTTATATAGACGAGAAATGGGGATCTCTAAGTTTTATCAATGAAACAAACGTAGTAGAAGGGTATAAGCAAAAACACTAACTCGAACAAATAACACCAATGCTAATACTCACTGTTAGATTATGGGTATATAAGTAAAAACCACACTGTTTAGAATGATTACTGGAGAACACTGGAGGCACGTCTTTATACTTCGAAAGAAACGAGCGAATGACGAACGCTCAGATCAGAAACAGAAGAGCAACTATCCTATGAACAACTGAGGATCGAGGGTCCTATGCTGCGGAAAATATATGCTATACGTGTTGTGGCTCTTCTGTTTTTGATCTGACCGTTTGCCATTCGCGCGTTTCTTTCGAAGTATAAAGACGCGCCTCCAATGTTCTCCAGTAATCATTTTAAACAGTGTGGTTTTTACTTATATACCCATAATCTAACAGTGAGTATTAGCATTGGTGTTATTTGTTCGAGTTAGTGTTTTTGCTAGTAATCGTTTTTCCATAATGTAGCAGTAGGTATTACCAATGGTATTATTTGTTCGAGTTAGTGTTTTTGCTTATGCTCTGCTTCTATTACATATTGTTTAATATAGCTAAAGTTTTTATTAATTTTCGTACATTTTTTTAAGGATACGGTTTTTCCGGTTGCTGCTGGAAGTTGTTGCATTGCGGTTGCTGTTGGTGTTGCTGTTGCTGTTGCTGTTACTGTTTCTGTTTCTGTTTCTGTTGCGTAAGATCTTACTTCATCACACTAGTATTGACAAAATGACTGCAAAACGGAAAATGCAGAAATATTATATGCGTGCTAAGAGGTTGTCACTTGCTTTGAACACATCTTTACATCAGGGAACCTCTACCTCTAACTCTAATTTCGTTTATTCAGATTTTTTAGATAATATTGATAGTGAAATTTCCGTGAAAAATAATCGACCTGATATACCAAATTCTACCTCATCCAATATAAGATCTGCAAATAGAGATATGAGTCCGGCAAATCTCCATTATTCTTCGACGTCTAATATCGTTTCTTCAGATTTTGTTAATAATATTGATAGTGAAGTTTGCGTAGAAAACATTCAACCTGAAATACCGAATTCCAGTAACCATTCCGCAGAAAGCCTTGCAAATGAAAGTTTTAATGTTCTGCTAGCAGAGTGGGCTATAAAGCGCAATATATCTCATTGTGCAATTAACGATTTGCTTTCTCTTTTAAAAATGCCAGTTCCGAATAATTTACCGTCAGACGCTAGGACTCTTCTAAGAACGTGTAGAAATGTAGAAACGAAACAGGTAGACCCGGGAGAATATTATCACTTTGGCTTACAAAATACTATTTTGAATTTAATTGAAAATGTAGACATTTCTTCAATCGACAACAACATTATTCCAGTCAACATTAACATAGATGGTTTACCATTGACTAAAAGTTCTAAAAGTCAGGTTTATCCCATTCTGTGTAGCATTGCGGGTGATAAAAATGTTGGTATGGTTGGTATATATCATGGTAACGATAAGCCTACAGATCCCAACCATTTTTTAAGTGATTTTGTCCAGGATACAGTGCAAATAGCCAACAACGG
This sequence comes from Lasioglossum morio, assembly GCA_916610235.2. Lineage (NCBI taxonomy): Eukaryota > Metazoa > Arthropoda > Insecta > Hymenoptera > Halictidae > Lasioglossum > Lasioglossum morio. Next base: position 191,260 of record CAKAJA020000551.1, read on the forward strand.
ATTATTAATTAAGGGGAAATTGTATCATTTGGAAATTAAAAATTTCATATGCGATGCTGTTGCCAAGGCACACATTAAATGCATAAAAGGTCATTCGGGATACTTTTCGTGCACTAAGTGCGAGGCTGAAGGAACTATGAAAGAAAGTAGAATGTGTTTCCCTGATGTAAAGGATATCCGTTTGAGAACAGACGCTAAGTTCAGATCGCAAAATCAAAAAGAGCATCATGTTGGCTCATCAATTTTAATGAATATCCCGGAAATTAATATGGTCGATTCATTCCCTTTGGACTATATGCATCTAGTTTGCTTGTGGTGTTGTGGTAAACCTCGGACAAAAATATCAAATTCAACAATTTCAAATATTTCAAATTCACTTATTCAGCAGATCAAAAATATTCCGGTAGAATTTAATAGAAAACCTCGCACCTTGGCCGAGGTGAAAAGATGGAAAGCAATCGAATTTCGCCAATTTCTATTTTACACCGGCCCAATAGTTTTATTACGTAATATTAGTAAAAGTAGATATTTAAATTTTCTGACTTTGCATGCAGCAATGACCATATTATCAACATCCAGACATTTTAATCACATTGATTACGCGTCGGAATTAATGAAATATTTTGTCATTTGTTTTAAAGACCTGTACGGTGAAGAACACATCACGCATAATGTCCATAATCTTCTGCACATCACGCAGGACGTTAGGATTAATGGACCGGTGGATAATTTTAGCGCTTTCCCATTTGAAAATTTTTTGCAAACAATATTACACTGTGTCAGAAAAAACGATAAACCATTACAACAAATAGTTAAACGATACACCGAAAAATGTAATCTTGCTGCAGAAAAAGTGAAAAATATTAAATATCCAATTTTTGAGAAGCACCATTCAGAAGGTCCGTTAATAGCAGATTATGAAGTATCCAAACAATATAAAATAATTATTTACAGCAATTTCATATTAAAAATTACTGAGCCTGACAACTGCTGCTGCCTAAACGACGGTAGCATAATTCTCTTAAAGAATGTCGTAATCGCAAATAACGTCTGTCAAGCAGTTGCTAGAAAGTTTTCGATTTTAAAAGATTTTTATGAGAGGCCGTGCAAATCTTCACAATTGGGCATTTTTCTAGTAGAACAGTGTAACTTAGGACCCTTACAAATTTTCAATATTAAAGATATAGCGTACAAGTGTGTAAAATTAGAAATCGACGAAAAATTTGTAATTTTCCCATTACTCCATTCGAATTGCTAAAAATTCTACATTTGTTCAATTAATTTCATCAATTTCAATTTAAACAATTTCATTATATGTATAAACTGAGAATGCCACACACTACAACATTATTTTGTACCATAGGTCGATAGAGTATCAAATTCTGAGTATAAAATAAAAATACTGAGTATAAAATAACTTCATATGTCCTAAACCTAATATTTAACGGGATATTATCCAAAGAAGAAAGAAAATTATTTTGATAATATCTCATTAACTATTACATTTAGGACATATGCAGGTCAATACATTTTTACTCCGAATTCTATAGTCTATCGGCTGTTGATTCATGATACAGAAAGTATTCCTGGGAGATGTCAAGAAGGTCCCTGAGGGGGCGTAGAGGCAAAACGGGTCTCCAGCTAGCGCCGCCTACCCCCAGCGTGACCAGGCCCTTTCGGCTGCTTACGTCACACGACGCATAGTAGCAGGATTCCCGTATTTACGGAAGGCTACGGTGTCTCCTTCTCTCTCTCTCTCCCGATCTCTCTCTCTCTCTCTCCCGATCTCTCTCTCTCTCTCTCTCTCTCTCCCGATCTCTCTCTCTCTCCCGCTCTCTCTCTCCCGTAGCCCTCCGTAAATACGGGAATCCTGCTACTATGCGTCGTGTGACGTGCAGCCGAAAGGACGTGGTCACGCGGCGAGTACGCGAGCGTCAGTTGTGGGGGTGGCGGCGCCAGCTGGAGACACTTTTTGCCTCCACGCCTCCTCAGGGACCTTCTTGTCATCTCCCAACAATACATATGTATATATTATAATGTCATATTGTATATTTCGCATGGAATAATGGAGACGACCACGTGGACGGTCGTCCAATTAATAGCAGATGTGATGAAGAAATTGGAACGACACAGCACGTAATGGTCGCAGCATCCTGTAAAACTCTTTAAAAACAGCACTTTTGGTAAGTTATAATTATTATACGCCATAAATGTACAATTGAAATAATAACTATTTAATGCTTCTAGACGATTACAAGAAGACTAGGGGTAAAGCCGAAGTATAGTCTTCGGACAGTTCCGGCTAGCCTCTCCCGCCAGGGTCACGGATTGGCGTGTAGGGAGAGTTTTAGGGGGGTATACCCCGTGTGTCCTGTGTATTGCACCACTATGCACAGGCACACCAGAGGCCAGTACACGTGTTACCGGACTATAAATGTTCGGGGACATCGGTGGGGGAGTCCCCACAGACCTCGGGGTTGCGATGATCCCGGGGCATGTCATAAAGATTCAACTCCCCATACGTAAAACAATAAAAAAAAAATAAAAAAATGGGGTAAGGCTCGAACTGTAGAGGACGCCAGCGATCTGCAATCGGGGATTAGCATAAACGCGTTGTCTCGAGCCTGGACGTTAACTCGTCCGACGATGATCCAAGATGGTGTTACGAGCCAGGGCCGTGAGCAGCACGAGTGGCCGGCGAAGGGTTATTACCCTGGGAATAAGGTATCAGTTTGTTAGTAGGTACGCGGACGAACCCAATGAGTAATTGGGGAGCCGCTAGGAATTTAGACGACGAGGACGAACCTGATACGAATTACGCAATCAGGGAGCCTCTAGGATTGGAGGTACGCAGACGAACCTGACGCGTTGGTCAGGGAGCTGCTAGAAATTGGGGAGTCACTAGGATGTTAGAACAGAGCAGGGAGCTGCTAGAAATTGGGGAGTCACTAGGATGTTAGAACAGAGCACAGACGAACCTGACGCGTTGGTCAGGGAGCTGTTAGGATGGATGCAGACGAACCTGATACGAATTACGCAATCAGGGAGCTGCTAGGTAACGGACGAACCTGACGCGTTGATCAGGGAGCCGCTAGGTTATTGGGTGAGAGTACAGACGAACCTGATACGAATTACGCAATCAGGGAGCTGCTAGGATGCGGACGAACCTGATGTTGACCAGGGAGCCGCTAGGTGGTTGAGTGATAATACAGACGAATCTGATAAGTAACTGGGAAATCACTAGGATTGTTAGTAGGCCTCGCAACAAGTATAATTTAAATTGATACAATCCGAGCGGTAAGATTGTATCGTGTGGGATGTTCAATTATTTGATTAGGATTTTGGAAAACAATAATTACGGGTTAAATGAGTTGATGCGAAATTATCAAGAACACAAATATATTCTACTTGAAGAATAATTACAGTTGTGTAAATGTCGCGTTTGAATAATGGAATTGTATAAAAGTATAATTACCTAACTAGAATGCTCGGTGTTGACGCACTGGCAATGCGGGGTCTCGAGAACAACTGAAGAAATGCCTAATAGATTTTATACCGGACTCGCGGAATCTATATGGTTAAATTTGATCCGAAGGGGAACTTTAGCCCGATCTCACTGGCAGTTGACTCTACGAGATGCAGCACGACGCGACACGATTCGGGACTACGTAAGTACTAGCCCACGAGAGTGAAAATGCAAGGGTTTATATACCCCTGGAATGACAGGTGGCACTTGTCAGTACCCCTTAATCATACTGGTATTTTGTCAACGGCCAGTTGGTCGTGCTTATGATTTGATTTTAAACTAAACAGATATGTAGTTTTAACTAGGGGTGAATCCGTGTATTTAATCTTTTTTTTTTTTTTTTTTTTTTCTTCCTCCATTTTACTCGGAGACACCGGTGAGGGCCCCTTCTCGGATTCACTCACCGGTGTCCAATACCGAGTGTGGCCACGCGTGTTCTTGGCTTTAATCGTGTATTTAATCTAGGACGGTTCCTGCCAGAGATGATTTAGAACATTTGTTCGTCATCCGTAACATCTCCCCACCAAGAAGAAACATCGCGGTTCGCGTGATGCTTTCTCATTAGGAAGGAAACGTCCTAGATAATATTGATTTCGAGCAAGAAAGCAAAACAAAAAGAAAAAGGGAAATAATGAAAAGAAAAAAAATAAAAAAATTGACTGGTGTAGTGTAGTGTGGTGTGTACTTAAGTGCTACGGTGTGGTTATGTTGGGACTGCGTAGCCCCATTGCAGCCATCCCTGGATGACGTCGTATGGCGACTGGCCTGGGAGCCTGTCCAAGATCAGGTGCCCCTTGATGTGTCCGTCCCCCGTTGTTGTGGCACTGGTGACCGTACCGCTCCTGACAGCTTTTGCATTTTCGGATGTACTCTTGAATTTCATTGCGCATCTGTGGCCAATGAAATCTCGATCGGATACGGTTGTAAGTTTTTGTAACTCCCGTGTGTCCGCCTATTAAGCTATCATGTGCTTCATGGATGATTTCTTGCCTGTCTTCTATGGAAGGTGTCGTAATGACACAGTTACATATTGTAATTTGATAAGATGATGAGTCTGTGAAGACCTCCCTCTATGCTTCAAAAAGTTCGTTGAGTGGTAACCGATGATGATCTCCGGTGGCGGATATTCGAAAAGATTTATCCCCATTCCGCTTCAAAGCAGATCGAAGAGTTTTCAATCCCTTAAGTATGTCTATTCTTTTTGGCTTATCGTGAAAGTTGTCGGAAATTACCATGCTAAAAGTTTTAAATGATCCATTGTTTGAAATCACGACCTGTCCCTTTTTTGGTCGTGCAGCTAGAAGTTCCCGTTTATTTACTAATCCTGTGTCTAACAGCAGTTTCCCGACGGGGCTTACTAGATTGCAATCAGCTGATATAAAATGTGCACAATGGTCTTCCTTTGCGGTGAGAGTATTTGAAGAAATGTTGATTTTTTGCTTCGGTTCCGGCGGTGCTTCCAGGTCAGTTTCGGTAGAAGAGCTATCGGTAGCTTCGTCGACGAATGTGTAAGGGTCAGTTTGCCGTGCATTCGCTTTGCCCATATCCATGGTGTTGATTGGCAACCGAATTACGGTAGGTTGTAAAATTCCATTTGTTACACCAGGTGGTTCTTGCGGTGTATTCGGTGAATCCCCTTGTAAATTGTTCGTGTTCTCGATAACCGTATTTTCAAACGGTTCATCGAATGAAATTAAATCACCTGGTAAGCTAGTATTCTTATCCGTAGAAAAGATTTCCGTGGAGTTTGCCGCAGGCAAAAAATTGTGTGTGTTGACCTGGTCCTCATCTGGCATCACTATCTCTCTAGATAAACTCGGAAGGGTTCTGTTTATGATTGGTGAGTGTTGAACTTTACCCAGGACGGGTTCTTCTGCCTCATCTGAGCTGCTGCTTGTTTGTCGATATTTCGGCCGTTTTTCACGGTCCCGATGTAATTGTTTGATGCGTTGTCCAATTGAACCAGCATCGACATCTGTTTTCGGTATCTGTATCTTGAAATCGGGGTCTTCAAGTTCCCTTGGAATGAGTGGTAAACAGATAGTAGTAGGATTACGCGATAATGCATCTGCATTCTTATTTATTTTTCCAGATTTATGGACAACCTGATAATCATATTCTAAAAGTCGAAGTTTCCATTTCATGAGCCTTGATGTCGGATCTTTTACAGAATGCAACCAGACTAATGGTCGATGGTCTGTAACCAGTGTAAATTTTGTTCCATATACATGCGATCGGAAGTATATAACGGCGTATACCATTGCTAAACATTCCTTTTCCGTGGCTGAATAGTTTCTTTCTGCTTTATTGAGGCTGCGGGATGCGTAAGCAATTGGCAAATCGTTGCCTATCTCGCCTTGACTGAGCACCGCTCCGATGGCATATTCGGAAGCATCTGTTGTGATGACAAATGGTTTGCTGAAATCTGGATATTGCAAAATAGGTTCTTTACAAAGTTCTTCACGTAGTTCTTTGAAGCTGTTTTCTTGATCTTCGGTCCATTTGAATTTTTTGCCCTTTCCTAGAAGGTCAATTAAAGATTTTGCTTTTGTGGTGAAATCTGGTATAAACCTCCGGTAATATCCTACTAAACCCAAAAATTGTTGAATATTCTTCTGTGAGGTAGGTGTTGGAAAATCCTTAACAGCTTTTAATTTTCGGGGATCAGGTTTCACTCCTTACCTTGAAATAATGTGTCCAAGGTATGCAACTTCTTTCCGTAAGAATTCGCATTTATTGGTTTGGAGGGTTAAACCATGTTCTCTCAGACGGTTTAACAATTTCCTTACTTTAACATCATGTTCGTGCAATGATGAAGCGTAAACCACGATATAATCCAGGTAAACGAATACATCCGTTCCCTGAAGTCCAGTTAATACCTGATCCATGAGGCGTTGAAAAGTGGGTGGTGCATTTTTTAGACCAAACGGCATTCGTGAAAACTCATAATGTCCGTTAGGAGTTGTAAAGGCTGTCTTCTGTCTGTCTTTTGGATCCATCTCTATCTGATGAAACCCGCTGGCGAGATCAAAAACGGAGAAGTATTTAGCTCCACCGAGACGATCCAGTATTTCCGTGATTTGAGGTAATGGATATTTATCGGAAATGGTTTTCTCGTTAAGGGCACGAAAATCTATTACCAACGTTTATTTCCTTGCGCATCGGGTTTTTTGGATACAATCCACAAGGGTGAATTGTACGGAGATTTCGACGGTGTTATAATACCTTCGGATAATAAGCCATTAATTTGCTTCTTGATTTCATCTTGGTGTACAGGAGGATACCGATATTGCCTTGTGTTGATTGGAATCTCATCGACTGTATGTAAGGAGTGCTTGAAATCAGAGGCCTTCCCTAATTTATCTCCTGGAAGATAAAAGCGATCAGGAAATTCCTTTATCAATGAGGTAACACTGCATCGTTCTTCTTGGTTCAGGTGGCTTAAATTTAGCGTTTCAGAGATTCCCTGTATTCTGTCTTCTCTATTTTTGAAATTGCGATGTTGTACGTCTGAATAAGTATCTTCGTCCGATGTACTCAAAATATCGTAAGGTTCCAGAATTTGAGGTTCTATTTCAACATCCAGGACTTCTTCACTGGTGTTGGTTGCCATAACGTGACATTTTCCTTTGTCATTCAAGACGGCGGCTTCTCCTATGTAGAGTTGCTCGTGCGTCTTTATGCGTGGTAAGTAGCCTTCTCTTATTCTTGGATTAGCTACTCTTATTGCAATTTGTTGAGACGATCTGGCATCGATACGGTGTTTGGTTGGTGCATCTGAATCCTGTTGGTAATTTGAAAAATAAATAGGCCTGATGGGTCTATTTTTTAGTACCATCGTCCCATGGTAATATGAAATTTCTGCTTCTTCCTGTTTTAAAAATGGGCTTCCTATAAGTCCATCTGCTTCTATTGCAAGGTGTTTCACTACGTAGAAAAATGCAGGAGCTTCGTGGATGTGGAGAATTGTGGTTCCCAGAGTGCGAATTGGGGTTGTAGTGAGCCCAGTTATTTCAATTTCTTCGCGAGAAATGATTTCTGCTCCCGTTCCAAGAATGTCAAGAACCACTAAATTTACGGATGCTCCACCGTCAATTAGAAATTCTCCCGTGCCTGATTCCAGTTCTGGGATTTTGATTTTGATTCGTGGTGCTGGGGCTTCCTTGATGAGGGTTTTTCCTCGAATCGGACAGTTCTTTGGCGAATCTCTTTGTTTTCGCTCATCGTTTCGCCTGTACGGTGAGCGCGATCGAAGTTTACAGACTTCCTTGATTCCGTGGACGAATTTCGTGAATCTCTTCGGAAACGTGGGCTACGCGGTCGATTCTTACAGAATTTTCCATCGTGCCCAGATGTTCCACAATGCCAACAATACGACTTTGACATACGATCCTTATCAGAATTTTTTAGGATTGTATAGTGTTTCTCTCCGTCTCTCGTGTTTGACGAATCTGAACGATAGGACTCTAGGTAGATAGGACGATAGGGCTCCTATGACGTAAGGTCCAAGCAGAAGCTCGTCCTTCTCTTTCCTCCTCGAATCCAGATGGCCTGGAGCGACGATCCCTATGTTTATTATATTTGCTCGGAGATAATGGGTATGACACCTCACGCTCGCGATAACGAGAATCCTCGAATGAGTCTCGTCGCGACCACCTCGAGGGTGATTCGTTTCGCGGCGACTGTCGTCGGTTTCTCAACCTTTTGTCTACCTGTAGCACGGCGTCGTAAGCATCCTCTAAATTTTTTATATCCTTCAGTGATGCCGACACCTTCAGGGAAATCCGATCGGGTAGTCCGTCGATAAAGTTCTCGATAACATCTTTTTCCATTAATGAGATGAAATCTTCGGAACCTTCTTCCTCGTATTTTTCCCTTATGGCTCCGCGCGTACGGTATACCAAATGGCTTGTCCTACAACGGCTCACGGTGGTACATACTACCCACCGGGCAAGGGGTAGAAGTACCAACCCGATTCATCCGGTCAAGAAAATTCTGGGTAAACGAAGGAAACAACCGGTGGGTACTCCTGTTCGATCCGCAAGGGATACTACGACGCTGCCGACGCCGGAAAAACGAATCAGAAGCCAACCCAGCGAATAAATAGAATAAAATACTGAATGATAATTTTTTTTACATTGTTAAATAAAAAGTAACCGCTACCAACCCCTGGAGTTTACAGCCCCACAAACCTGTGTCATATCATGTACAAAAGTAGTGTATCAAATGATGTTATTCTGAATAAAGAGAAGTCTCGCTGTGCGCTCGCCACTCCGAAGAAGGGGGGAGATGTAACAGACCTGTACCGGGCTCCTCGCCGTTGGATCGGTTCCGGCCTGTATGTTCCGGGGTTTGTTGCTGGTGGTGGTGGTGTTGGTGGGCCCGTGGTTGCCCTCCTTTGTCGTCGGAGCCACTGTTTTTTTCTCCCGTGTTGGCGCGGTTTTTCGCAGCTCCCCATTTGCCCCCTCGTGTTGATGAGGGTTGGCTAGGTGTGCGGGGGTGGTTGGGGTTGGTGGTCGCCCGTTGTCTTCTTCCGCGCTGCTGAAGAGGCCTTCGAGTTCGGCGTAGAAGTCGTCGACCTTTCGCGGCTTCCTTTCCATTCTATTTCTGGTGTTGATCCTGTAGACAGAAAGAATGGAGGGTTGCTTTCGCGGTCTTCCGCGGCGGCGGGGGGCGGGGTTTGGTGGGTTTGTTTGGGCGGGGTTGGGATTGGTATTAGGGACTGTGGTGGGTCCGGTTTTTTCCGGCCTGGCGTTTTCGGTGGAGTCGGGTTTCAGGTCGTGCACGTGTATGTGTCGTGCCCATTTCCCTTTCGCGTCGCGGAGGTCGACGATTACCGGCGAAATGATACGTTCGACTTTGTAGGGGCCGCTGAATTTGGGCGCGAGTTTTGCGGCGATTCGTGCTCCCTTATTGGACAGGGTGTGTTCTTTTTTCCACACCTGTTCCCCGATTTTGGGTCTCCAGTCCCGGTGCCTCAGGTTATAGTATTTGGCTTGTCTGCCAAAGGCTTGAGCGAGGTGGAGTTTCGCGAGTTCTTGGGCTTCGCGGAGGTGCTTCCACCTTGTTTGGGGGGTTTCGACAGCTTTTTCGGTAGTGGGCTGTCCGGGGGCCCGTAATTCTCGGCCCTGATTCAGATATGCCGGGCTGTATCCGGTAGCTTCGTGCCATGCTGTGTTGATCGCGAATCGGACTTCGTCGATTTTTTCATCCCACCTTTCGTGGTGGTTTTCGGCGTACTGGGCCAGCATGGTTTTTACAACCTTGTTTGCCCGTTCTACTGGCCAGAACGCTCTTCGCGAGTCGCTCGATCGTTCGACTAGATGACCCGCTCGACGGTTATTTCGATTTTTCTCGAAAAATACTCATCCGAGAGCGTTGAAACTTCGTAAAACTGCATTAAACGCGGTATTATACAGGGATCTAACATTTAGAATCGTCCGAAACAGCCAGGAAAAAAGTTTACTCTTGATCGATTCCTAAGAAAAAAAAAAAAATAGGGTGTGGGAATTTCGTTAATCCACTTCTGCCCACCGCAAACATGTTCAGGAAGTATCACCCTAATAGTACAGACCAAAATATACTCCCGCCGTTTACAAACGGTTTTTTAAACACGCAATTAAGTACACGATCACCTGTAACTCCGTACATAATTTCAATTTTTCTCGAAAAATACTGATCCGAGAGCGTTGAAACTTCGTAAAACTGCATTAAACACGGTATTATACAGGGATCTAACATTTAGAATCGTCCGAAGCAGCCAGGAAAAAAGTTTACTCTTGATCGGTTTCTAAGAAAAAAAAAAAATAGGGTGAGAGAATTTCGTTAATCCACTTCTGCCCAGCGCAAGCATGTTCAGGAAGTATTACCCTAATAGTACAGACCAAAATTTACTCCCGCCGTTTACAAGCGGTTTTTTAAACACGCAAATAAGTACACGATCACTTGTAACTCCGTACATAATTTCAATTTTTCTCGAAAAATACTGATCCGAGAGCGTTGAAACTTCGTAAAACTGCATTAAACACGGTATTATACAGGGATCTTACATATACAATCGTCCGAAACAACCAGGAAAAAAGTTTACTCTTGACTCCGTCGCTTCGTCGTACAGATGCGCCAGAACGCTTTTCGCGAGTCGCTCGATCGTTCGACTAGATGACCCGCTCGACGGTTATTTCAATTTTTCTCGAAAAATACTCATCCGAGAGCGTTGAAACTTCGAAAAAATGCATTAAACGCGGTATTATACAGGGATCTAACATTTAGAATCGTCCGAAACAGCCAGGAAAAAAGTTTATTCTTGACGCGGGGACTTGGAAAAATTTCGCTCGAGCTCCGTCGCTTCGTCGTACCGACGCGCCAGAACGCCCTTCGCGAGTCGCTCGATCGTTCGACTAGATGACCCGCTCGACGGTTATTTCAATTTTTCTCGAAAAATACTCATCCGAGAGCGTTGAAACTTCGTAAAACTGCATTAAACGCGGTATTATACAGGGATCTAACATTTAGAATCGTCCGAAACAGCCAGGAAAAAAGTTTACTCTTGACGCGGGGACTTGGAAAAATTTCGCTCGAGCTCCGTCGCTTCGTCGTACCGACGCGCCAGAACGCCCTTCACGAGTCGCTCGATCGTCCGACTAGATGACCCGCTCGACGGTTATTTCGATTTTTCTCGAAAAATACTCATCCGAGAGCGTTGAAACTTCGTAAAACTGCATTAAACGCGATATAATACAGGGATCTAACATTTAGAATCGTCCGAAACAGCCAGGAAAAAAGTTTACTCTTGATCGATTCCTAAGAAAAAAAAAAAAATAGGGTGTGGGAATTTCGTTAATCCACTTCTGCCCACCGCAAACATGTTCAGGAAGTATCACCCTAATAGTACAGACCAAAATTTACTCCCGCCGTTTACAAGCGGTTTTTTAAACACGCAATTAAGTACACGATCACTTGTAACTCCGTACATAATTTCAATTTTTCTCGAAAAATACTGATCCGAGAGCGTTGAAACTTCGTAAAACTGCATTAAACACGGTATTATACAGGGATCTAACATTTAGAATCGTCCGAAACAGCCAGGACAAAAGTTTATTCTTGACGCGGGGACTTGGAAAAATTTCGCTCGAGCTCCGTCGCTTCGTCGTACCGACGCGCCAGAACGCCCTTCGCGAGTCGCTCGATCGTCCGACTAGATGACCCGCTCGACGGTTATTTCGATTTTTCTCGAAAAATACTCATCCGAGAGCGTTGAAACTTCGTAAAACTGCATTAAACGCGATATAATACAGGGATCTAACATTTAGAATCGTCCGAAACAGCCAGGAAAAAAGTTTACTCTTGATCGATTCCTAAGAAAAAAAAAAAAATAGGGTGTGGGAATTTCGTTAATCCACTTCTGCCCACCGCAAACATGTTCTGGAAGTATCACCCTAATAGTACAGACCAAAATTTACTCCCGCCGTTTACAAGCGGTTTTTTAAACACGCAATTAAGTACACGATCACTTGTAACTCCGTACATAATTTCAATTTTTCTCAAAAAATACTGATCCGAGAGCGTTGAAACTTCGTAAAACTGCATTAAACACGGTATTATACAGGGATCTAACATTTAGAATCGTCCGAAACAGCCAGGAAAAAAGTTTATTCTTGACGCGGGGACTTGGAAAAATTTCGCTCGAGCTCCGTCGCTTCGTCGTACCGACGCGCCAGAACCCCCTTCGCGAGTCGCTCGATCGTCCGACTAGATGACCCGCTCGACGGTTATTTCGATTTTTCTCGAAAAATACTCATCCGAGAGCGTTGACACTTCGTAAAACTGCATTAAACGCGATATAATACAGGGATCTAACATTTAGAATCGTCCGAAACAGCCAGGAAAAAAGTTTACTCTTGATCGATTCCTAAGAAAAAAAAAAAAATAGGGTGTGGGAATTTCGTTAATCCACTTCTGCCCACCGCAAACATGTTCAGGAAGTATCACCCTAATAGTACAGACCAAAATTTACTCCCGCCGTTTACAAGCGGTTTTTTAAACACGCAATTAAGTACACGATCACTTGTAACTCCGTACATAATTTCAATTTTTCTCGAAAAATACTGATCCGAGAGCGTTGAAACTTCGTAAAACTGCATTAAACACGGTATTATACAGGGATCTAACATATACAATCGTCCGAAACAACCAGGAAAAAAGTTTACTCTTGACTCCGTCGCTTCGTCGTACAGATGCGCCAGAACGCTTTTCGCGAGTCGCTCGATCGTTCGACTAGATGACCCGCTCGACGGTTATTTCAATTTTTCTCGAAAAATACTCATCCGAGAGCGTTGAAACTTCGAAAAAATGCATTAAACGCGGTATTATACAGGGATCTAACATTTAGAATCGTCGGAAACAGCCAGGAAAAAAGTTTATTCTTGACGCGGGGACTTGGAAAATTTTCGCTCGAGCTCCGTCGCTTCGTCGTACCGACGCGCCAGAACGCCCTTCGCGAGTCGCTCGATCGTTCGACTAGATGACCCGCTCGACGGTTATTTCAATTTTTCTCGAAAAATACTCATCCGAGAGCGTTGATACTTCGAAAAAATGCATTAAACGCGGTATTATACAGGGATCTAACATTTAGAATCGTCCGAAACAGCCAGGAAAAAAGTTTAATCTTGATCGATTCCTAAGAAAAAAAAAAAAATAGGGGTGTGGGAATTTCGTTAATCCACTTCTGCCCACCGCAAACATGTTCAGGAAGTATCACCCTAATAGTACAGACCAAAATTTACTCCCGCCGTTTACAAGCGGTTTTTTAAACACGCAATTAAGTACACGATCACTTGTAACTCCGTACATAATTTCAATTTTTCTCGAAAAATACTGATCCGAGAGCGTTGAAACTTCGTAAAACTGCATTAAACACGGTATTATACAGGGATCTAACATTTAGAATCGTCCGAAGCAGCCAGGAAAAAAGTTTACTCTTGATCGGTTTCTAAGAAAAAAAAAAAAATAGGGTGAGGGAATTTCGTTAATCCACTTCTGCCCAGCGCAAGCATGTTCAGGAAGTATCACCCTAATAGTACAGACCAAAATTTACTCCCGCCGTTTACAAGCGGTTTTTTAAACACGCAAATAAGTACACGATCACTTGTAACTCCGTACATAATTTCAATTTTTCTCGAAAAATACTGATCCGAGAGCGTTGAAACTTCGTAAAACTGCATTAAACACGGTATTATACAGGGATCTAACATTTAGAATCGTCCGAAACAGCCAGGAAAAAAGTTTATTCTTGACGCGGGGACTTGGAAAAATTTCGCTCGAGCTCCGTCGCTTCGTCGTACCGACGCGCCAGAACGCCCTTCGCGAGTCGCTCGATCGTCCTACTAGATGTCCCGCTCGACGGTTATTTCGATTTTTCTCGAAAAATACTCATCCGAGAGCGTTGAAACTTCGTAAAACTGCATTAAACGCGATATAATACAGGGATCTAACATTTAGAATCGTCCGAAACAGCCAGGAAAAAAGTTTACTCTTGATCGATTCCTAAGAAAAAAAAAAAATAGGGTGTGGGAATTTCGTTAATCCACTTCTGCCCACCGCAAACATGTTCAGGAAGTATCACCCTAATAGTACAGACCAAAATTTACTCCCGCCGTTTACAAGCGGTTTTTTAAACACGCAATTAAGTACACGATCACTTGTAACTCCGTACATAATTTCAATTTTTCTCGAAAAATACTGATCCGAGAGCGTTGAAACTTCGTAAAACTGCATTAAACACGGTATTATACAGGGATCTAACATTTAGAATCGTCCGAAACAGCCAGGAAAAAAGTTTATTCTTGACGCGGGGACTTGGAAAAATTTCGCTCGAGCTCCGTCGCTTCGTCGTACCGACGCGCCAGAACGCCCTTCGCGAGTCGCTCGATCGTCCGACTAGATGACCCGCTCGACGGTTATTTCGATTTTTCTCGAAAAATACTAATCCGAGAGCGTTGAAACTTCGTAAAACTGCATTAAACTCGGTATTATACAGGGATCTAACATTTAGAATCGTCCGAAACAGCCAGGAAAAAAGTTTATTCTTGACGCGGGGACTTGGAAAAATTTCGCTCGAGCTCCGTCGCTTCGTCGTACCGACGCGCCAGAACGCCCTTCGCGAGTCGCTCGATCGTCCGACTAGATGACCCGCTCGACGGTTATTTCGATTTTTCTCGAAAAATACTCATCCGAGAGCGTTGAAACTTCGTAAAACTGCATTAAACGCGATATAATACAGGGATCTAACATTTAGAATCGTCCGAAACAGCCAGGAAAAAAGTTTACTCTTGATCGATTCCTAAGAAAAAAAAAAAAATAGGGTGTGGGAATTTCGTTAATCCACTTCTGCCCACCGCAAACATGTTCAGGAAGTATCACCCTAATAGTACAGACCAAAATTTACTCCCGCCGTTTACAAGCGGTTTTTTAAACACGCAATTAAGTACACGATCACTTGTAACTCCGTACATAATTTCAATTTTTCTCGAAAAATACTGATCCGAGAGCGTTGAAACTTCGTAAAACTGCATTAAACACGGTATTATACAGGGATCTAACATTTAGAATCGTCCGAAGCAGCCAGGAAAAAAGTTTACTCTTGATCGGTTTCTAAGAAAAAAAAAAAAATAGGGTGAGGGAATTTCGTTAATCCACTTCTGCCCAGCGCAAGCATGTTCAGGAAGTATCACCCTAATAGTACAGACCAAAATTTACTCCCGCCGTTTACAAGCGGTTTTTTAAGCACGCAATTAAGTACACGATCACTTGTAACTCCGTACATAATTTCAATTTTTCTCGAAAAATACTGATCCGAGAGCGTTGAAACTTCGTAAAACTGCATTAAACACGGTATTATACAGGGATCTAACATTTAGAATCGTCCGAAACAGCCAGGAAAAAAGTTTATTCTTGACGCGGGGACTTGGAAAAATTTCGCTCGAGCTCCGTCGCTTCGTCGTACCGACGCGCCAGAACGCCCTTCGCGAGTCGCTCGATCGTCCGACTAGATGACCCGCTCGACGGTTATTTCGATTTTTCTCGAAAAATACTCATCCGAGAGCGTTGAAACTTCGTAAAACTGCATTAAACGCGATATAATACAGGGATCTAACATTTAGAATCGTCCGAAACAGCCAGGAAAAAAGTTTACTCTTGATCGATTCCTAAGAAAAAAAAAAAAATAGGGTGTGGGAATTTCGTTAATCCACTTCTGCCCACCGCAAACATGTTCTGGAAGTATCACCCTAATAGTACAGACCAAAATTTACTCCCGCCGTTTACAAGCGGTTTTTTAAACACGCAATTAAGTACACGATCACTTGTAACTCCGTACATAATTTCAATTTTTCTCGAAAAATACTGATCCGAGAGCGTTGAAACTTCGTAAAACTGCATTAAACGCGGTATTATACAGGGATCTAACATTTAGAATCGTCCGAAACAGCCAGGAAAAAAGTTTATTCTTGACGCGGGGACTTGGAAAAATTTCGCTCGAGCTCCGTCGCTTCGTCGTACCGACGCGCCAGAACGCCCTTCGCGAGTCGCTCGATCGTCCGACTAGATGACCCGCTCGACGGTTATTTCGATTTTTCTCGAAAAATACTAATCCGAGAGCGTTGAAAATTCGTAAAACTGCATTAAACTCGGTATTATACAGGGATCTAACATTTAGAATCGTCCGAAACAGCCAGGAAAAAAGTTTATTCTTGACGCGGGGACTTGGAAAAATTTCGCTCGAGCTCCGTCGCTTCGTCGTACCGACGCGCCAGAACGCCCTTCGCGAGTCGCTCGATCGTCCGACTAGATGACCCGCTCGACGGTTATTTCGATTTTTCTCGAAAAATACTCATCCGAGAGCGTTGAAACTTCGTAAAACTGCATTAAACGCGATATAATACAGGGATCTAACATTTAGAATCGTCCGAAACAGCCAGGAAAAAAGTTTACTCTTGATCGATTCCTAAGAAAAAAAAAAAAATAGGGTGTGGGAATTTCGTTAATCCACTTCTGCCCACCGCAAACATGTTCAGGAAGTATCACCCTAATAGTACAGACCAAAATTTACTCCCGCCGTTTACAAGCGGTTTTTTAAACACGCAATTAAGTACACGATCACTTGTAACTCCGTACATAATTTCAATTTTTCTCGAAAAATACTGATCCGAGAGCGTTGAAACTTCGTAAAACTGCATTAAACACGGTATTATACAGGGATCTAACATTTAGAATCGTCCGAAGCAGCCAGGAAAAAAGTTTACTCTTGATCGGTTTCTAAGAAAAAAAAAAAAATAGGGTGAGGGAATTTCGTTAATCCACTTCTGCCCAGCGCAAGCATGTTCAGGAAGTATCACCCTAATAGTACAGACCAAAATTTACTCCCGCCGTTTACAAGCGGTTTTTTAAACACGCAAATAAGTACACGATCACTTGTAACTCCGTACATAATTTCAATTTTTCTCGAAAAATACTGATCCGAGAGCGTTGAAACTTCGTAAAACTGCATTAAACACGGTATTATACAGGGATCTAACATTTAGAATCGTCCGAAGCAGCCAGGAAAAAAGTTTACTCTTGATCGGTTTCTAAGAAAAAAAAAAAATAGGGTGAGGGAATTTCGTTAATCCACTTCTGCCCAGCGCAAGCATGTTCAGGAAGTATCACCCTAATAGTACAGACCAAAATTTACTCCCGCCGTTTACAAGCGGTTTTTTAAGCACGCAATTAAGTACACGATCACTTGTAACTCCGTACATAATTTCAATTTTTCTCGAAAAATACTGATCCGAGAGCGTTGAAACTTCGTAAAACTGCATTAAACACGGTATTATACAGGGATCTAACATTTAGAATCGTCCGAAACAGCCAGGAAAAAAGTTTATTCTTGACGCGGGGACTTGGAAAAATTTCGCTCGAGCTCCGTCGCTTCGTCGTACCGACGCGCCAGAACGCCCTTCGCGAGTCGCTCGATCGTCCGACTAGATGACCCGCTCGACGGTTATTTCGATTTTTCTCGAAAAATACTCATCCGAGAGCGTTGAAACTTCGTAAAACTGCATTAAACGCGATATAATACAGGGATCTAACATTTAGAATCGTCCGAAACAGCCAGGAAAAAAGTTTACTCTTGATCGATTCCTAAGAAAAAAAAAAAAATAGGGTGTGGGAATTTCGTTAATCCACTTCTGCCCACCGCAAACATGTTCAGGAAGTATCACCCTAATAGTACAGACCAAAATTTACTCCCGCCGTTTACAAGCGGTTTTTTAAACACGCAATTAAGTACACGATCACTTGTAACTCCGTACATAATTTCAATTTTTCTCGAAAAATACTGATCCGAGAGCGTTGAAACTTCGTAAAACTGCATTAAACGCGGTATTATACAGGGATCTAACATTTAGAATCGTCCGAAACAGCCAGGAAAAAAGTTTATTCTTGACGCGGGGACTTGGAAAAATTTCGCTCGAGCTCCGTCGCTTCGTCGTACCGACGCGCCAGAACGCCCTTCGCGAGTCGCTCGATCGTCCGACTAGATGACCCGCTCGACGGTTATTTCGATTTTTCTCGAAAAATACTCATCCGAGAGCGTTGACACTTCGTAAAACTGCATTAAACGCGATATAATACAGGGATCTAACATTTAGAATCGTCCGAAACAGCCAGGAAAAAAGTTTATTCTTGACGCGGGGACTTGGAAAAATTTCGCTCGAGCTCCGTCGCTTCGTCGTACCGACGCGCCAGAACGCCCTTCGCGAGTCGCTCGATCGTCCGACTAGATGACCCGCTCGACGGTTATTTCGATTTTTCTCGAAAAATACTCATCCGAGAGCGTTGAAACTTCGTAAAACTGCATTAAACGCGATATAATACAGGGATCTAACATTTAGAATCGTCCGAAACAGCCAGGAAAAAAGTTTACTCTTGATCGATTCCTAAGAAAAAAAAAAAAATAGGGTGTGGGAATTTCGTTAATCCACTTCTGCCCACCGCAAACATGTTCAGGAAGTATCACCCTAATAGTACAGACCAAAATTTACTCCCGCCGTTTACAAGCGGTTTTTTAAACACGCAATTAAGTACACGATCACTTGTAACTCCGTACATAATTTCAATTTTTCTCGAAAAATACTGATCCGAGAGCGTTGAAACTTCGTAAAACTGCATTAAACGCGGTATTATACAGGGATCTAACATTTAGAATCGTCCGAAACAGCCAGGACAAAAGTTTATTCTTGACGCGGGGACTTGGAAATATTTCGCTCGAGCTCCGTCGCTTCGTCGTACCGACGCGCCAGAACCCCCTTCGCGAGTCGCTCGATCGTCCGACTAGATGACCCGCTCGACGGTTATTTCGATTTTTCTCGAAAAATACTCATCCGAGAGCGTTGACACTTCGTAAAACTGCATTAAACGCGATATAATACAGGGATCTAACATTTAGAATCGTCCGAAACAGCCAGGAAAAAAGTTTACTCTTGATCGATTCCTAAGAAAAAAAAAAAAATAGGGTGTGGGAATTTCGTTAATCCACTTCTGCCCACCGCAAACATGTTCAGGAAGTATCACCCTAATAGTACAGACCAAAATTTACTCCCGCCGTTTACAAGCGGTTTTTTAAACACGCAATTAAGTACACGATCACTTGTAACTCCGTACATAATTTCAATTTTTCTCGAAAAATACTGATCCGAGAGCGTTGAAACTTCGAAAAACTGCATTAAACACGGTATTATACAGGGATCTAACATATACAATCGTCCGAAACAACCAGGAAAAAAGTTTACTCTTGACTCCGTCGCTTCGTCGTACAGATGCGCCAGAACGCTTTTCGCGAGTCGCTCGATCGTTCGACTAGATGACCCGCTCGACGGTTATTTCAATTTTTCTCGAAAAATACTCATCCGAGAGCGTTGAAACTTCGAAAAAATGCATTAAACGCGGTATTATACAGGGATCTAACATTTAGAATCGTCGGAAACAGCCAGGAAAAAAGTTTATTCTTGACGCGGGGACTTGGAAAATTTTCGCTCGAGCTCCGTCGCTTCGTCGTACCGACGCGCCAGAACGCCCTTCGCGAGTCGCTCGATCGTTCGACTAGATGACCCGCTCGACGGTTATTTCAATTTTTCTCGAAAAATACTCATCCGAGAGCGTTGATACTTCGAAAAAATGCATTAAACGCGGTATTATACAGGGATCTAACATTTAGATTCGTCCGAAACAGCCAGGAAAAAAGTTTATTCTTGACGCGGGGACTTGGAAAAATTTCGCTCGAGCTCCGTCGCTTCGTCGTACCGACGCGCCAGAACGCCCTCCGCGAGTCGCTCGATCGTTCGACTAGATGACCCGCTCGACGGTTATTTCAATTTTTCTCGAAAAATACTCATCCGAGAGCGTTGAAACTTCGTAAAACTGCATTAAACGCGGTATTATACAGGGATCTAACATTTAGAATCGTCCGAAACAGCCAGGAAAAAAGTTTACTCTTGACGCGGGGACTTGTAAAAATTTCGCTCGAGCTCCGTCGCTTCGTCGTACCGACGCGCCAGAACGCCCTTCGCGAGTCGCTCGATCGTCCGACTAGATGACCCGCTCGACGGTTATTTCGATTTTTCTCGAAAAATACTCATCCGAGAGCGTTGAAACTTCGTAAAACTGCATTAAACGCGATATAATACAGGGATCTAACATTTAGAATCGTCCGAAACAGCCAGGAAAAAAGTTTACTCTTGATCGATTCCTAAGAAAAAAAAAAAAATAGGGTGTGGGAATTTCGTTAATCCACTTCTGCCCACCGCAAACATGTTCAGGAAGTATCACCCTAATAGTACAGACCAAAATTTACTCCCGCCGTTTACAAGCGGTTTTTTAAACACGCAATTAAGTACACGATCACTTGTAACTCCGTACATAATTTCAATTTTTCTCGAAAAATACTGATCCGAGAGCGTTGAAACTTCGTAAAACTGCATTAAACACGGTATTATACAGGGATCTAACATTCAGAATCGTCCGAAGCAGCCAGGAAAAAAGTTTACTCTTGATCGGTTTCTAAGAAAAAAAAAAAAATAGGGTGAGGGAATTTCGTTAATCCACTTCTGCCCAGCGCAAGCATGTTCAGGAAGTATCACCCTAATAGTACAGACCAAAATTTACTCCCGCCGTTTACAAGCGGTTTTTTAAACACGCAAATAAGTACACGATCACTTGTAACTCCGTACATAATTTCAATTTTTCTCGAAAAATACTGATCCGAGAGCGTTGAAACTTCGTAAAACTGCATTAAACACGGTATTATACAGGGATCTAACATTTAGAATCGTCCGAAACAGCCAGGAAAAAAGTTTATTCTTGACGCGGGGACTTGGAAAAATTTCGCTCGAGCTCCGTCGCTTCGTCGTACCGACGCGCCAGAACGCCCTTCGCGAGTCGCTCGATCGTCCTACTAGATGTCCCGCTCGACGGTTATTTCGATTTTTCTCGAAAAATACTCATCCGAGAGCGTTGAAACTTCGTAAAACTGCATTAAACGCGATATAATACAGGGATCTAACATTTAGAATCGTCCGAAACAGCCAGGAAAAAAGTTTACTCTTGATCGATTCCTAAGAAAAAAAAAAAAATAGGGTGTGGGAATTTCGTTAATCCACTTCTGCCCACCGCAAACATGTTCTGGAAGTATCACCCTAATAGTACAGACCAAAATTTACTCCCGCCGTTTACAAGCGGTTTTTTAAACACGCAATTAAGTACACGATCACTTGTAACTCCGTACATAATTTCAATTTTTCTCGAAAAATACTGATCCGAGAGCGTTGAAACTTCGTAAAACTGCATTAAACACGGTATTATACAGGGATCTAACATTTAGAATCGTCCGAAGCAGCCAGGAAAAAAGTTTACTCTTGATCGGTTTCTAAGAAAAAAAAAAAAATAGGGTGAGGGAATTTCGTTAATCCACTTCTGCCCAGCGCAAGCATGTTCAGGAAGTATCACCCTAATAGTACAGACCAAAATTTACTCCCGCCGTTTACAAGCGGTTTTTTAAACACGCAAATAAGTACACGATCACTTGTAACTCCGTACATAATTTCAATTTTTCTCGAAAAATACTGATCCGAGAGCGTTGAAACTTCGTAAAACTGCATTAAACACGGTATTATACAGGGATCTAACATTTAGAATCGTCCGAAACAGCCAGGAAAAAAGTTTATTCTTGACGCGGGGACTTGGAAAAATTTCGCTCGAGCTCCGTCGCTTCGTCGTACCGACGCGCCAGAACGCCCTTCGCGAGTCGCTCGATCGTTCGACTAGATGACCCGCTCGACGGTTATTTCAATTTTTCTCGAAAAATACTCATCCGAGAGCGTTGAAACTTCGTAAAACTGCATTAAACGCGGTATTATACAGGGATCTAACATTTAGAATCGTCCGAAACAGCCAGGAAAAAAGTTTACTCTTGACGCGGGGACTTGTAAAAATTTCGCTCGAGCTCCGTCGCTTCGTCGTACCGACGCGCCAGAACGCCCTTCGCGAGTCGCTCGATCGTCCGACTAGATGACCCGCTCGACGGTTATTTCGATTTTTCTCGAAAAATACTCATCCGAGAGCGTTGAAACTTCGTAAAACTGCATTAAACGCGATATAATACAGGGATCTAACATTTAGAATCGTCCGAAACAGCCAGGAAAAAAGTTTACTCTTGATCGATTCCTAAGAAAAAAAAAAAAATAGGGTGTGGGAATTTCGTTAATCCACTTCTGCCCACCGCAAACATGTTCAGGAAGTATCACCCTAATAGTACAGACCAAAATTTACTCCCGCCGTTTACAAGCGGTTTTTTAAACACGCAATTAAGTACACGATCACTTGTAACTCCGTACATAATTTCAATTTTTCTCGAAAAATACTGATCCGAGAGCGTTGAAACTTCGTAAACTGCATTAAACACGGTATTATACAGGGATCTAACATTCAGAATCGTCCGAAGCAGCCAGGAAAAAAGTTTACTCTTGATCGGTTTCTAAGAAAAAAAAAAAAATAGGGTGAGGGAATTTCGTTAATCCACTTCTGCCCAGCGCAAGCATGTTCAGGAAGTATCACCCTAATAGTACAGACCAAAATTTACTCCCGCCGTTTACAAGCGGTTTTTTAAACACGCAAATAAGTACACGATCACTTGTAACTCCGTACATAATTTCAATTTTTCTCGAAAAATACTGATCCGAGAGCGTTGAAACTTCGTAAAACTGCATTAAACACGGTATTATACAGGGATCTAACATTTAGAATCGTCCGAAACAGCCAGGAAAAAAGTTTATTCTTGACGCGGGGACTTGGAAAAATTTCGCTCGAGCTCCGTCGCTTCGTCGTACCGACGCGCCAGAACGCCCTTCGCGAGTCGCTCGATCGTCCTACTAGATGTCCCGCTCGACGGTTATTTCGATTTTTCTCGAAAAATACTCATCCGAGAGCGTTGAAACTTCGTAAAACTGCATTAAACGCGATATAATACAGGGATCTAACATTTAGAATCGTCCGAAACAGCCAGGAAAAAAGTTTACTCTTGATCGATTCCTAAGAAAAAAAAAAAAATAGGGTGTGGGAATTTCGTTAATCCACTTCTGCCCACCGCAAACATGTTCAGGAAGTATCACCCTAATAGTACAGACCAAAATTTACTCCCGCCGTTTACAAGCGGTTTTTTAAACACGCAATTAAGTACACGATCACTTGTAACTCCGTACATAATTTCAATTTTTCTCGAAAAATACTGATCCGAGAGCGTTGAAACTTCGTAAAACTGCATTAAACACGGTATTATACAGGGATCTAACATTTAGAATCGTCCGAAGCAGCCAGGAAAAAAGTTTACTCTTGATCGGTTTCTAAGAAAAAAAAAAAAATAGGGTGAGGGAATTTCGTTAATCCACTTCTGCCCAGCGCAAGCATGTTCAGGAAGTATCACCCTAATAGTACAGACCAAAATTTACTCCCGCCGTTTACAAGCGGTTTTTTAAACACGCAAATAAGTACACGATCACTTGTAACTCCGTACATAATTTCAATTAGTCTCGAAAAATACTGATCCGAGAGCGTTGAAACTTCGTAAAACTGCATTAAACACGGTATTATACAGGGATCTAACATTTAGAATCGTCCGAAACAGCCAGGAAAAAAGTTTATTCTTGACGCGGGGACTTGGAAAAATTTCGCTCGAGCTCCGTCGCTTCGTCGTACCGACGCGCCAGAACGCCCTTCGCGAGTCGCTCGATCGTCCGACTAGATGACCCGCTCGACGGTTATTTCGATTTTTCTCGAAAAATACTAATCCGAGAGCGTTGAAACTTCGTAAAACTGCATTAAACTCGGTATTATACAGGGATCTAACATTTAGAATCGTCCGAAACAGCCAGGAAAAAAGTTTATTCTTGACGCGGGGACTTGGAAAAATTTCGCTCGAGCTCCGTCGCTTCGTCGTACCGACGCGCCAGAACGCCCTTCGCGAGTCGCTCGATCGTCCTACTAGATGACCCGCTCGACGGTTATTTCGATTTTTCTCGAAAAATACTGATCCGAGAGCGTTGAAACTTCGTAAAACTGCATTAAACACGGTATTATACAGGGATCTAACATTTAGAATCGTCCGAAACAGCCAGGAAAAAAGTTTATTCTTGACGCGGGGACTTGGAAAAATTTCGCTCGAGCTCCGTCGCTTCGTTGTACCGACGCGCCAGAACGCCCTTCGCGAGTCGCTCGATCGTCCGACTAGATGACCCGCTCGACGGTTACTTCGATTTTTGTCGAAAAATACTCATCCGAGAGCGTTGAAACTTCGTAAAACTGCATTAAACGCGGTATTATACAGGGATCTAACATTTAGAATCGTCCGAAACAGCCAGGAAAAAAGTTTATTCTTGACGCGGGGACTTGGAAAAATTTCGCTCGAGCTCCGTCGCTTCGTCGTACCGACGCGCCAGAACGCCCTTCGCGAGTCGCTCGATCGTCCGACTAGATGACCCGCTCGACGGTTATTTCGATTTTTCTCGAAAAATACTCATCCGAGAGCGTTGAAACTTCGTAAAACTGCATTAAACGCGATATAATACAGGGATCTAACATTTAGAATCGTCCGAAACAGCCAGAAAAAAAGTTTACTCTTGATCGATTCCTAAGAAAAAAAAAAAATAGGGTGTGGGAATTTCGTTAATCCACTTCTGCCCACCGCAAACATGTTCAGGAAGTATCACCCTAATAGTACAGACCAAAATTTACTCCCGCCGTTTACAAGCGGTTTTTTAAACACGCAATTAAGTACACGATCACTTGTAACTCCGTACATAATTTCAATTTTTCTCGAAAAATACTGATCCGAGAGCGTTGAAACTTCGTAAAACTGCATTAAACACGGTATTATACAGGGATCTAACATTTAGAATCGTCCGAAGCAGCCAGGAAAAAAGTTTACTCTTGATCGGTTTCTAAGAAAAAAAAAAAAATAGGGTGAGGGAATTTCGTTAATCCACTTCTGCCCAGCGCAAGCATGTTCAGGAAGTATCACCCTAATAGTACAGACCAAAATTTACTCCCGCCGTTTACAAGCGGTTTTTTAAACACGCAAATAAGTACACGATCACTTGTAACTCCGTACATAATTTCAATTAGTCTCGAAAAATACTGATCCGAGAGCGTTGAAACTTCGTAAAACTGCATTAAACACGGTATTATACAGGGATCTAACATTTAGAATCGTCCGAAACAGCCAGGAAAAAAGTTTATTCTTGACGCGGGGACTTGGAAAAATTTCGCTCGAGCTCCGTCGCTTCGTCGTACCGACGCGCCAGAACGCCCTTCGCGAGTCGCTCGATCGTCCTACTAGATGTCCCGCTCGACGGTTATTTCGATTTTTCTCGAAAAATACTCATCCGAGAGCGTTGAAACTTCGTAAAACTGCATTAAACGCGATATAATACAGGGATCTAACATTTAGAATCGTCCGAAACAGCCAGGAAAAAAGTTTACTCTTGATCGATTCCTAAGAAAAAAAAAAAATAGGGTGTGGGAATTTCGTTAATCCACTTCTGCCCACCGCAAACATGTTCAGGAAGTATCACCCTAATAGTACAGACCAAAATTTACTCCCGCCGTTTACAAGCGGTTTTTTAAACACGCAATTAAGTACACGATCACTTGTAACTCCGTACATAATTTCAATTTTTCTCGAAAAATACTGATCCGAGAGCGTTGAAACTTCGTAAAACTGCATTAAACGCGGTATTATACAGTGATCTAACATTTAGAATCGTCCGAAACAGCCAGGAAAAAAGTTTATTCTTGACGCGGGGACTTGGAAAAATTTCGCTCGAGCTCCGTCGCTTCGTCGTACCGACGCGCCAGAACGCCCTTCGCGAGTCGCTCGATCGTCCGACTAGATGACCCGCTCGACGGTTATTTCGATTTTTCTCGAAAAATACTAATCCGAGAGCGTTGAAACTTCGTAAAACTGCATTAAACTCGGTATTATACAGGGATCTAACATTTAGAATCGTCCGAAACAGCCAGGAAAAAAGTTTATTCTTGACGCGGGGACTTGGAAAAATTTCGCTCGAGCTCCGTCGCTTCGTCGTACCGACGCGCCAGAACGCCCTTCGCGAGTCGCTCGATCGTCCGACTAGATGACCCGCTCGACGGTTACTTCGATTTTTCTCGAAAAATACTCATCCGAGAGCGTTGAAACTTCGTAAAACTGCATTAAACGCGGTATTATACAGGGATCTAACATTTAGAATCGTCCGAAACAGCCAGGAAAAAAGTTTATTCTTGACGCGGGGACTTGGAAAAATTTCGTTCGAGCTCCGTCGCTTCGTCGTACCGACGCGCCAGAACGCCCTTCGCGAGTCGCTCTATCGTCCGACTAGATGACCCGCTCGACGGTTATTTCGATTTTTCTCGAAAAATACTCATCCGAGAGCGTTGAAACTTCGTAAAACTGCATTAAACGCGATATAATACAGGGATCTAACATTTAGAATCGTCCGAAACAGCCAGGAAAAAAGTTTACTCTCGATCGATTCCTAAGAAAAAAAAAAAAATAGGGTGTGGGAATTTCGTTAATCCACTTCTGCCCACTGCAAACATGTTCAGGAAGTATCACCCTAATAGTACAGACCAAAATTTACTCCCGCCGTTTACAAGCGGTTTTGTAAACACGCAATTAAGTACACGATCACTTGTAATTCCGTACATAATTTCAATTTTTCTCGAAAAATACTGATCCGAGAGCGTTGAAACTTCGTAAAACTGCATTAAACACGGTATTATACAGGGATCTAACATTTAGAATCGTCCGAAGCAGCCAGGAAAAAAGTTTACTCTTGATCGGTTTCTAAGAAAAAAAAAAAAATAGGGTGAGGGAATTTCGTTAATCCACTTCTGCCCAGCGCAAGCATGTTCAGGAAGTATCACCCTAATAGTACAGACCAAAATTTACTCCCGCCGTTTACAAGCGGTTTTTTAAACACGCAAATAAGTACACGATCACTTGTAACTCCGTACATAATTTCAATTTTTCTCGAAAAATACTGATCCGAGAGCGTTGAAACTTCGTAAAACTGCATTAAACGTGGTATTATACAGGGATCTAACATTTAGAATAGTCCGAAACAGCCAGGAAAAAAGTTTATTCTTGACGCGGGGACTTGGAAAAATTTCGCTCGAGCTCCGTCGCTTCGTCGTACCGACGCGCCAGAACGCCCTTCGCGAGTCGCTCGATCGTCCGACTAGATGACCCGCTCGACGGTTATTTCGATTTTTCTCAAAAAATACTCATCCGAGAGCGTTGAAACTTCGTAAAACTGCATTAAACGCGATATAATACAGGGATCTAACATTTAGAATCGTCCGAAACAGCCAGGAAAAAAGTTTACTCTTGATCGATTCCTAAGAAAAAAAAAAAAATAGGGTGTGGGAATTTCGTTAATCCACTTCTGCCCACCGCAAACATGTTCAGGAAGTATCACCCTAATAGTACAGACCAAAATTTACTCCCGCCGTTTACAAGCGGTTTTTTAAACAGGCAATTAAGTACACGATCACTTGTAACTCCGTACATAATTTCAATTTTTCTCCAAAAATACTGATCCGAGAGCGTTGAAACTTCGTAAAACTGCATTAAACACGGTATTATACAGGGATCTAACATTTAGAATCGTCCGAAGCAGCCAGGAAAAAAGTTTACTCTTGATCGGTTTCTAAGAAAAAAAAAAAAATAGGGTGAGGGAATTTCGTTAATCCACTTCTGCCCAGCGCAAGCATGTTCAGGAAGTATCACCCTAATAGTACAGACCAAAATTTACTCCCGCCGTTTACAAGCGGTTTTTTAAACACGCAAATAAGTACACGATCACTTGTAACTCCGTACATAATTTCAATTTTTCTCGAAAAATACTGATCCGAGAGCGTTGAAACTTCGTAAAACTGCATTAAACACGGTATTATACAGGGATCTAACATTTAGAATCGTCCGAAACAGCCAGGAAAAAAGTTTATTCTTGACGCGGGGACTTGGAAAAATTTCGCTCGAGCTCCGTCGCTTCGTCGTACCGACGCGCCAGAACGCCCTTCGCGAGTCGCTCGATCGTCCGACTAGATGACCCGCTCGACGGTTATTTCGATTTTTCTCGAAAAATACTCATCCGAGAGCGTTGAAACTTCGTAAAACTGCATTAAACGCGATATAATACAGGGATCTAACATTTAGAATCGTCCGAAACAGCCAGGAAAAAAGTTTACTCTTGATCGATTCCTAAGAAAAAAAAAAAATAGGGTGTGGGAATTTCGTTAATCCACTTCTGCCCACCGCAAACATGTTCAGGAAGTATCACCCTAATAGTACAGACCAAAATTTACTCCCGCCGTTTACAAGCGGTTTTTTAAACACGCAATTAAGTACACGATCACTTGTAACTCCGTACATAATTTCAATTTTTCTCGAAAAATACTGATCCGAGAGCGTTGAAACTTCGTAAAACTGCATTAAACGCGGTATTATACAGGGATCTAACATTTAGAATCGTCCGAAACAGCCAGGAAAAAAGTTTATTCTTGACGCGGGGACTTGGAAAAATTTCGCTCGAGCTCCGTCGCTTCGTCGTACCGACGCGCCAGAACGCCCTTCGCGAGTCGCTCGATCGTCCGACTAGATGACCCGCTCGACGGTTATTTCGATTTTTCTCGAAAAATACTCATCCGAGAGCGTAGAAACTTCGTAAAACTACATTAAACGCGGTATTATACAGGGATCTAACATTTAGAATCGTCCGAAACAGCCAGGAAAAAAGTTTATTCTTGACGCGGGGACTTGGAAAAATTTCGCTCGAGCTCCGTCGCTTCGTCGTACCGACGCGCCAGAACGCCCTTCGCGAGTCGCTCGATCGTCCGACTAGATGACCCGCTCGACGGTTATTTCGATTTTTCTCGAAAAATACTCATCCGAGAGCGTTGAAACTTCGTAAAACTGCATTAAACGCGGTATTATACAGGGATCTAACATTTAGAATCGTCCGAAACAGCCAGGAAAAAAGTTTACTCTTGACGCGGGGACTTGGAAAAATTTCGCTCGAGCTCCGTCGCTTCGTCGTACCGACGCGCCAGAACGCCCTTCGCGAGTCGCTCGATCGTCCGACTAGATGACCCGCTCGACGGTTATTTCGATTTTTCTCGAAAAATACTCATCCGAGAGCGTTGAAACTTCGTAAAACTGCATTAAACGCGATATAATACAGGGATCTAACATTTAGAATCGTCCGAAACAGCCAGGAAAGAAGTTTACTCTTGATCGATTCCTAAGAAAAAAAAAAAATAGGGTGTGGGAATTTCGTTAATCCACTTCTGCCCACCGCAAACATGTTCAGGAAGTATCACCCTAATAGTACAGACCAAAATTTACTCCCGCCGTTTACAAGCGGTTTTTTAAACAGGCAATTAAGTACACGATCACTTGTAACTCCGTACATAATTTCAATTTTTCTCGAAAAATTCTGATCCGAGAGCGTTGAAACTTCGTAAAACTGCATTAAACACGGTATTATACAGGGATCTAACATTTAGAATCGTCCGAAACAGCCAGGAAAAAAGTTTATTCTTGACGCGGGGACTTGGAAAAATTTCGCCGAGCTCCGTCGCTTCGTCGTACCGACGCGCCAGAACGCCCTTCGCGAGTCGCTCGATCGTCCGACTAGATGACCCGCTCGACGGTTATTTCGATGTTTCTCGAAAAATACTCATCCGAGAGCGTTGAAACTTCGTAAAACTGCATTAAACGCGGTATTATACAGGGATCTAACATTTAGAATCGTCCGAAACAGCCAGGAAAAAGTTTATTCTTGACGCGGGGACTTGGAAATATTTCGCTCGTTCGATCGTGGTAAGTTATCCGCCCGAACATTATTTTCAATTTATTCGATAAATAATGGTCGTAGAGCTTTGAAACTTGATATTTATTGTTAAAATGCGTTATTATACAATGATCTAACATTTATAATAGTCTACTAACGATAGAAAAAAAGTTTACTCTTGACGCTGGGGCTTTGAAAAATTTCGCTCGTTCGATCGTGGTAAGTTATCCGCCCGAACATTATTTTCAATTTATTCGATAAATAATGGTCGTAGAGCTTTGAAACTTGATATTTATTGTTAAAATGCGTTATTATACAATGATCTAACATTTATAATAGTCTACTAACGATAGAAAAAAAGTTTACTCTTGACGCTGGGACTTTGAAAAATTTCGCTCGTTCGATCGTGGTAAGTTATCCGCCCGAACATTATTTTCAATTTATTCGATAAATAATGGTCGTAGAGCTTTGAAACTTGATATTTATTGTTAAAATGCGTTATTATACAATGATCTAACATTTATAATAGTCTACTAACGATAGAAAAAAAGTTTACTCTTGGCGGTGGGACTGTAAAAATTTTCAAAGTGCCGCGAGAGTATATGAAAAGTTGAATATTTTGTGTTAAATATTCTGGAAATGCAAACAGTAATTGTGTTTTCCAAAAAAAATTTTCACTCGAAAATTTTTCTAAGTCCCAGCAGCCCGGCCGGCTGGTCTGTTGCCGCGGCGGTTTGCTCCCATAAGCGCGCGTGCTATTCACCGTGCGGCGCCGGCGTCGTTCCCGGCCGTTTCGTACCTATAAGAGACTCGACGGTTCGGCAAGTCGGGCGACTCAGCGCGCGCTTGGGGCTATTCTACGATCTCGGTCGAGAAGCAGCTCACGGCGCCTCGGGACTTCGGTCTCGACTGTTTCGTACCGTGCTTCGTATTGAACTTTTCTCTACACAGCATTGCCACGGGTCGGTGTCCTAGACCGAATGGCCCTTTTGTGGCGAGCCTCCCATCGAGGAGGTTGGTGACTTGTATGCACTGATGTGTATACTCGTACTAACTGAGCATCAACTCTTAACCCGAGCGAGAAAATTTGGGATAGTGGTTAGGATAAGTTTGAGAGAAACATTTTAGAATTTAGAAGTCAAACATAAAAAAATGTTTGCAGAGAAACGTCATATAAAATGAGGTTGCCTATCGCACTGCCCAGAGCGAGCAGACGAGCATCGGGATGGCGCTTGCCAGCATGCATTTACGTGCTTCCGCGTGATCCCATGTTCCGAGCT